>PISX010001324.1:17178-141666 GCA_004024625.1 Mellivora capensis | reverse complement strand
TACATAAGGAACTCTTACAATACAATAATAAAAAGACAAACCAATTACAAATTGAGCAAAGGGTCTGAATAGACATTTCTCCAGAGAAGATACACAAATGGTAATAAACAAATGAACAGACACTCGACATCATTCATAAAAACTTTTTGCCAGTAAATTTGATAACTTCGATGAAACGGACAAATTCTTTAATAAAAGACACAAAGCATGAAAGCTAACTCAACTAGAAATAAGTAACTGAAACAGTCCTATATCTATTTTAAAAAGTCAGTTCATTGTAAAAAGGGATAATCTTTGAGACAAAGGATGCTGGGCCAATTGGACGGTCATACCCACATGAAAAGAAAGAAATTTAACTGGGACCGCATACATATGCCAAAATTAACACAAAACAGGTGCCAGACCTAAGAGCAAAACTTAAAACTACAGGCAATTATTAGAATTTCTAAAATCAAAATGACTGAAACTAAGGATTTGGCGAGGATCTGAAGCACCTTGAACTTTCACACACTGCTGGTGGGAATGTGAAACAGTATGGCCACTTCGGCTGCGTAAGCTAAGCATAGCATTCCCCCACCATATGACCAAGCCATTCCGCTCCTAGGTATTTATCCAAAAGAAATAAAAGCATATGTCTACATAACGACTTACATACGAATGTTCATAGGAGCCTGATTTGTAATAGTCCCAACCTGGAAATAACCTCAATGTCCATCAACGGGTGAATAGCAAACAAAATGGTCACATGTCCATGTAACTCGTTACGACTCAGCCACAGAACTGATCTATTAAGATGTGTAATAACACGGACACCTCTCCAAATAGTTAAGCTGACTGAAAGCAGACAGACAAAAAAGGGTACATATTGGCTCCATTTTTATAAAATTCTATAAATGCGAACTAGTCTATAGGTACTGAAAGTGGCTGCCTGGGCTGAGAGTCAGTGAGCAACTGGAGGGATCAAGGAGGGCAGGAGGAAACTTTTGTGGGGATGGATATGTTCACTGTCTTGAATGTGATGGTTTCACAAACGCGTGCCTATGGCGAAACTTACCACACTGGACACTTTACGTATGTGCAGATTACTGTAAGTCAGTGATCCTTCAATTAATGTTTAAGACACGATTGTATTTGTGATGTGGTATCTCTGCTGCTCGCTTGCCATGTGACCCCCCAGGCATGCTGGTAAGCCTTTCTGAGACTTAGTTTCCTCTTCTGTAAAGGACAGGAAGTCATAGAACCTACCAGTAAGTGCTGGTGTAAGCCAAAACAGGAATTTTATTGGAAAGAAGCCTCAGAAAGTGATGGAGCCCCACAGGGTCCCAGGAAGACCTCTTCCTATCCCTTTATCTTTGCTTCTCTGATCACAGCCGTCCCTATTTCCCCATCGACATGGTGGAAAAGGAAAGCTACCAGCTTCTGAGTTTTGTACATTATAGGCTTTTTAAAAAAGATTTTATTTATTTATTTGACAGGGAGAGAGATCGCAAGTAAGCAGAGAGGCAGGTAGAGAGAGAGAGGGGAAAGCAGGCTCCCTGCTGAGCAGAGAGCCTAATGTGGGGCTCGATCCAGGACCCTGAGACCATGACCTGAGCTAAAGGCAGAGGCTTAACCCACTGAGCCACCCAGGTGCCCCTATATGCTATAGGTTTAATTACTCAGAGATGCAGAACTGACTCCCTGTCAATTACAGATCCAAATGTAAATTCTCAGAGAAAGACCCTATTGACCTACTTGGGTTAAGGACTACACAGTGCCTCAAAGTATGTGGTCAGGGGGCAGAACCCCATAGGATGAACGTGACTGGTCTTACTTTCTGCAGAGGGAGAACAGGACAAGTGCTAGGAAAGTGCCTGGTGGACACACCACAAAAAGAGTGCCAAGAGAAACTACCAAGATACTAGCTGAAACTCAGGAGGCCTGGCTTGTTCTGTACTCAGAATTGTGCCTCTTGATGGGGCAGCATCCATATTTGTAATGCTCAAGTGAGCAGCAGCGGGAATCAGTGGAGGAAGAAATCACTTCCAACTGGGCAGAGGTGCCAAAGATATCAGCTCTCTGAGAAAATGTATGCCCAGCATTTGTGTGCCTTTAAAGTTTAATAAGTGCTTTCATAGCCTCTCTTTACAATGTAGACCTACCTTCTCAACCTCTCCTCTGGGGTTAGCATTATTCTATATCCCATTGCACAGATGGGGGAAGTGGCCAGTAAGAGACATTGATGAATTTGCCCAAGTTCAAGAGTATGATATGACCTCTGTTGTTTTGACAACAGAGCCCTGGCTTGCCCCCTCTCCAAGAGTGACTTCAAACGGAGTGTGGGGAGGAAGGCCTGGTCAGTGAGTGCTTAGCAGGGACTGAAAAGGGAAAAAATCTTGGGTAGCATCTCTGAGCTGCTCTACAGAAGATGCCCCATCCCCTGCCATGGCATGACACCGCCTTTGAGCTGTGCTGCAGACTCAGCCCAGGTTCCACCCCACTTTCCTGACCCTCGTCCTTCAGCTTCAACTGCTCAGGGGATCTTAAGACTCAAGATGTGAACTCATTAGAGCCCTGCAGAATGCCAAAGAAACCACAGGACCTACGCCAACCACCTGAGGATAATCAACACTAACAATCAAAAGCCGGGCCATATACACATATGGTACGGATTTCACTTGCATATACATTATGGGGTAGGTACCGCTACTGTCCCCATTTCACGATTGTGGGAAATTGAGGTTTAAATGACAGTTTATTCAGTGTCCCAGGTCACATAGCTGATAAGTGGTGAATCCAAGTGTATCTGATGACAAATGAACTAAAATCATCCTGTTAAATTGATTCCTCTTCTCAGTTTGCCTATTCCTGCCGGTGGCACTAGCCCTGACACCTGGCTATTTCTCCTGCTTTCAGTGTCTTAGGACAACCTGCAACTCTGAAGTTGCTGGGGGCTCAGGTTGGGTGGCAGACAGGCCATCTGCACTGACATGGTGAGAAGCAAAGCAGGACTTGCCTCCTTTCTCTGTCAACCATGGATTTAATGTTGCTACTTTCTTTTTTAAGATTTTAAGTAATCTCTACACCCAATGTGGGGCTCAAACTCACAACCCCAAGATCAAGAGTCACCTGCTCCACCAACTGATCCAGCCAGGTACCCCTGTTGCTTCTACTTTTAATCCCAACTTGGTAAGAGTTAAATTTAATTGCCAAATTTTATGTCCTGGAGTTTAAGAGCAAGGAGGGTTCCAGTCCTGCCCTGGCTTCCCTACTTTCCTGCTGTGTGATCTTGGGGCAGCTTCTAAACCTCTCTGAGCCACAGCTGCCTCATCTGGAACAGGGATTAACAACCCCAGCCTCTTAGGTTAGAATGTTGAAGGGAGATGAGTTCCACTAGAGGTGGACAAGGCTCAGGTTGCTTTAAGCAGCACAACACTTACTCCATCCATCCCTCTAACTGAAGCTACTATACTTCAAACATTTAAAAAATATACTCAAGTTGGTCAGATGGTTAAATCTTGTTAAGTAATCTCTATACCCAGCTTTGGGCTCCAGCTCACGATCCCGAGGTCAAGCCAAATGCTCCACCAACGGAGCCAGCCAGCCAAAAGATGGTTAAATCTTTTTGATGCTTGCTTAGGTTTGTTTATTTTGCCTGAAATGTTCTTCCAGTAAGTCCACATGTGAGTCCCAGTGAGCCCCCAGACCTAAAGCAGCCAAAGAGCCTGTAGAAACAGCTAAACTGAGGTCTCACTGCCCCCTGTGAGCCTTTCACATGCTATCATGCATTTCGGGCCTCCCAGAAGTGTTATGGATGGAAAGGGAGCAATGGAAGCTCCCAAACTGGCTCCCTGCAGCGCCTGCCCATGTCTCCTCTCTGAGAAGGCAGCCACTGCTTACCATTCACATTGGGTAGGCTTTTCCTCAATCTGTCCCCGGCTCCAGCCTCCCATTTCAAGCCCGAGAGACAAATGTCCTATCACATCTGGCTTTCTTCTCCGTCCTGCCCCTAGCGCCCTCCAACCAGGCCTCCTACTGCCTCCTGCTCCCCTCCTATAAAGCTCTGTGAGGCCCGGTGCTTCTCTCTATCTCTCTCTATCTCTCTCTATCTTAAGGCCCTACAGTTGTCACCTCCTGAGACCCTTGGTCTAGCTCCCACCAGGGCCCTAGCCACTTGTGGACCCAATTTTCCTTCTTGCCTAACTCCTGGGAGTTTTTCTCTGTTCACCTGACACTCCACCCAAACCAGGCCCTCCACAGTTTCCCTACACCCATGTCCTTTCCTCTGCCTGGAATGCCCCCAACTACCTACCCATCTTCAGGGGCTGGCTCTAGTGCCTTGGCCTCCCGGGGCTTTCCATCCAGTCTGGCTGAAGGCCACAGGGGCTTCTCATTCAGTTTGGGCCGAGTTCTTTGTTCTTGAGGCTGCTTTATCACTTGTGAGGTTCAGTAGATTCTTTGGTATACAGTAGGTGCCCATAAATATCTGTAGCTGGAAAGAAGGAGTCTAACCCAATGCCTCCATTTTACAGCGGAGGCAGAGCTGAAGAGATGTGCCGGGCCTCTGAGTGCTGCTAGGAGACAGGACCAAGTGAGGGCTCCCACTGGGCTCTGCCCCAGGCTAGGCTTTTTCTGCCATTTGCCTCGGGAAGGAAGCCCTCCAGGGAACATGTTTCCCTGGGAAGACAACCACCTAGAGCTCACACACCATAGACCTTCTCAGCTAGGTACTCCACCGCTGTCCCTGACACACAGCTTCCACTCGGGCAACCTGGCTCCTACTCTGTCTCTCGGAGCCTTCCACTGCCATTCCACGGTTCCGAACACCACCACCTGGATACTGTCTGAGGCAGAAGGGGCCTTCAGGATGATCCATCTGGGGAGCCCACAAAAGCCTCAGGTGGTCCTTAACCCCTGAGATGTGTGCACAGCTGTGTGTGTGTAGATCTCAGGGGTGATCATCCAGAGCCACCACCTGAACCTCAGTGGTGTCCAAGACCCAAAAGAGATACAGAACAGCTTATCTGTTGAGCTCCCATTATACAGGTGTTGATAGACATAAGGGTACAACTGTACCTGGTACATTTTAGTGCTCTCTAAGGTACGGACTGGCCCACAGCCTGGTTTTGCAAACAAAGTTTTATTGGAACACAGTGACACATTTGTTTCTGTATTGTCTGTGGCTGCTTTCTCACTACGGCTACAAGGGAGATTTGCGACATGGATATTGACTGCATTGCTCACAAAGTCCAGGAAGAAGTGGCTGCTGTTATGATAATTATTCAGGTAAACAACAGGAGGCCCTAAGCCACACAGCTAGTAATTTGGAGCTCGAATCTATGTCTATTCAAGGACCCCGTGATACATCTTTGTGCTTTTCCACTCACCTTTAACACACAGTGTTCATTTATTCATTCAGCAAGGGTTCAAGGAACCCCTTCTGTGTCCTCCAGGCTACTGTGGGCAAAGTCTGGGGGGAAGCCGATCTTACGGCTTTGTAGAATGACTTCACTCTGCCTCTAGGGCCCTTAAGTGACTAGCCTCATGTACCTTTTTTTTTTTGTCTGTTGAATACACAAATATTCCTCCTACCTCAGGACCTTTGCATGTGCTGGCTTAGCTGGCACTTTCCTGTCATTCAGGTTCTAGCTCAAGTATCACCACATTAAAATTCCTGGGCAAAAGTCTCTCTTTATTCTTACATGGCACTTACCACCAGGTGAAATACTTTATTGGTTTACTTGTTTTTGTTGCTCTCTCTAAACCTAATGTAAAGTTTGTCTCATTCACTGCTAGAGCCTGGGGCCTAGAACAGTGCCTGAAACAATGGGCACTCATGGTACTCAGTAATTGTTTATTAATGAAATGACTCCTAGACGGGGTGTCAGGCAATGTGACTTATCTTCCTGGCTCTGTAAATCCACTCACTGAGCCACATTTCCCTTCTCTGGGCCTCAGCTGCCTCCTAGGTAAGACAGAATGTGAGAGTTGGATGAGAAGCCCCTATTCTTTTAGTTTGATCATTTTATGATTTGAAGGCATTTCCCAGGGACCTGCCATTGGTAAGTTTGGTGGTAACAGGCTATATTTGACCGTAAGCCTGAGTCCCAGCCCAGGCCCTGGGGACAGATGAGAAAGTCTCTACTAAGGGATGAGGGAAGGAAGAGGGAGGCGGGAGGAGGCGGAGGGCAGATGCAGAATCAGTCAGGCAGGGAAGGCTCTGAGAGCTGCGGACCAGGGGCCAAGGAGGAAGTGCACAGAAAAGGGAGGCAGATGAAGAAGAGGAGGACAGAGGTTGTAGGCAGAGCTTCTTTCACTTTCTAGCCTATGAGCTTTAGAGTTGTTTGAAATTTTTTTTTAACAAGCATGCATTATTTTTGTAACTGGAAAAATTAAAATGTGTATGCCCTTTGACCCAGCAACTCCATTTCTAGGAAGTCCCTGCAGATAGAGGCATGTGTGAAATGACCCAGATACAAAACTATTCAAGCAGCCTTGTTTGAAATGCCAAAATACTGGAAACAATCTAAATGTCCATCCAAAGGGGACAGACAGGCTAGATAAACCAGGGCACATCTAGAGAAAAGGAACAGTAGAGAGATGTTAAAGGCAAGAGCCTAGCAAGTCTGTAAGTGCGGATGCAAAATAATCTCCAAAATCCGTTCAGTAAAAGAAACAAAGTACAAAACGACAGTCACAGGGTGCTGCCATTTATATGCAAAACTATACATACAAATGTTTATAAATTGTCCGATCTCTTTGTTTGTGTACCAGTTGCTAGGGGATAGGACTGGAGGGAGAGACTCAATGGTCAATATTCTTCTTAAAAAGTTGAGGTAAAATTCACGTAACACAAAATGAACCATTTTTAAGTGTACAGTTCCTGGGGCGCCTGGGTGGCTCAGTTGCCTGAGTGTCTGCCTTTGGCTCAGGTCATGATCTCTAGGTCCTGGGACTGAGTCCCACATGGGGCTCCTTGCTCAGCGGGGAGTCTGCTTCTCCCTCTCCCTCTGCCCCCCAACTTGTGCATGCTCTGTCAAATACATAAAATAAAAGAAAGGGATGCTTGGGTGGCTCAGCCGGTTAGGCAGCTGCTTGGCTCAGGTCATGATCCCGGGGTCCTGGGATGGAGTCCCGCATCAGGCTCCTTGCTTGGTGGGAAGCCTGCTTCTTCTCCCTCTGCCTCCAGCTTCCCCTGACAGCTCTCTCTCCCTCCCTCTGACAAGTAAATAAGTAAAATCTTTAAAAATAAGTAAATTGGGTGCCTGGCTGGCTCAGTTGGTTAAGCGACTGCCTTTGGATCAGGTCATGATCCTGGAGTCCTGGGATCAAGTCCCACATCGGGCTCCTTGCTCAGCAGGGAGTCTGCTTCTCCCGCTGACCTCTCTCATGTTCTCTCTCTCTCAAATAAATAAATAATTAAAAAAAATAAAAATAAGTAAATAAAATCTCAAAGAAAAATAAAGTGTACAATTTCCGTACAGTTGAGCCATTGCCCTACAAAGAACCCATCATTCATACTAGCAGTCCCTCCCCATCCCAAGCTCCTAGCCCCTGGCAACCACTAATGTGCTGTCTCTATGGACTGGCCCACTCTGGATAGGTCATATGACTGGAGTCGTACAGTATGTGACCTTCTGTGCCTGGCTGCTTCCACTTAGCATGTATTGAGGCTCATCCATGCCCATCCTCGTCATGGATTTTATATTCCATTGTACAGACAGACCACATTTTGTTTATCTGTTCACCAGTTGATGGACATTTGGGTAGTTTCCACCTTTTGGCTATGGGCAATAGCACTGCTATGAACACTTGTGTACAGGTTTTGGTTTGAATACCTGTTGTCATTTCTTTTGGGTACATATCTAGGAATGTTAATTGTTGGGTCAACTGGTAATTCTGTTTAACTTTTTTAAGAACTGAAAACTGTTTTCAATATTCTTTTGTACCTTGTAAATTTTATGTCATGAGCATCATGAGCAAATATCAGCACTCCACCCACAAAAACAGAAAATACATGAAGGTATATATACTCATGGAAAAAAAAAAAGCATACTGTCAGTGCAAAGGGTTATCATTAGATAAGAAATAAGCAAATGCTTATCTAGATGATTTCTAAGGAAAACTGCATTTTGGATTTAAGATTTCAATTCAAATTCCACTCCTTTTTACCATTCTAGTTCTGGGTGTGGGCTACAGGGAGAACTCAGATCAAATCCCAGGCCTGTCAGTTTCAGCTGTGCACCGCTGTATAGGTTACTCAACCTCTCTGCACTTCAGCTGTAAAATAAGGAAAGGTCATCGACCTGTGAGAGCTGGATAAGCCAAGGGCTGTGTCACGCCTAGCTTGTCACGCCACACCTTGTGCTTGGTAGGTTAGTGGCCTTAGGCTAGCAGAGTGCAGGAGCCACCCTCTTCTCTCCTGGGACCGCTGCTCTCTACAGCCCTTTTCACATAAGCTGCTCTGATTCCCCACACACTCAAGGAACTGCTGGAGTTCTGGCCTGCTGGGCCGTCCCCCTCCCACAATTTCATGACCTCTAGGGCCAAACCTCTCAGAAGAGGGACCAACCAGGGTGCAAGGGGACAGGTGCTAGGAAAGGGGCCTGTTGTCTACCAAGAACTGCCCTAGGACGGGGAGCGTGGGTTTGCTTTATGGAGCCATGGAGCCCAGGGCCATAAATATGGAGGAGTTGGGTGCATGCACAGGGAGAGAGATTTGGGTTTACCTGGAGGAATAACTTTTTTTTTTTTTTAAAGATTTTATTTAGGGACATCTGGGTGCACAGTCAGTTAAGTGTCTGCCTTTGGTTCAGGTCAGGAACCCAGTATCCTGGGATCAAGTTCCAAATCAGGCTCCTTGCCCAGTGGGGAGCCTGCTTCTCCCTCTGCCTGCCATTCCCCCTGCTCTTGCTCTCTCTCAGTTAGGGGGAGGGGCAGAAGCAGACTCCCCGCTGAGCAGGGAGCCTGATGTGGGGCTCAGTCCCAGGATCCTGAGATCATGACCTGAGCCAAAGGCAGATGCTTAACAGACTGAGCCACCCAGGTGTCCCCAGAGGAATAACTTTTTATTTATTTATTTTTTAAGATTTTATTTATTCATTTGTCAGAGAGAGAGACAGTACAAGTAGGCAGAGGGAGAAGCAGGCTCGGAGCCTGACGCGGGACTTGATCCCAGGACTCCAGGATCATGACCTGGGCCGAAAGCAGACACTTAACCCACTGAGCCACCCAGGCGCCCCGAGGAACAACTTTTTAATTGAGAGGTGTCAGCCATGCCAAGCATGGTGTCAAGCACTGTTACGTGATTCTACACAAAGTATCCCCATTTCACAGAGGAGAAAACTGAAGCTCAGATTCCTTTGTCACTTTGCCCAAAGTGACAAAAATAAATATAAAGCGCTGCCTATTTGTACCCAGGGCTGTCTCAATCTAGAACTTGGAAGCTTAGCCTCTGTGCTAAGGGGTCAATGGCCAAGTACTTGACAGATATTAATGATCACTAATCATTATCTGATAACAACATTGGTGTACGTAGAGCTGAAGGTGTAGCAATGCAATGAGTAGTTTGGGGTGGGGAGTGTGAGTTGTTTCTCCCCAAGTCTGGCAGAGGCTGGATTAGCTTTTGGTAGAGATTTAAGTCTTTGATACAGATGACTGGATTCAGGTCCCAGGTTCTAGTTTTGAGGGTGCAAGGAGATGCCCAATATATGTCCCCAGAGATTTAGCTATAGTTGTTTTCAGATGGGCCTAGGAATTGTTCTTTTTCCAAAAGCAGTTCTGGCCTGCAGTGAAGTGTGTGGTTCACTGGCTTGGATGACCTCTAGGGTCCCTTCTAACACAGATTCTATGATCTGCAATGCCTTAACACCCACTTTGGGGAAAGCCTTCCATTGGGTGAAGCATTGTCCTCTCCCCCTCCTGCCTTCTGAAATGAGTGCAGCTGCTCCCTTCCCCTATGAACACAAGCTTTGGGGAAAGCAAAAAAGATTGCAAAGATGGAGGGACAGGAGCCTCACTGCAACTTTCAGTGGTGAGGATAATGCCAGCTCATCTTCCTTCCTTGCCCTGCTCTACTCCACTCCATGAAGAGCCTCAAAACTGTCACTTGCCCCACTGGGCCCTGGTCAGGTGCAGCCATTCCTACTTTCAGCTCCTTGGTCTTTCTCAGACACTGCCCAGTGGGGTCAGCTTCCTGGGCAGGACAGGCAATTCTGCAGAGTTTGTCTGGTCCAGAGGTTCCATCCTCTCCCAGCTTCTGGGAGGCCAGCAACAGGCAGGGACGTAGCCCAGAGAGGCATTCTCAGTGACCTTTGGTTCTCTGGGAAGGGCTCAAAACTGGTAAAAGTTTAGCAAGTACCATTTAATTGTTGCCAGAACTCTTTTTTTTTTTTTTTTTTTTTTTTAAGCAGACTTCCTGGGGAATAAAATTTGAGGACTCTGTAAGAAAAGATCTGCCACCTGCTTTAGAGATTAAAAGTAGGAAGTATGAAATGAACCCAGTACCGTGCTGTAGGACCTCAAGTGAGTTGATTTCAGCTGCTGAACCTCAGTTTCCCCATCTATGAAGGCAGATGGTCAGTGGTTGGGTAGAAACTGGCAAGTGGGGTAGGGGCTCTGGCTGCTGAGAGGGAGGGTGTAAGCTGGGAGACCCAGAGCACAGCCTAGGAACTTTTGGCCTGCCACCCTTTTGGGTTCCTGATTGTTGTTTTTTTATTTTATTTTTAATTTTTATTTTTTAAAAGATTTTATTTACTTGACAGGAGAGAGAGAGAGCACAAGCAGGGGGAGCGCCAGGCAGAGAGGGAGAGGGAGAAGCAAGCTTTCCACTGAGCCAAGAGTCTAATGCTGGGCTCCATCCCAGGACCCTGGGATCATGACCGGAGCTGAAAGTAGATGCTAAATCGACTGAACCACCTAGGTGCCCCGATCATTGTTTTTTTAATCTTCTACTTTCCTTGCAAGTTCTTGGCATCTCATTGTCTCTCCCATCTTGGGAGAGGAAATGCAGTCATTGACATGTTAGTATAAAAATACTTCTCTCAGGGATTTTTCCATGGCACCCAAGCCTATCATTCATTCCATGTTCATTACTGAACCCCTTCTACAAGGACCTGGGCTGGGTACCAAGGATTCAAAGATTTTTTTTTTTAAGGCATCATTCCTGTCCTCAGGGTCCTCCCTTAATTTTCAGGGGGTATAAGAAATAAGTTTTTGGTGTTTTGTTTTTGGAAGTGGGGGAAATACTGCCTCTTGGGCTTGAAGTGAAGTTCTTGGTTCTATTCCTTTGCTGATTTTATAATCACTCCTCTTGTTGCCCTACAGCTTTGAGGCCATCAGAGAACTTCCAGAGCCCAGATCTCACTTAGCACCCCCAAAAGCCTGGATAATACTCACGAAAGCCTGAAAGACATCTCTAGTTTTACTATGTGGAAACAAAGCGTTGGGGCACCTGGGTGGCTCAGTCTGTTAAGTGTCTGCATTCAGCTAAGGTCATGATCCCAGGACTCTGGGATAGAGCCCCACATGAGCTGCCTGCTTCTCCCTCTCTCTGCTGCTCCCTCTCTTTGTGCTCTCTTGCTCTTTTCCTCCAGTAAAGACATTAAAAAACAAAAAAAGCCTCAGAAAGTAAAGTACTTGCTCATGGTCACACAGGTTGCTATGGTCACCTGGACTCAAACCTAGGTCTTCTGGCATAGGCATTTTGGAAATATAGTTTGCCTTGGATTTGAACCTGCAATCCTGCAATTTAGGTTACTATGTGGCCCAGAGTAAGGGAGGCAAGAAGACAGAGCTCAGAAACCTGGGGCTGAAATGGCCCAGTCTCTGATCTTGACCTGCACCATTCTGACCTTGACCTTCAAACTAGCAGCAGGACCACAGGCAATAATCACAACCCCAAGAGCTTCCCATGAGGTTGTCTTACATAACACATCCCTGAAGTTATGTCTTAGTATCCCCATTTTACTGATGAACCGATTGATACTCAGCTGGTAACTTGTCCAAGGTCACCAGATCAAAATCGCATCACAGGGCTGCTTGGTGCTTTTCCCAGCACCTATGCCATCCACCAGTAGGTAGTGAGTTCCCCTTAATACTTCTGAGCCCCAGTTTTCTAATCTCTAACTAGGGATAGCAGGAACAATGGGAGAATTGGATGAGAAGACATATTCACTGCCCAGAGTAGAAGGAGGCATTTTGTAAGTGCCAGCATCCTGCCTCCTTCTCTTCCTGAGACCTCTTGTACCCAAGTGGAGCTTAAACCTATAAATGCCAAGAAAAACACCTCCAATACAACCTAGCCTTTGGGCCTCAAGGTCACCCTCTCTACCCGCCTTCTTATCACACAGGCTTTCCCGAAAGTAGGGGAGGTGGAGTTAGAATGGGGGGCCTACTTCGAAGTAGCCTGGCACCCTCAGGATGCCAGGTCCCAGGCAATGTTTCTCAAGAGTAAGGACATCTGGCTCTTTCCCTTACCCTAGGAATGAACTATCAAATCATAATGTATGTACAGTAAACCAGAGAGAAAGGGGCAGGCACCAGATAACCTAGAGGCCCCAGAATGGCCCAGTACCATTTCAATAAAGATTAATGGATACCTACTACTTCAAATGCCCATCTCTCATCAAGCTATCTGCTAGAGGCAAGGGGGCTGCAGAAATCGAGGGTAAATCTATTCACTTAGCAGGGCTTGTGAGCACTGCTCAGAGTCAGAAATTTTCCCATCTGGTAGGTAAGACTGGAAGACAAGGAATTCCCAGGCTCACGAAGACACAGAGGAGGCACTCTGAGAACAATCAGAAAGATCAGGAAACTGGGAAAGAGGGGTAGTTCCAGGCAAAGGGAACAGAAATGTGAGAATTTCAGAGGTGATGTGAAGCCGAGCACTGGGAGAGGAGAAGGGCGCTGAAAAGGCTATGAGATGATGGGCTACTAGGTCACAGTTGGGTAAGACAAAGATATTAAGTTCCCAACCTATAGGCAGTCTGCCGGACTGGTACACCCCAAACTCCTCTCTTTGGCCCCATCTGCCTCAACCCAATTCCAACCAGGCACTGATGGATACTCATGCCAGGCTGGGTGGGAGCTTTGCATTTATATGATCTCCAAATCCCCTTGGGGTCAAAGACTCTCCCATTCCCAGGACAATCGACATATAGGGGAATAAGCTGTTGCCCCTAAAGTGCTTAAGGTCTGGTCACACATGAAGCTTTCAGAGGCATTAAGAATCTGAATATAAGGTGTTTCTTATGAAAGCGAAAAGAAAGGGACACCTGGGTGCCTGGCTAGTTGGCTAAGCATCTGCCTTCGGCTCAGGTCATGATCCCAGGGTCCCGCGATCCAGTCCCACATCAGGCTCCTTGCTCATCGGGGAGCCTGCTCCTCCCTCTGCCTGCTCTCCCTACTTTGTGCTCCAAATCTCTCTCTGACAAATAAATAAATTAAAATCTTTAAAAAAAAAAAAAAGAAAGCAAAAAAGAAAAAAACTGGAAATCATGTAAATGTCTAACAAGAAATGAGTTAAATTAAATTCTGGCACACCCAATGGGGGTTAAGCAATCATTCAAAATTATGACCAAAGAGGGGTGCCTGGCTGGCTCATTTGGTAGAACATGCCATGCTTGACCCCAGGGTCATGA
The DNA here is from genome assembly GCA_004024625.1 of Mellivora capensis. NCBI lineage: Eukaryota > Metazoa > Chordata > Mammalia > Carnivora > Mustelidae > Mellivora > Mellivora capensis. Next base: position 128,047 of record PISX010001324.1, on the reverse strand, counting down.
GTTTGAGCCCCATATTGGGTGTGGAGCCTACTTTATTTATTTATTTAAGATTTTACTTATTTGAGAGAGAGAGAGAGAGCATGAGCAGGGGGAGGGGCAAGGGAGAGGAGGAAGCAGACTCCCTACTGAGCAGGGAGCCAGATGCTATGCAGGGCTGGATCCCAGGACACTGAGATCACACCTGAGCCAAAGTCAGACACTTAACCCACTGAGCCACCAAGGCACCCGGAGCCTACTTAAAAAAAAAGATTAAAGAACTTAAAAAAAAAAATGTTTGTGATAAATTTCAGAGGAAAAGGAGTATTTAAATTGTTCAGCAGTTTTGTTTTTTAAAATAGGCAGGGACAAAAAAACTAGAGGAAATATTAAAAATGTTGCTCTCCAGATTTCAAATTGTTTTCTAAACTATTATGTAGCTTTCAACTATTCAACAATAAGCGTGTATTGCTCTTATCATCGGAAAAGTAATAAAAATTATTTTAAAAATCATCAGCTTCATGTCACAGAAGAATAGTGATGAGGGTCAATAGTGGACCCTGTTCTGTTTTTGTGTTTTTAAGTAATCTCTACACTCAACATGGGGCTCAAACTTAGGACCCAGAGATCAAGAGTCACATGTTACACCAACTGATCAGCCAGGCACCCCCATTTGTCACCTCTTTGGGCCTCAGCTTCATCATTTATAAAATGAAGACCCAAGGACAAGATAAGAATCCATTCCTCTATGAAAAATTCAAACTCACTTCATAGGATACCTGAATTTAGAAAACTGGCCCCGGGTCCTCCTCCTGGAAAAAGTGGGGCTGAAAAAGGATCTTGAGGGAAGGATTTGGATTGAGGAAGAATATTGCTGGGCCAAAGTTGGAGGCATGTCTGATGAGAAGATCTATTCTAGGGAAGAGGGTTTAGGAGTGGGAATACAGCCACAGTGGACTGAGGCGTCTGAAGGATAGCCAGGGTATCTGTAGGTTCACCAGGTTGGCTCCATCTGGAGGTGCCAGAAGCTGGAAGAACCTAGGATACTCCGGGTTAAGTGAAGCACCTATCACTAACAGGAGTGCCTGATTCCTATAGAGGCAGTTCCCCTCATAACCCGGCCTGAGCCAAGTGTTGGCAGTGTGGGGGGTAGGAAACCAGGATGCTCCTGGTCTTGACATCAGCACACAGTGGGTCCCCAGCACACAGTGGGTGTTTAGCAGTTTACTGAAAGAATATGTCAGTGGGAAAGATATTACCTGAGTCTCTAGACCTCAATTTACTTATCTTTGAAAGGGCAGGTTAGGAAGGGGATCATAATTTGTTGGGGAGACTAACTCACAGGGACACTGTATGCTTCCACACTTGACACTCCCATATGGTGGTGCCAGCCCTATTTAGAGGTCGGCATATTGAGGCTCAGATAGGTTGTGTCATTTATACAAGGTCGCGGTCCCAACTGGTCCCAACTGGTCCAACACTGTGAACCCAGCTTCTCCCACTCCACCAACACTGCGCCTTACTTCCAATCTCAAACCCAGGTGCCACGAGTTTGGCGGGGAAAGTCAGAATCGCACCCAGAGACCCCTGATCCCCGCCGGGCTCACACAGGATTCCCCTAACCTCTCGGCAGTGTCTTCCCAATTCCACACGGAACCTCTGGCCGGGGTCCCCTGGGGTGCGGCTGGAAATTCCAGGCGGGGGGTGGTGACTGGGAGGGCCCAGTCCTCGAAGACCTCCGCCCCGGTCGGCTCCGGGCCGCCGCCATCTCAAGCGCGACCCGAGCGGGGCACGGAGTTTTTACAAGGTGGCGGCAGGGTCTGGCCAAGTCCGCGCGGGTTCTCAAACCAGAGGCAAACGGACTTGCGCACCGCGCGCTCGGGTCCCGCGGAGGGGGTCACCACCGCCCCGCCCAAAGGCTGCTCTCCCCTCCCCTCGCCCTCGAGCTCTGAATAGGAGGAGGGGAAAAGGTGTGTGTGTGGGGGGGGGGCGGTATTTAAGCTGAGGGAGGCGAGGACCCCAAAGCGGAGGTGGGGGTTGGGGGGAAGGAGGTATTGAATGGAATCTTGGTCATTCGAGGTATCCCCTCCCGGGGCTAATAATCGTTTGGGTCCCAAAGACTTGTCTCCCCGCCCAGAGTCCGTATTCAGTGACTAGGAGCGGGGAGTTTGAGATCTAAGTCCCACCCTCTGGGTTGGAAGCCTGAAGCCAGAGAGGGGAAGTGATTTCCTCAAGGTCACGCAGCAAAACAGCGGCCGGTCAGGGCCAAACCCCAGGTGTCGGGTTCCCGACGGCCATCACCCTCAGAACCCGACCCCCAACAGTCTTGCGCTCGGGAAAGGCAGGAGCATGGCCGGGGACTGAGAGGCTGGATTTGGGGGTGAAATGAGTGCGCGGGACACTCTGTAACCCTCAATGAGGGTACGAGGGGAGCTTTCCTCCGAAGCCGACGACCCAGGAGCCTCGCTTCGGGCGCCACTCGCGTGGGGCCGGCGGGCCACGGATGGCTGGGCACGAGCGAGCGCGGGTGCCGGGCACGAGCGAGCGCGGGTGCCGGGCACGCAGCTCCACCTCCCGCGGGCTGGGACAGCACGGAACACGCGGACCCTTTAAGAAAGTTCACTGGGCGAGTTCATCAAAGTTTAAAAACTTGTCGTGCAGTAGGGTAAGGGGAAAGGAAGGAGAGGGAAAGAAACGACGAGGGAGAGAGGAAAAGCCCTGCCAGAGGCTGGCGCGCCGCAGCCCGGGCCGGGGCGAGCCCTCAGTGGGCGGCGGGGATTGGCTGCGCGTTCCCCCGGAGACCGCGAGGAGGGCGGGGGAGGGGGCTGGCCGGGCCCCAGCTGAGGCCGGTTCCGGCCCCCGCCCCCCGCCACCGCCCGGCGCCCGCCCCCTCCCCCGGCGCCCGCCCCCCGCCGCCGCCGCCGCCGCCGCCGCCGCCGCGGGCGCACTCGCCGGTCGCAGTGAAAAGGCGGAGGCGGCGGCCGCTCGGGCTCGGCTCCGGTTCCGAGTGCCTCCCCCGCCGCACCCCCTCCCCACCTCCCGCACCCGCCAAACTTGATGTGACCCCAGCCCGACGCGGCGGCTGCCCCTCTCACCGCCCCGCGCGCCCCCCACCGCCACCCCGCCCCGCACTCCCGGAGCGCACCGCTCACCGCGCCCCTTCCCACCTCCTCGCCGGGGCCGGGCGCCGCGCTCGCCCTCCGCGTTCCCTTCTCCTCGCCATCCCCACCTCACCCCCCCCCCCCGCACCATGAGCAACCTGAAGCCGGACGGCGAGCACAGCACCAGCACCGGCACGGGCACCGGCACGGGCTCCGGCGGCACTCTGGAGGAGGAGGTGGGTCTGCGGCCCCGGGACTTGTCGGGGTGAAGTGCACGCGGAGGTGGGCGGGGGAGAGGGCGCGCTGGGCCTCCCGCTCCGCGCGGGGCCGGTCTGGCAAGCGCTCCCGGCGCCTTCCCGCCGCTGCCCTTCGGTCAGGGAGGAGCAGTCCGTGTCCGGCGGGCGGGGGCGCGCGGCCTGGACTGCCCCGGCGGGCGGGCATTGTCTCCCCGCCCTCCCGGGCTCGGGGCGGGCCGCGCGCCGGCCGCCGTCCGTGCGTCCCGTGGTGGGCGAGCGGCGCGGTGCCTGCCCCACGCCCGCTGCCCGCGTGTCCCTCGTTCTCCAGTATGGCCGGGACTCGCGCCTCCGCTGCAAGGAACTAAACGGGATTAGCACCGCGGGCGGGCGGCACCCTCACTCCCTTACACTTTCCACCCTGACCTCTCCCCGTGACCTTGGAGGCCCGGACCGGCCGCCCCGCACTTTAGTTCACTACAACTGAGCTGTAGTCACGGGGGGGTGGGGGGGGGTGGGGGGGGCTTTCCTTGCAGCCCCAGAACCTGGGCTTTGGCAAAGAGGTCAGCGGGTGGTTAGTGAGAGTTGAGAAAGAGATGCCTGAAGATACTCCTTTCCCGGTTCTCCTCCCTTCGGTTTTGACCCGGCAGGCAATCCAGGACTCCAGAGCTGGCCTGGGTGGGATTCTGTAAGGAGAGGCGACATTATCTTGACCACCAGACATGTGCTAAGAGGAGGGCATGTGAGGCGGCTTCGTGGAATCAGCAATAGCTGGGTGGTTAATGGGATGGCCAAATCGGGGAGGGTGTTTTTGGGGTGGTGGGGGTGAGGTGGTGTATATAAGCCTGAGAGCTACCGGCAGCGAATGGAGACCAGGACCTGGGCCGGCTGAGACAAAAAGTGGTGTGGAAGGGGCAGGCTTTGCAGCTGTCTCCAAGGGCCTCTGGCCTGCTGTGTCACTCAGGGCTGAGAGACCCTTCCTGCCGTGCCCTGGAAAGCCCTTGCCCAGGAAACCAAGGGTCAGTTATCCACCCTGAGCTCCTTTCCCCTTGGTCTGGGGGTAGAAACCGCAGAGCCCCTGATGGGGGCTGGTGCTGCTGCCTCCCTCCAGTGCAGTGGCCGTGGTGCCGGCTGGCCGTGCTGTAGGTTTGGTGCAGAATGGCGGCTGTGGTCCACTGCTGGGCTGGGCTCTTCACTGTGGGAGGGATGGTGGGAGGGTCACACCACCAGCACCCACTCTTAGTAATTCAGAGGGTTGCTGCTAGTCCGAGTCCACCAATGGCATGGCATCTTGAGACTCTAGGTCTAGATCTCACTTTTTTGGGGGAAGGGGTGGGGAATATATAACTTCACACAGAAGGATGACAAGGGAGGGCCTGACATTTGCCTGCTGGGGTTGTGTGGGCTCCAGTGGAAGGGATGGGGGTTGGCTCCTGAAGGCCTTGTCCTCCTCGGACCTTGACATGCCGATAGGCCCATGGCACTGATGGGAACCTTAACCCCATCCTAACTGTACCTGGTTGTTCAGAATCTCCCCTGAGAGTTGAGGGGAGGGTGACAGGGTTGCTGGTGTGTATGGGATCTCTGCTTGGCCTCCTGTGAAGCTGGGCAAAGACCCAGAAGGCCACTAGTGCTAGATGGTTGACTTCAGCAGGGAGTTCACCCAAGAGGCTGGGCTGATCCTCAGACCTACCCCTTTGAAGTGGGAAGGGTGAACCTTGTGGCCAAGCTAACTTCTTAGAGAAAGCATGTGAAGTATTGGTCACTTTTTTCTAAGTGCTTTTTCTGAGAGAGAAGGCAGAATCTTCAAGAAGTGGAATTCCTGTGACTCCTCCTTGGGGGCAGAGGTGGGTGACAGCACCATGGTGGTTAAGGGAATCAGCGCACCTGGTGCTGATGGAGGGGCACAAGCCTGTGTGTAACAGAGTTCTAAAATTAAAGTTCTGGGGATCTCCTGGATTCTGGTGTCTGCTCTGGTCAGGTGAGTGCAAGGATGAGCCCTCTCTCCTCATTAGACTTCTGGGCCAAGAGCTCTTCTGCTGAGGTTCCTTGTTGTATTGGTGTTTTGAGCTGGAACTGAATTCCTTCCCTTTAGCTTAGCTGCCCCCTAGGCAGTCATTTCTGCATCCCCCAGGAGCCACCATCCGGGGAATCTCTGTTAGCTGGGGTAGTTTACTCTCATGGCTGAGCCAGGCTGGCTCTCAGAGATTAGGTAAAGCAAGCCTGGAAAACCAAGGAATCCTTCTTGCCCACCAGAAGACCTCAATTCCTAAAGGTGTTAGATGGCTGGAGAAAGGGGTGTGTTGTCATGGTTCCAGAAGGGGGTATCAGTAGGGCTGCTTTTTTGTGTAGCCTTGACTTCCCCTGCTCAACCACCTTATGGCTGGGGGCTTTGTCCCTATCACAGGCATTAGGTTCCTTTACTGGTCCAGGGAGCAGGATTACAGGTTTAAGGTCACAGATTAGAAGGTAAGAAGGAGGAGGGGATGGGAGGTTAAATGCAACAGTAGGTAAAATAAGGGGATATCAGCAAGTGATGCGGTGGTGCCCCTGAGAAGGTAGAGAACAGCCCTTCCTGAGATGTGGCCAGGTTAGGAGGTTGGGAAGCCTGTCCTGGTCAGAAAGCGTTCCAAGAAGAGTGCATAGCAGATGTCATAGGGAGAGATGGATTGTGGAACCGCAGGAGTACCTGGAGTTTGCTAGGCTGCAGCTGTCCTGGGGGCCACATTAATGAAGAGTCCAAGATCATGCAGGGCTGGGGGGAAATGGGCATTTTTCTGCCACTTGGAAAGGAGATGTGTTAGAAGCTATGGTACCATTTGAAAGCTAAAGAGGACGGCGATGAATTAAGGAGAAGGTCTGCAGGGGAAGAGCTAAGTGTCCCTTTCGGTCTAGAGGCTGTGCCTTAACCCAGGTGCGTCATGGCTGGTGCTGGGAGCTCCAGAAAGTACGGTAAGACTGTAACACGGGGCAGGCTTGCCTCTGATGCTTTGGAACCCCAGAACCAAGCATGCCTTACTGATTCTTTAGGGCTGGCTAGAGAGTTACAGTGTTTCTGGGGAGGGGTACCCGTGGTTTGAAAGCATTCTATTTTGAAAAAGGAGACTTTCATAATACATGATGAAACTAAGTTACAGTAATTATTCACTGCGTGGGGGGTGGCAGAGCTGAAGGGAGTGTAGTATTTGGAATCTTGGGGTGGAAGGAGTTCAAGTTTCTAAGAGTTAAAGAAGTTTTTGCCAGCCTAGTGGTAAACTGTAGAAAGGCAGCCAAAGAAGCTACAGCTTGACCTGAGGGTCTTGGCCTCTCGCTGTCCTCCCACCGCATCTTTGCTGGTCTGTTGCATCCAATGGATCCGGGCCAGACCCAGAGGTGCAGGCCTGGCACCTCTGGGTCTGTCGTGTTTCCTCTAGAGGTTTCTGAGGAGCCAGCCATGTCCCTGGCAGGATGGGCCAGGGTTAACACTCTAGATGAAGGTGAAGGAATTCTGGGGTCCAGCATGTGACTCGGCCACTTCCCTTTTTCTCTGCCATAAAAAACCTTTGACAGAATCCAGGACATCTTGGTGCTCTATCTGTAAGCTTTTTATTATTTGTTTGTTTGTATGAGGGAAGGCAGGCCTCTGTTCTAGGCATTTACCTGGAGACAGAGCCCTGGCAGGTAGGCTCAGGCAGATTCTATAGGCTGGGGTTGTTGTGGATGTGACCTCTCTGCTCAAATAGCCTAATAGAGAGGCTGTCCTGATATTAGTGAGCATGCCCAGCATTCGTGCCGGGCGTTATACTAAGTACCTGACCATTTTACCTCCTTGAACTTTCACAACAGCACTGTGAATTGCTTACTTTATTGTCATCACCACGTTATGAATGAGGAATCTGAGACCAAAAGTTTAAATAACTTTCATGTAGGGGCCCTGGGTGGCTCTGTTGGCTGGGTTTCCAGCTCAGGTCATGATCTCAGGGTCATGAGATCGAGTGCCATGTCAGCCTCCTTGCTTGGCATGGAGTCAGCTTGGGATTCTCTCCTTCTCCCTCTGCTCCCTGTCCCCCGCCCCCAGCTTGTGTGTGTGTGCGTGTGCGCGTGCGTGCGTTCTCTCAATTAAATAAATAACATCTTTGAAAACTATCATGTAGCTAGTAAGTAGATATTTTGGGATTTGAACCCAGAGTTTGCCCTTAACCACACGCTATACCTGCTGTTCCGTTTTACATTAGGGTTTTTGGGAGTAAAGTTTTGGAAGTAAGTTTTTGGAAGTAAAGTTTTGGGAGTAAAGTCCTGAAACTAAAGCTGTTGAGGCTCGAGCTTTGGGTGATGTTGCAGCAGGCTAGTTCCCGTTGGGCTGGGGCATCCGAGGACTGGGTGATGGGAGCTGGCAGCCCTTGGAGGAGGAGCCTTTTATCACAGGTATTGTTGAGAATTGCTATCATGGGATGATAAAAGCAGACCAAGCCCGTTTTATTATTCAGCCTCCACAGGTAGTACACCCTCTTGTTGCCTGTCCTGGGGCTTACTGCTTTCATTCCCACCCCTACCCCTGCCCCCAGCCCACCTTGGTACCCTGCTGCTTTGGGCATCTTAACTGAAGAAATGGTACCCACTCTAAAGTGACTGCCTGTCATTTTGGGGGGGGGCATCATTCTGTTGGGGCGCCTTATCTCTTCTTTTCCTGCACATGGGCAGCCTGTCTAGCTTATCCCAATAAGAACCAGCTTCTCAATCCCATTCAGCATTTGGACCTTCTGATTTCTTCTCATCCCCATCTCCAGAGAGGGGCTCTCTCTGTGGAGTCAAGACATGAAGTAAGGGATGCCTTGCTTTTTGCTCTCGTGCTTTCCACTCACTTATCCGGTTGGGCCTCCAGACAGTCCTGAGAGCAAGAGGAGTCCATCCTACCTGCCCTGAGGGCTGGGCTCCTGGTCCATGGCCCTCAGACTCGGCTGAGCTGTTGGTTTTGGGTGGCAGTGACATCTGGTAACTTGTTCATTTCTCTGCTGTCCTCTGACCATGGCTGCCTCAGAGGCGTCCTCACACCTCTGGCAAAGCCATGAGGCAGGGGGGCAGAGCCCATCCCTATACTTCAGAAACTGTGTTGCTGTGAGGTGGGAACTATAGATACCCCACAAAGCTCTGTGTGCTGGAACCCCATCTACTCCCTGCCCAGGGACAGCATGGCCTCCCTCTTTCTGGTGCTTCCCCTATTGTATCCTTGGATGGAAAAAATGTGGATACCTCTGAGATGTGCCAGGGCTGACAGAAGAATCATACCTTCCTGAAGAGTCCGCTGGTGGATTCGTCTGTGCTGGCGGCCTCTGGAGGATAGCAGGGGCTGTGGGTATGGGCGGGTCTGTCTAGGCCTGTCTGCCATGGCCTTTAGTCGTTTATGGCCCACTAAGCAGAGGCTCTTGGCTGTCACAAGTCATCAAGGCTGCCTGTATAGTTCGGAACAGGCCTGGGACTCCCGGGAAGAAAGCGTAGGGCCTGACCTAGTCGAGGCTGTGGGATGAATGTCTGGAGTACCTAGCTCCCTTTTGTGGTTAGCCACCCTCTCCCTTCCCAAATGGGTCTTGGGCTTTTACTGGTAGAGGGGGTGTCAGGAGAGGTGACTGAAATAGGACCTGGACCCTCTTTTGAGAACATTTGTTGAAATGAAGACTTGGAAGAACTTCTGCCCAGACTGGCCCTCATTCTTAATGTGTGGTGGTGGCTATATCCAGGCACTGCTGAGGATGTGTGTGACCTGGGAGCTGCAATCCAGAATGCAGACCCTTGAAGCAGCTTCCGTCCCCAAACAGAGATCCCTCCCAACAGAAGCATTGTGTTAGGAACCCCCTCTTACCAGGCTTCATCTGCTTCCTTCAGGTAGTGGGCAGGTGTCATAGGCTTGGTACTCTGTGTTCACAGTGAAATAACGTCAAGTGGTTTAAGGGTTGGAGGTACTGGTTTTGGAGCTGGGGGAGGGATATAAGGTTCTTCCGGGAATACACTTTGGTGCATGGCAGTGGTGACAGCTGCGACTCTTGCCAGATACAGGAACGAGCAATAGATCTGTGTTGGCTGACCACACAGCCTCAGGAGGGACGGGGGAGCTGGTTGGCACAGGAGGGAAGGAAGCCTGCCCTCACGATCCTCTGTGCTGGGGACCCTGTGACCCTGCCACTTGAGTTGCCTGGGAAAGCCTTGGCCCCTGGCAGTGTCTAGAACCAAATGGAAAACAGTCCCCTGGCGCACTGAGTCTGCGCTGCGCAGTTCATGTGGTTTGGTCTGCTTTCCTATAAATGAGGTGTAGGCTGTACTCACAACAGTCTTTGTGACCAGGTCTGTCCCTGAGATGTTGTGCCTTCTGTTCCTGGGGCTAGAAGTGGCTTGTAGCCTGAGGTCAGAAGCCTTATTATTATTAAGACTCTATTGGTACCTGGCCCTGCCCCACCCTTTAGAGAACTTCTTACCACCCCAGCTTGGTTCCCCTGAGCCCATACGTACACAGTCTGGACTCTAGGACACATGGCAGGTTGTAGGGCAAGTGCCTCAGCTTCCCAGATGACTTGGCTTTTACTTCCAGCTCTGCCCCTGGCTGGCCCAGCAGCTAATCCCTGAGCTGGTTCTTCATCTGTGAAATGGCCAGACAGCTCTGCCTGTTCCACCCAGGGACTGTCCAGTTCCTATGCCAGATGGTAGGTATGAAAGACCTGGGAACCACAAAGTATGGCCCCAGTGGGGTCTGAGAGCCAAACCCTGTGATTTGGGGCTGTAATTAGCAGGGGCAGGCAATATGCTATAGAACACATCTGAAGCCTGGTCCTTCACACCAGGTTGGACTCACGGCATTGAAGGTGTCCTAGGTGCAGGGGAGCTGGGCAGTGTCCTACCCCGGGAGCTGAGCAGCCCAGAACTATTTGGAGGGAGCATGGGAAGCACTGGTTTTCTGGGAGCCTGTGTCTCAATTACCATCCACTGTCTGGCTGTATCTGCTTGCTCTTTTTCCCTGTGTCCTTGTTCAGCCCTTATAAGTCCTGCATCTGCGGGCCGTGTCACCACATTCCATCCACCTCTCGTCAAGTGGCCCCACTCAGAGGGACTTCTTTCCCCCGGGAGGGGTAAGAGCGACCTGCTGGTGCCAAGCCTCGGGCCTGAGACCCAGGCGGCTCCCTTCCCCCACCCCGCCTTCTACATGCACACCCCAAAGAAGAAACTCTGGCCACAGAGATCTCTGGGAGGGAGTTACGTGTGGGGGACTGCCCTGAGATTTCTTTTTGTCAACCCCAACACCTCCCCAGCAGAGACCCCATCCAGACCCCTAGGGTCTGGCTGCTGACTTCCTGCTCTGTCACTCTCTCAGTCTTTGTCCCCTTTTTCACCACTTTCTTGGCCTTTTTACGGACAGAAGGGAGTCGCTTAAGCCCTGAGCAGCTGGAGGACAATGCCCAAGCCTTATCCGGGGACTCAGTCACCTTCTCCTGTGTCCTTGGTATCTCACAAGGTGGAGTGTGAAGGACCCCAAGGCCAGGACATCCTTCCTCTTTACAGTTGAAGCAGCAGAGGAAGGCTGCAAAGCCATCTGCCGGGCTGGTGGCCAGGCTGGGGCTCCTTACCCAGGCTCCCTGACAGTTGGTTTGAGGCTCTTTTTCTTTTGTTTCCATATCTGAGCAGCAGGTGCCTACTGAGCAGAAGGCTGAGCCCGAGTCCTCTGGTGTCTTCATTCTCAACAGTGTTTCTTCCCCCTGGAGGAAGAATGATGATGGCTGATGCAAGCAAGCTTAGAAAGGACCTTTAGGGGACGCTGGGGTGGCTCAGTCCCTTAAGGGATCAACTCTTGCTTTCAGCTCAGGTCATGGTCTCAGGGTCTTGAGATTGAGCCACACATCAGGCTCCTGCTCATGCAGAGTCTGCTTGTCCCTTTTTGTCCCCCTGCTTGCTCTTGCCCTCTTTCTCTTTCAAATAAATAAATACATCAATATCTTTAGAAAAAGAAAGGACCTTTAGTGTCTTTTTTTTTTTTTTTTTAAGATTTTATTTATTAGAGAGAGAGAGTGGGCAGGGGGAGAGTGAGAGGGACAAGCAGACTTCACTGAGCACAGAGCCTGATGTGTGGCTTAGAATCTTGAGGTCGAAGGCAGACGCTTTACTAACTGAGCCACCCAGGTGCCGCAGGACCTTTAGTATCTTCATATCAGGAAAGCCGTAAGCTGGATGTAACACCAGTTGCATTTCATAAACTCCCAGGGTCTGGCTGGTGGAGGTGGTGGTGGCTGATGGGGTGGCCTGGGCTTCCATTTGGACTTGGGTGTCTGGGGCCACACGTGCCCAGCTGCCCTGTCTGAGGCATGTCTGGGGCCCTGTTCAGGTCCTGCCTGCAAGTCAGCAGGGCGCAAGGCTGTTCCCACTTAGCTGGTGGGAATCGGCCGACTGTCTTCCTTTGATTTCCTATAATTAATTTTGTTAAAGGACTAACCATGGGATCATCCAGTAGACACCCCCCCAGCCCCCCACCCCCAGTCAGCCTTCTGCAAGGAGCTGTTTCTGCCTTAGCTCAGAGGCTAAAGGCCGCTTGTTTTCAGGGTGCCCAAGGCTGACCTGACTGGGGGCTGAGTAAGTTGGTGTGTGAGACTGAGGTCTGCGAAGTATTGACTCACGGGCACCTGGGGACGTAGAGCTCGTGGACATAGACCGTGAGCAACTCACTGGACCTCTGGGCCTTGGTTTCCTCCTCTAAAAATAAGATTTCTTCCAGCTCAAATATTCTGCGTTTCAGTTGCTTCAGAGGCCTGGGAGTCAGGGAAGGATGTGGGAGAGGTTTGTTTTTCCCTTTTTGGACTTCCCTCCTCCCCCCACTCCCTTCCCTAAGTGGTGTTTTCCATCCAGATGACACCAGAGCTCACATGAAGCTGCGAGTAGGTGGGGATTCAAAGTGAGCCCATCACTTCAGTGGTTCAATGGAATGGACAGTTGAGGTAGTTACTCCTTTCCAGATTGAATTCCAGCTTCCAGAGATGCTACAGGACTGCTGCAAAGAATCCATTTTCAAATGTCATTTTTATCTCTTTGGTGGATGTATCTATTGCCCAGAGTCATGTTTCCCTGGGTATGTCCTTCCTGAGTCCCAGGCCTGTGTGGCAGGGATTTGCCTAAAAGGCATGAGTCTGTCTTCTAGGGCAGAGTGTTCCCGGTGGACCCGAGGGGTTTATCTGGGGGCGGGATGGGGAAGAGGTCGGGGTGGTCCTGATGTTTTCCTGCCTCAGCAGCCTTTGTGGAGTAAGGTCTATCCTCTGGGTGGCTGGTCCCCGAAGTCCCGGCAGGACTGTCTTGGAGATGAGAAGGCTGGGATTTAGAAGAAGGCTGTGGCTGTCCTTCAGAGTTAAAGGATAAGAGGGTTTCGTATCCATGATCATTTCACTGTTTTTTGAAAGTGGTGTTTACCCTTTTTTTGTTGTTTTTAAAAGATTTTAAAAATTTATTTGACATAGAGACAGAGAGAGGAAGCACAAACAGGGAGAGTGAGAGAGAGAGAAGCAGGCTTCCTTCTGAGCAGGGACCCCGATGTGGGGCTCAATCCCAGGACCCCGGGATCATGACCTGAGCCGAAGGCAGACGTTCGACTGACTGAGCCACCCAGGTGCCCCGTGCCCTTTCTGCCTCATAATAAAAGGTGGGACTTAGGGAGCCTGTCCTCTCAGCCACAGTACCCTGCTGCGCCCTCAGCTGTGAAGTTGAATGTTTAATGCTTGGTGGGAAGGGAGTCTTGGGTCGAAAAGGTCGGGGCAGGTTGGGGCTACAGGGTCCTTAGCGTCAGTCCTGTCCCTCTCATTGCAGAGAAGGGTGCACTGTGGCTAGGGCAGCGTGGCCAGGCCCCAGCCTGCATGTGGGGTCCTCTTTGTGTGTGGGGGGGGGTCCTTCAGTGACCACCGCCCTCCGTGGAAGCTTCACTCAGCTGTTTTCCTCTGTAGAGAACACCGACTCCCTCCTTGTCCTCCGACAGCCCCCTTCCCTTAATTCCTCTACAGCCTCTGTGTGAGCAGGGTCCTGTGCGTGCCTCGGGGAGGAGAGAGACCTCTGAGCAGCTGCTGTCGAGAGAGCTGGCCTGGGTTGGCAGCACTGAGTGACAGGTTTCTGCCTGGGGGAGTGTCTAGGACCAAGGGGATGTCCACCTGGACTCCTACAGAGAGGATGAGTCCTGCCTAGAGGCCTTTCCCACAGAGGTCTGGACTTGTTCTAAGGCTAATACCTTGTGCCTCACTATCCCCTTGCTCCTGAAGCTTGTTTGATGTCATTTTTTTTCTGAACATGTATAAGCAAATGTCAGTTTGTCTGAAGGAGGAACATCAGACGCACACAGAGATGAATGAGGTGACCAGAGTCCCTGCTTCCTACTTCTCTTCAGAAGGTCATCTTCCTCCGTGTGGAGAGGGCCACAGAGGGAGGGTGACCTCCAGTATGAGGCCTGAAGGAATAGCCAGGCACTCCAGGGAGCCCGTCATGTTGGGGTTAGAAACTGGGCCGAGGCTCCTTCTGGGGCACGTTCCCTCCACAGGGTTCTCAAGAATAATACTGGGGGACGGGAAACCGCTCGCAGACTGCCCTTCTCTGCCCTCTCCAGAGTGAGTGCAAGGGCCTCCTGTGGAGGACGTGAGGACTCTTACCCCTGGCCCTGGAGGGGCCCTAGCCAGGAGCTGGACAACCTCAGGAAGTCTGACCTCCAGTGATAGCCTGGGGCATGGACTTGAATGAGACTGGACCTCCTCGACCCTTTGCTTCCAGCATCTTGGGGGAAGGACAGGCAGCAGGACTTATCTAAAGGAAGAGCAGCCTCCGGAGCCCCCAGAGCCTCCTGGGTGGGGGACACAGTTGTGCCAAAGGCCTTTTGTTTCCTCCAGGCAGGCTTGGGGCTGGCTGGGACCTCCAGCAAGACCAGGTCTGCTCCTGACCATCATGAAGGCGGCATAGCCATGTCTGCATTGTCTTTAGTGGGCACACCTCTCTGGCCAAGTTCCTTGTCCACGTCAATATGGTAGTTCTAGCAAGTTCCACCAGAAGAGCTGTTCCTCAACATGTTTCTTCTTTCACTGACTTCTCCATATTTTCTCCATACTTTCTCCACTTCTCCCCTGATACTCTCCCTACCCTGTTCCAAACTTACCTTCTACCTGCACTGAGGTTGTGGCTGTGGTCCAGAACCATCCACCGGCACTTGCCATAAAGATGAGCATCTTAGAAGGTCTGCTGTTGCCTTAGACATTTCAGGATGGGGGAGATAATCCCTTGCGTTCTCTGGATACTTCTGGAGAAAGGGTGAGTGTATGGAAGGAGAAGGGCCCAGGCAACAAGGTTGGTGCCTTCTAGTGGCCTGGGATTGTGTGAACCCCCCCTTCTGTTTTCTTTAAATACTTTAAAACGTTTTTGTGTTGAATTCCTCTACTGAACATGTAGAGTAGGCAGGACGTGGGTGCTTTGGTTAATCTATCTAGCTTGGCATCAACCTGCAGTTGGTGCCCGAACCCTTGTCTGTACCAAACCTCTTTTCTGAGTGTTGCACCCTATTGCCACGAGGCTGGTATCAGCGGGGGCAGAGAAGGAGGAGTCTCCAGTGCAAGCCTGGGACACAGAACGAGTAGGCAAGGCCTTGGAGAAGTCACTGTATGTCTCTGTCCCTGCCATCCCCTAAAGGACCTGACTGTGCCATCAGCTTATGTGTCACCTTCCTATCCTGAGTCTTGGTTCCCTCATCTGCAGAGTGAGAGTGCTGAACTAGCTGCTCTCCATGGTGCCTCCCACCTTGGCCATTCCCTCTCTAGGGAAGAGGAACATTAAAGAATCCAGTGACTACTTAAGGTTCACACACCTGCATTCCCAGCTCCAGACTGACTTGGACCCAATCCAGACTCACTAGGCAACTTTATAAATGCATGGCTCATGGCACCTGATAGGGGAGTTTTTGTGCAGGTCAGTGCTGTGATTATAGGAGCCCTAAGTGAACCAGCATTTCACTGAGCCTCTCCTACGTGCTGGGCATAGAGGAGAGTGAGCTCTTCATCCTGGAGGTGGATGGTATCTGCGTCCTACAGACGGAGGAACTGAGCTCTGGAGCGATGACACCCCTTCCCCGAGCCAGGCGTAAAGCTGGGAGGCAAACTCTGGTGTAACCCCCGAGAGCCTGCCCTCTCCCCCTGGGTGGTGTCACTGTGCCCTGGCCCGGCCACACCTGCCCCTGGCTGGGAGTCTTTCATCTGGACGGACTCAGCGGGACAGAGACTGAGGGGGACAGAGACAGGGTGGGAGGGGTGGGTAGTTCAGATGTGGAGGCCTGACTCTAGGCCCCGTGGGGGATGGGAAGGTTTTGAGACTCGGCTCCTATCTCTGGGGGTTTTATAGAGTGCAGGTGGAGGGGGTAGGTTTAGAAGTTTAGATTGTGGGAATAATAGAAGGCAGGGCATCCTGGCCCCATAAGACTTCAGAGGAAGGAAAAGGGAGTGAGGAGACAGAGGGACCCAAAAGATGAGTGCCCTTCAGTTAGGGAATGAGGAAGGGGTGCGCTGAGGGGCAGCACAAGCAGCTGCCTTGAGACAGGCCTGTGGGGGCGCTTGTTGGGGGGTCAGGACTGGACAGAGCTGGAAGCAGGAGGGGCGTGGTCTCTGCAACCTCCTGTCCTCTCCACAAGAGCTGAGCAGCAGGCTAGGTTGACGCTTCCTTCCACCTCTGGTTCCTTCTTGCTCTTCCCTCATCACTCCATTGTCCTAAACAAGTGCCCGGGGAAGGGACCGCCTACCGAACTGACAGAACTTCACCCACCCGTGGGGCTAACGAGGCCGCCTCGATGCCGCTCCCCCTGCCCCCACAGCAGGATGGACTGCTGGTGGCATAGATGGCTAAATCAGGGTGTCTGGGTCTTACCTAACTCGGCTCCCTTGTGAGCTCAGCTATATGAGCCCTTTCTGGGCCTCAGTTTCCCTGTCTGCACAAGGGGATAGGCAGAGGGCACATCATCTACCGGTGACGCTAGGGTCAAGTGAGTATACAGGGTAGGCTATCTGTGACCTGGTGGCTGGGGACCCACCACCTAATCCGTAACCGCCTGACCTCATCTTGTGTCCTGGGAGATGGCCGGAGATGGGGTGGTAGCCAGATGGTAGTATTTTGGACACTTCAGGACCTAAAAGATGGAAACAGAGGAAAAGGGTCATCTGGTCCAGAGGAAAGGCTGGAAACAAGGCTCCGAGCTGGGAATGAAGGAAAGCTCCCCCATACTCACCCTCAACCCCACCCCCCAGCCCAAGCAGGAAATTTTATGCTGAGAACTTGCTATTTAAGGGGGCCTCTAGGGAGGTCTGGCCAGAAAGGAGCCATTTGAGGAAGGGTTTAAAATTAGCCTGGGTGAAATGGGTGGCCCCTGGGGAGAACTGAGGCAGAGGTTTCTGTGGGGCGGCTCTGTCTCCTTGTCTTTGACCAAAACCACACCCCGGGGAGCAGGGAGTCGGACTGAGCCGGGTCCATTGAGCATGGCCCTGGCTGGGCTTGTACTTTGTCAGTCCGTCTTTGGGGGATGGGCTGGGTGCCCAGGTCTGCTGCCTTTTAAGAACAAGCTGCGTGACCTGAGCCTAGCACTTCTGTTTGAGGGCTTACATGTAAATTAAACGCCCTTCCATCAGAGGGCGGAGGCGTGTAGATGACCGTCGTTCTCTAGAGTCCGGGAGCTGGGTTTACTCTATCTGGGGCTTGGGCTGTCCAGTTCTTCTCAGGTTCCTCTGGAAATTGGGCCATGCCCAAGAACTGCGTCCACAGGGAATTGAAATGTGCAGAACCTTCGACCCAGGCCTAGAAGCAGAGACATATCTGGGGAGGGAGAGGCACAACCAGAGGGGGAAGATGCATCCTGAATGGCAAGGAATTCTGCCTGCTGTGCTTCTTGGCAAACACCTGTGTGAGAGAAGCAGCTTGTCCTCAACCCATTCTTGGTCAGTGACGGGCTGGGAGTCATTCTTGGTGTGGGCGGGGCTGCTGACCCTGGTTACGGCAGCTGGTGGTGCTGGTTTCCTTTGCCATTCCTGGCTCTGTTGAGATCTGTGTATTCACTGTGGGCGGGGGGGGGTCCTGTCTGTCTGTCTGTCTGTGTGCCTGCCTGCATTGGGTGTAACTTTGCCTGGCCGCTTAGCTTCCTGGTTCAAGCCATTGGAAGGGCTGTTGCCTGGGTTCAGGAGGCCATCCCTGGAGCATGGAGGAAATTCTTTGGTGCCTCTGGAGAAGGGGATATGGCCCCTGTAGGGCATCTGAATGCCTCAGGAATGGTCACATGGAGGGTGGGGGTGACTGAGGCCTGTGAGCTTTCTCTTAGACCAGCAGGGATGAGTCGAGAAGACCTATGCGTGGCTTGATGGCATGAGATGCAGCTTGAAATCAGGAGTCAAGTGTATAGGGGAGCACTATTCATTTGGGATTTTTCATGCCTCAACCACGGTTTTTATATGTATTTTTAATGGGCCTAAACGATGGAAAATCTTCCCTCCCTATTCTAATTATTGGCTGATCTGGCCTTGCTCCTTGAGCATCCGGTGCCAGTGGTGAGGTAGAATGTCTGCCAGCCTCTCAGGGACCTCACCCACAGCTAGGTTAGGGCTGGTCAGAGTCACAGGATGGACCCCTGGTGTCTTGACCTGGCTTTACCATGAACTTGTCACCATGGTGAGGGCAAGGCTCTAACAGCGCCATCTGCCTCACTTGAAGCTGGTAGGATCCTACTCAATCTCCAAAACCCCATGTAACTGTTCCCTCTCTGACTCCTTAGCCAGGTTCCTTATTCAGTAAACATTTAATACAGCCACATGCTAAGAACGGGGCATAGAGGCAAGAATACAGCATAGTCCCTGCCATTGAAGAGCCTCCGTCTAGCGTAGGAAGCACTAGGAGATGGGTGTGAATGTTCTGGGCCCTCTGTTGAAATCCTTCCAGGGTGAAGCGTGGCCTAAGACTTAGGATCTGTTTACCTCCTTGTGTCTTCTCTGGTCCGGGCAGAGCCTTTCAACCAGGGGTCCATTGGTACCCTCTGAAAACAATATACATTGTGACTTGTATAATTTCGGGGGTATAGACACCATAGCTTTCTGGAAGTCTCTGGGATCCTTGATCTGTGTGCTTATCACACAGGGCTCTCTCCTCTGGCCGCCGTTCAGTCTGTGCACAGAAGCTGTCAGCAGGTGCTCGTTGGACCACCTGTGGGATGAACACAGAGAAAGCAAAGTGCACAGGAAGGGCTTTGAGAAGTGAAGTGCTGTAAAACTCCCGAGTGTTCCTTTGCCTTGGCCTCCAAAGGAAGTCCAGGGTACACGGGATTCCTCCTTCGCCTCTGGAAGGATTCCAGTTCCTTCCTGAAGGAAGAGCCATTATACCTTGTCTACTGTGGTCTCTGTCCCCAGGTCCGGACACTATTTGTCAGTGGCCTCCCTGTGGACATTAAACCCAGAGAACTCTACCTGCTCTTCCGGCCGTTCAAGGTGAGTCTGGACCCAGCCACCTGTAGGCAGAGGAGGAACATAGGAATGAGTCTGACCTGGACAGGGCAGCAGAAAAGACAGAGGACAGCGTATCAGAAACTGTGATTGCAGACCTGGCTCTCTGTCCTGGTTCGGCTCATTCCCGTGTCTCTCTTCACCAGTGGCTTAGCCCTTTCTGAACCTCTCTTTTCTCATCTGTAAAGCGAAAACGAGAGAGAATCTCAGTAGATTTAACCATATAAGGAATATTTGCGATTCAGTGTAGACTTTTCAGTTGAAGTTTTGAGAAAACTTTACAAGGTAGGGTCTGTCCTTCCAGATTATAAGTTAGCAGAGCAAGCGGGAATTTACGTGTGAAATGATGAATGCTGCCTCATCGTGCCCACCCCGTGTGCTAGACCATGTGATGGGGAACACAAAGGCAGAGGAGAGGGCGCATGCCAGTGGTGGACGTGGTAGGGGTGGGGAGTGCGGGGGTGTAGGAGGAGGAGGGCTGGGATAGGCACAAGGAAGGCTTCTGATCTTTTCCGGGATGACCCTCTCTCTCTGCAGGGCTATGAAGGGTCCCTGATCAAGCTCACATCGAGACAGGTAATTTCTCTCCAAAGTTTTTTTCCTCCCAGCCCAGTCTGACTGCTAAGCTTGGACCTGAGCTTGCTGCCTTCTTTCTCATCTTGAGGCATCTGGCAGCTGAGACCTGCTCCCTCTCATCCGGTTTCTTTGCTGGGCCAGTATAAGAGTGGCCTCCAGCTCCCTTGTCCTTACCAGTCAGCTTCTGGGCCTCTCCTGCTTCAGCGTTTGCGGAGCTGCAGTCTGGCTCCAAGGCTGAAGAGCACAGACATGGTGGCTGTGCCCAGGCTCCTGATGGCCCTGTGGGGGCCGTTTGGGGTCTGGAGCGAACTTGCCAGAATGAAGTTGGAGAAGGTTTTTTTTTGTTTTTTTTTTTTTAAAGATTTTATTTACTTATTTGAGAGAGACAGTGAGAGAGAGCATGAGCGAGGAGAAGGTCAGAAGGAGAAGCAGACTCCCCGTGGAGCTGGGAGCCCGATGCGGGACTCGATCCCAGAACTCCGGGATCATGACCTGAGCCGAAGGCAGTCATCCAACTAACTGAGCCACCCAGGCGTCCCTGAAGTTGGAGAAGTTTTCAACCTGTTGCCCCTTGATTGAGCCTGGAGCCTTCTTATGTCCTTGATATGTTGGTGTCCCCTTTCTTTCTGTTTTCCAGGGAAAACACTGGAACTTAATTATGGGCATGCATTTTTTTAAAGATTTTATTTATTTATTTGACAGAGAGAGATCACAAGTAGGCAGAGAGGCAGGCGGCGGGGGGTGGGGGTGGGGAAGCAGGCTCCCTGCTGAGCAGAGAGCCCGGTGTGGGGCTCGATCCCAGGACCCTGGGATCATAACCTGAGCCAAAAGCAGAGGCTTTAACCCACTGAGCCACCCAGATGCCCCACGGGCGTGCATTTCAAAAAGCGGTTTACGGAGAGGGTGATGTTTAATGTGGTGCCATAAAGCTCTGTTGGCACCCTTTCCCACAATGGGGAGCCTGGATTGGAGACTTTGGATGCATGAGAAACTTCTCCTGTTCCTGCTAAACATAGGCAGGAGATAGGCAAGAAGTTGGTTTTTGTTTGTTTGTTTTATTTTTGAGGGGGAGATGGAATGTTGGGAGAGATGCAAGGGTGTTCTCTCTTCTTCCTACTAGCCTGTCGGTTTTGTGATCTTTGACAGCCGAGCAGGAGCAGAAGCAGCCAAGAATGCGTTGAACGTGAGTAGACAAGGTTTTCTCTGACCCACAGACCTCTAGGCAACGAATATTCCTATTACACCTCCTGCAAACCTTCCCGCACTCCATGCCCCCCTGCCCCCCCAGAAAGGGCTACAGATGTGCCTGATTCCCCAGCCATTCCAGGGCCACGTCCCTGGCTGCACTGTCGCTGTCAGATGGCACTACTTGCAAGGTCCAAGCAGTATGTTGTCTGTCTTGTCCCCTGCATGGGTGAAACTTTTAGGCAAAATCATTTCCTTTTTTTTTTTTAAGATGTATTTATTTGAAGGGCACCTGGGTGGCTCAGTGGGTTAAAGCCTTTGCCTTCTGCTCCAGTCATGATCTCGGGGTCCTGGGATCGAGCCCCACATCGGGCTCTCTGCTTAGAAGGGAGTTGGCTTTCCCTTCTCTCTCAGCCTACTTGTGATCTCTCTGTCAAATAAATAAATAAAATCTTAAAAAGAAAAAAAAGATATAGTTATTTGAGAGAGAGCACAGGCAGGGGGAAGGCCAGAGGGAGAGGGAGACCAGCAGATTCCCCGCAGAGCAGGGAGCCCAGCTCAGGGCTTGGTCCCAGGACCCTGAAATCCCACCCTGAGCCAAAATCAAGAGTCATTCGCTCAACTCGGCTGTGCCACCCAGGTGCCCCCTAGGCGAGCTCTTGTCTGGGTCCTACAAAGGTCCTACCCTTCTCTTGCAGGGTATTCGCTTTGATCCTGAGAACCCGCAGACCCTGAGGCTAGAGTTTGCCAAAGCCAACACCAAGATGGCCAAGAACAAGCTAATGGCTACACCTAATCCCACCAATGCTCACCCCGCCCTAGGAGCACACTTCATCGCACGGGACCCCTGTGAGTAGTGCTCAGAGCTGTCGTCTGTCGTCTGCTGTCCTTTTACTTGGCCCAAGCTGGGGACCTGAGCAGAGTTGCATGCAGAGGGGAGACATCAAGATTGTCGTTGAGGGAGTCAGTCCTCGCCGGAGGCTTCTTCTGTCCACAGCCACCTCTCTCTAGGGTTCCTTCCTCCCCTGTAGCCTTTGCTGGACTGCAGACAGACTGAGCTCCTCAGCTGTCTGTATCACCAACTCTCCCCTGAAGCGGTCTCGGGGTTCTCTTGCTTGAGGTGGGCAGGGGCCCATCTTAGGGCTTCTTGAAGCAGCGAGGATGCTCACCAGGCCAGGTCAAGCTGACAGGGCTTGTTTCCCTGGTCTTGGGGTCCTTGAGGGGAGTCTTGCCTCAGTGGGCACTTTACCCTTCAACCATAGTGATAAGTCTTCTCTGTTCGGAATGGAGTAGTGGAAGGGGAGACCCATGCTCTGACCATGGGGTCTGTTTTCTTCCATTGCAGATGACCTTATGGGGGCTGCTCTGATCCCTGCGTCCCCAGAGGCCTGGGCTCCCTACCCTCTGTACACCACAGAGCTGACCCCCGCCATCTCACCTGCTGCGTTCACCTACCCAGCTGCCACCGCCGCTGCCGCCCTCCACGCTCAGGTAAGCCCCTCTGGGGGGGGGGGCAGTAGGAGACGGAGGAGGCTCCGAGCTAGCCAGACTTTGTTCCTGGGTGGCCCCTGGGCCGCTCATGCTGCCAGAGCCACAGCAGGACCGCTTTCTTCCGTGATCTTCTCTTTAGGGTTTGGGATCAGGCAGAGGGGAGGGAGAGGATCAGCTGAGAGGCCACATCAAGGATCTGCAGCCGAATGTGTGAGCTGAGAGAGACCCAGCGTGGTCCTACCACCCCCTGAGCCCCTCAGGCAGGCACCATACCGCGTTTTGCCCGTGGTGACGGAGCGCCGATGCCGATCCCAGCCTGAGTGTGGCCTCCGGAGCCAGGCCGCCTGCCTCTGCCTCTCTCGCCTTCATAAACTTCAGAAAGCTTTTCAAGGTTTCTGCGACTTGGCTTTTTTACTGTCGGGCAGCATGAGAACAGTATTCTCTACCTCAGGGCTGTGGCGAGAGTTTCACGGTAACAGCGCATGAAGCGCTAGCGCGGCAGCAGGAGCGTTCCGAGGGCTGCGTGTGCACTGGTTTTCACGAAGCCTGGACACTCCGCTTGGTGGCCCTGCGCTGGGGTGGGAAGCCAGGGATGATCCCCTCTCAGGGAGGGCTGGGGAGGGCCCTGGGCACCGTGGGACTCTGTGCTCCCGAGTGCCGTGGTGGGTACCTGAGAGGCCAGTGACCCACCGTCCATCCTGGCCTGAGCCTCCCGGAGGCGGTGGTGGCAGGACACACCGCCGGGTGTAGGGACCGGGCGCCACCAGCGGCACAGTGAGGTTGAGGAGCAACAGCAAGCCCACTCTGGCCTGCGGTCGGTGGACTGTGGGGGGAGCAACTGGGCCAGGCCCACACTGCTGCTGACGGAGGGAGCCCAGCCAGGACAGGAGGGCAGGAGGAGGAGCAGGACACGAGAAGCCAGGACAGGGAGTTCACAGGAACCAGAAGCCGAGGTGGGAGAGGTTGGGTGCTCTGCTCTCCAGTCCTCTGAAGGGCTCCGTGACATCTGGGTCCACCCAGTACCAAGGTAGAAGGTATGGACTTCCCGGCTGCTACCTTAGCAGGCTGTTTCCTTCAGCGGGGGAATTCTTGGCCATGGCCGCTCTAGATCACACTGAGGGCAGAAGCGTGGTTAAACTTGGCGCTGTTCCCCAGCTGAGTACCACAGACAGCTGGAAAATTGATCAGGGGATAGGAAGGTGGTAAAGATCCTTCCCTCAAGGGAAATGTTTGGGTATTTACCACAAGCCAGGTACTGCGGTGAGCAAAGAATTGTGAGCCCGGAAGACAGTCCTTGTCCTCTGTGACCTGGCAGCGTGGGGAAGGTGGGCCGGAGTGCTCTTGGCCAAGCAGGGACTCTCACTGCAGCAGCCCTGCGAGGCCTTGCTGGCCTCCTTGCCTGTGATCCCAGCTTTGCCACCATTTAGCTCCGTGATCTTTTGCAAGTGACTTCACCTCTGGGCCTCCGTGTGTGTCCTCATCTGTAAAATGAGAGGGCAAGACCAGATCAGGTGGAGAGGTTCTCCCCCTTCTGCTCTGAGATGCTCCGCCATGACAGTGATAAGGCAGAGGCTGGGAGCAAGACAGTGTGTCAGGTTAATATGGGGAGACGCCTCTGCCCTTCCTTTGGGCGGCTCCCCAGCTGGCTGGGAGTGGCACTTGACAGCCTGTCCTTAAACGCCATACTGCAGGGCTCCAGTCGTCTTCTTTTCCAGCTTCCTCCCACCCTATCCATGCCCAGGGGCTGTCCAACTGGTCTGGCTGCCTCAGTCCCAGTCCTGGCTCTTTCAACTCCTGTATGACCTTGGGCAAGTTACTTAACCTCTCTGTGTCTCCATTTCTTTGGAGTGGTGATAATCGAGCCTACTTTATCAGTGTTTGTTTTTCTGCGTGTTAGTGTAGAGTAGAGGAGAGCTGGAGAAGGGCCGGTTATCACAGCTACTATCTACTGTCATTATTGTCTTGAGCCCCCTGGGTCCTCCCTGAGGCTGGAGGCCTGACTGGTTGTCGGTTCCTGTCTCTGGCCTCCCCCGGAAGGGCATAAAGGCCACCTCCAAGGATAATGGCATTTTTTCAGGAGGAAGGCTAACAACAAGAAGTCAGACCAGGAGTGACTTGTTCTGTCCCTGCTACTCGACTTCTCTGGACGTCAGTCTCCAGAGCAGGAAACCACCCTGTCTGGACCAAATGCAGCCGTAAAAATGAGAGTATTTTCCAAGTAGAAGCATTTGTGCTTTTACCTTCCAAGCGTTCCCTCGTCCCCTGACAGTGCGGCCCAGACATGGGGGCCTTTTCCTCAATAAGGAAAGTGGACGCTATTGATCTGAGGGAATTATTCTGAATCTGGAGGAATAACAGAACTCACTTCCCGTGCTTGTGGGCAAGCGGGGCACTTGGAGAGAAGGTAGTAGCAAAGGGGGATGAAAAGCAGCCCTTCCTTGCCCTATCCCAGCATGTACACCCCAACTGCACGCCTTCTGCCACTAGCACAGCCTCGGCTGAGGCATCCGTTTATGGCCACGGGGCCCAGACCTGCAGGAAGGGGCTGGGGAGGGTTCAGTTGCACTCTGTCTTGGCATGAGGCCATTTTGTTCGACCCTCTGGTTCTCTTAATAAAATCTTCCCCTTTAAGAGGGTGAGGCATCCAAGAGGTATGGGTGGCGGGGGCACACCGGGGTCTGGCATAAGCCTGAAAGCAGGGGTTTTCTGTCCCCTTGTGTCCCAGGGTCCTCCCAGACTAGGCTTCATTTTCTACTTCCGCCTGAGGATGTGGGGGTCTTTGACCATGGCTCTTACACTGGCTCAGTGTTTACTGGTGACCTTAATGTTACATGAACTCCCTTGCCTCTATTTTCTGATCCGTGTAATGGGCATGATAAGGTTCTCTTTTCCCTTTGCTTACTATCCTGCTTCCCCCAAAATGGCTACTTTGAGTCCTTAGGATTGGTAGCTGGTTGGGTGCACGTGTATAAGACTGTAGCTGTGGGTCTTTTTTTTTTTTTTTTTTTTTAATAAAAGTTACACATTTAATTTTTTTTTTTTTTTTTTTTTAAGATTTTATTTATTTATTTGACAGAGATTACAAGTAGGCAAGAGAGGCAGGCAGGGAAAGAGAGAAGGAAGCAGGCTCTCCGCGGAGCAGAGGGCCCGATGCGGGGCTCGATCCCAGGACCCTGGGATCATGACCTGAGCCGAAAGCAGAGGCTTTAACCCACTGAGCCACCCAGGCGCCCACATTTAATCTTTTTAAAGCTTAAGTATGAGGCCCTTGCTTCCTGTCGGTAACTGTAGATCTACATCCCGGCTGTCTGGCAAACCCACCGTCATGTAAGTGTGTCCAGCTCCCCGTCGATGGAACGAGGCTGTTGATGCGGTTTTCCGTGCTGACAGGCCATGCTGCGGCGGATGCCCTTGTCTACCCTGTGCGCCTGTCCTGTTGGTTTCCTTATCGTAAACTGCTAGAACTATGACGTGGTCAAAGTGTAGACATGCCAGCCTGAGTGCTCCTTTAATTGGCTTTCTGATGAGTGAGGCGCCTGTATTTCTTGGCTGTTCCTGTTTCTTTTCATGTGGATTGAGTCCTCTGTCCACCTCCTGGTTGTATCTTCTCAGTCCATCCCAAGATCTGAGAGACGACTGAGTTCATGTACCCCCTTCATGTCTCCCTTTCCCCCTTGGTTGATGCTGCCCCTCTTGGAGCCGGGTCCTTCTAGATGTCCACGGGCCTGTCCCTGTGGGGTGGCTTCTCAGGACCCACAGAATCCCTGTGAACAACCAGAGGCCCTGGGAGTGGGCCGAACACTCACTCCCTGAGGTGCTGGCCCTGATTGCTGTGCCTTATGGGTCTCGTGTTCTAAGCAGGGACAGGAAGGGATGGTGCTTCTCTAGAGCCCCGACTGCCAGCCTGTCCCGGGTGTCTTGGAAAGGCAGCCCCTCAAGGATGTTCTGTCCACTTGGATGGTGCTTCCCTCCCAAACTCAGAAACGGGGGCTGGCTTCTACTTCCTCCCCAAGGAGGTGTGGCCCATCTCAGGCTGGGGGAGAGCTGCTGCTTTGGAGGCTGAGTCGCACCACCTAGTGGGGAGAGGGGGACCCCATGAGGCAGGTCTTGCCGATGGAGCCGCTTACGCAGCTGTGGGAAGCCTTGGCTTCTTCCCCTGTTACGAGAGAGTCAGAGGCCTCCAAGGCCTCCCCACCCTAATCGACATTTGCCCCTTGTCCAGCCCTGCAAGGCTCCCAGCCTGGCCAGACTTCTTGCCGCAGGGCTGCAGCAGCCAGAGACTGGGTGAGGGGTGGTGGTCCAGGCCCACCCCGGGGGTGTTTCACAGGCTTGGCTGGTAGCCACCATGCTGGTTTCCTCCGTGTCCCTGTCTTGTGGGATGAGCTCTGTGCCCAGCCACCGTTCTAGCCTAGAGTATAATCCACAGCTCACCCGAGGGGAGGAGAGGCATCCCCCCACTTGGCTGTCAGCCAGCAGGGGAGGGAACTGCTTCCAGATGTTGTAGAGGCAGGGGAGAAGATAGTGGCCTCTGAGGCTGAACAGCTCAGAGGCAAGAAGAGGCACTTGACCCTTTTCTGTGCTGTATGGCTCTTAGTCAAGGTGGTTCCTGTGGCACGGGGTCAGCTGTATCCTGGCGAGAGCAGTGTCTCATCCCCGGAGCCCAGGGAAGGTCCTGGTATTGGTCAGGTGACCTAGGATCTGCTCCTGCTATGTGCCAAGTGTCCTGGCATTTTAGGGTAACCAGCCTGTGCTAGGGAGCATGTGGTGACCAGGGTCCTGGGGTGTACAAAACACCTATAACTTGAAGGAGATGCAGAAGTTCTTAGGAAGCGTCCACCGGCCCCCAGGTGACCTGGCATTGCCGGCGATCTTCTTGCTTAGAGGCGGGATTCCAGGCAGCCGAGCGGGAAACTGAGGCCACTGCGGCAGCGCTGAGGGGGTGATCTGTGAGGCCAGTTACAACTTGTTTTCTACACTGGTTCTTGTGTCCCATCCCTTCCTTTTCCTGAGTGGACCCCGGGCCCCCTTCTCTGGGCACTCTGCCCCTTGCCCCTGACTTGTCTTGGGATGCCGTGTTCCCCCAGCAGTCCGAGGCAGCCGCGGGGAGGCTGGGGCAGGCGGTGCTGTCTGTAACTGGGGCAGTCCTGGCTTGGCACCTGGTGCAGCTCAGCGCCCAGATGCCAGGCCTGTGGGGAGGCTGTACCTAGAAGGGGAGGGCCCATCATGTCTTGACCCGGCTCTGGGAATCCTGCTCTGAGGTTGTTGCTCCGTAGGGTCTGGGGGTTGAAGTAGCTGCCAGGCCCCCACTGGAGGGCTTGGCTGGCAGGTTACAAATCTGAGACTTGGGAGGCTGAGAAAGGAGGGAACGGAGGTATGGAAAGGGATGGAGGCATCCCCTGGGTCTCAGCCCTGGCTTCCTTGGCAGATCCTACAAGGACAGGGCCAGTGTCTGGGAGTTGTGCCTCTGGGAGACCACGGCACTTCTGGTTTACCAGGTGTCTGTATGTCGTGTCTCCCCTAATCTTCACGGACGCCCTCGAGGATCAGCTCAGTCATCTCTGTCCCATATGAGGATGAGGGCACGGAGACAGAAAGAAGCCGAGCAGAACTATAGGAGGTTCATTCTCCTGACGTCGGGCATTCTGCACGCTCCCAGTTTGGGGGGAGGGGCAGGTCACAGGCACCAGTGCCCCTGCTGCCGAGACTTCACCTGGCACAAGCTGGCGCCCTGTGAATCAGGCCTAGTGGAGCGCACAGCATGGTCCACTTGAACCTCGACCCTGCGGAGGAGGCGGGTCAGGTGGCCCTCTCCCATTTTCAGGATGAAGAAACTGATGCCTGGATGTGAGTAACTGGCCCAACGTCGGCCAATCAGTGACAGAAGCAGGGCTCCAGCAGGCACGGTGACGGCTCCCCAGTCAAGAGAAGGGACTGCCCAGCTAGCTCCTGACATTGGCTTCTCTTGCAGGTGCGCTGGTACCCTTCCTCTGATACCACCCAGCAAGGATGGAAATATCGTCAGTTCTGTTAGTTCTTCAGTAAGTGCTGGCCCAGAGGCCCAGGAGGAAGAGTGTCCGAGAGCCTGGCTTCCTGCGGGGGTCACGGTTCCTCCCACTGCCTGAGCCCGGCAGCTCCCCGGTGCTAGGCATCCCCTGAGCTTGCGTGCTAGGCACTGTGGCTGGTCTCTCCCCTTCTCCCACCGTCACCCCCTGCCACCCATCTTGCAGCCTGTCACGAGGGCCAGGCCTGGGTTCAGGTCCGGTCCCACCCCTCTGCTCATGGCCACCTCTCTCCCCTCCCTCCAGGTCTTGTCACCGCAGCTTGAAGCCCCTGCCCCGCTGGGGAGGAAGCCGCTCTGAGCTTCCACTGCCCCCAGGCGGCCTGTGGAGAGCTGCTGCTTCCTTCCAAAGACTGTGAATTTTAAGCCTGACTCAGTGGACTGCTTCCCATTTCCTTCCTCCTCTTCCTCTGCCCTGTTCCTCCCCAAAGCCCCCTCACCAAGACCTCCCGGGAGGATTGGGGGGGCCTTCTTGCTGGGATACCCAGATCCAGTCCGGAGGTCTCACTGGGACTGAGCAAGGCCTGACCTCCGGTCCAGACTTGCTTCCATAGCTCCACCTCAGAGAAACGAGGCATTTAATTTTGCATGTTTTCTGGCATGAATTAAGACACTTAAACTTGTGTATATGTGAGTGTACAGTTTGTTCTCACATTGTGTCACCATAGCAACAGGTCCTGGCCACCAGTGGTTCATCATTCCCGGTCCCTCTCTCCACACCCTCCCCAAAGCCCCTTGCTTCAGTGAGGACCGAGCCCCGCAGCTCACTCTGCCCAGCGGCCAGGGACCCCCCCACCACCACCCCCACGTGCTTCCAGGCCGAACAGCAACGACCACCTAACAGGTAGTGTTTTCTTTCTCATTTCAAATCCGGGTCCTCCGCTTCCTCCTCCTAGAGGGGCCAGCATTTGCTAAGAAAATCCTTTCTCTGCCTGGTTTGCTTACCTCTCCACAGTGCACCCCACCCCTGCCCATGCTCCTCATTCTTTCCGAACTTCGAAACCAACCAAAAAGTGAAAGTATTTTTGTACCCTGTGTAACAAAATATTTATGCATCATAAAGGATTTTTCGTGTGTGTGTGCAATTAATTATTAAAGAGACCTTGTTCGCCTTGTCAGATAAGTTTAATGTTTAGTTTGAGGCATGAAGAAGAAAAGGGTTTCCATTCTCCAGCAGTGAGCCTTTGCGTCAGGCGTTAGTTTCAGAAAAATGAAGGGGAAAAAATTGTGCAATTTTTTTGTTTGTTTCGTGAGCACATCAGTGCTTTTGCCTTTGCCCGCAGCTGTGGCTGTCTTGACTTTTTCAGACTTGGGAGACAAGGTGGCTGTTGTAATTGCTGATCCTGTGAGAATGTGAAGCTGGATAATATATGAAATGCAAAATAAAAAGTCATCCAAAGTAACTGTTCTCTGGCCTTTGCTTCCACGGGACCCAGATGGCCACTGGGAGGGCACAACTAAAGGGCAGACGTCGTGAGCTGCGGGGAGAAAGGTGAAGTGGGCCCGGGCCCTGGGGCTCATGTAGCCTCTCCTTCCTTCCTTTGTTGTCTAACTTAAGTCCTGGAGGAAAATGGACTTGCCAAGGACCCCACGGCGGAGGCATATCTGCCAGCCCACCCTGCTTTTGATTCATTCACTCTGTCCTCATCCCAGTTCTGAGCACATGGGTGGAGAGTCTCTGCACCCAGAGGAAACACCCAGATGGGACCTTTGTTTTCTCTGGGTGCTGTGCTCTAGTTGGCCTGACCTTCCTGGCCTGCAGCCTTTCCAGGCCCTCTAGAAGAAAAGGACTGTGGTTCGGGAGGGTGGGCTCCTCTAGGCAGTGTCTTTGGTGTGAGGCTATGCTGGAGGGAAGGGGAACCCAGGAGTCTGGCCCAGAACGGGCAATGCTCCTGCACTCTTGTAGGCTCCCCATGAGCTCTGTGGTGGCTGATTCCTGAGGGGAGGTTTTGCTGGAAGCCGGAGTACGTGGGTATGAAGGTCAGGGAAACCGTGTAGAGCTGAGAACCCGGACTGCCCCGAACCCAGTCAGGACGCCTGCAGCGGCCCCAGTTGTTTTGTGATTTGGAGCCTCAGTTTCATCTGTGAAGTGGTGGTTTGGAATCCTTTCCAGCTCTTAGAGCTGGAGGGTTGGCGCAGTGTCCTCATGGCTTTGCTGTTTGTCTTTTCGGTCTACGCCCCGTGCCCCACCCCATACCCTTCACAGCGTGGCTCCAAGCTGTGCCTAGAAAGGGAGGACAGAAGCGGCCCCAGAGGCTCGCAGCTGTAGGGTTTCTTTCCAGTCTCGTTCTGAGCAAAACGGGAGCTGCTGTGTCTGCCCTGGTCTCCCTCTCTCCTCCCTGCCTCACCTTTTCTGAATTCCAGCCCTGCACTGGGGGATTTGGGTCTAAGGTGTTCTGATGAGTGTGTCAGCTGTTAGAGGCTATGGGGTGACGCATCCCCAGCCCGTATCTGCACATGAGGGGAGAACGCGCCCCCAGGTGTTGTGCGGGAGGAGGAGCCTGGCAGGGTGACAGGGACCCCAGAGGGAGGTCTGTGTCCACACCAGCATGGCAGCCTGAGGAGGGGTGGATGCTTTCCTGCGTGTACCCCTCACCTCCCTGCGGTATCTGGACCAGCGAGGCATCGCTTCCTAGCCTGAAGCATCCGCTAGTGCAGGCGGGGAGCTGCTCCGAACCCCCGCCCCCCACCTCCAGGGCCACGATGATGCCTGACCTACTTCCGCTGTGTCAGGAACCACTGGGTCTTCCTGAGGTGGTGAATTATTTAGCTGGGGCGCTAGGCCTTTCTGAGAGGGGCTAGGAAAGCTGCTCCATAATTTAAAGGCCCCTGCTCCTCTGGCTTCCCTGGGGGGCCTCCTTCACGCCTTGCTGAGCAGGGCCCAGCCCTGGGTCTGAGAGGAGGAGCCAGGAAGGGGAGGGGCCCCCGAGGCCATCCCAGAGGAGCTCTCCAGCTGGACTCCGGCCTTTCCTCAGGGTGAGAGGCCTTCGCAGAAAGTCATGTCTGGACTGAACTGTGAAAAATCTTTCTGGCAAGGACAGTAAGACGGGTCAGAAGCAGCAGACCTGCCACCCATTCTGGGCTTCTTCCAAAAAGCACCTTATTCCTTCCCAGAGGGGTTTAATCCTGATCTTTTACAGGCAAAAGGCTTCTTTCCTTTCTGAAAGGATTTTAGGCATCTGGGAACAGCCAGGGTTCTTTTGCTCCTTCCCAGCAGCACCGAGATCACATCCGTGGCAGAGGAGGCCATCTTCACAAGGGCACGCACCTCCCGCTCCCCTTCACACACGAGTGAGGCCTGTGCAAATGGATGCTTGTCCAGACACCTGGGAGCCCGGGTTACCCCCCGGGCCTGGCCTGAAGCTGGCTCTGGATTCCCTGGGAAAAAAGATGGTACTTGGCCATTCTTTGGCATTGCTGCCTAAACAGCCCTTTTAGGGATATGTCTTAATTTGGAGCCTTTGTAGGAGAGCAGGTTCCTTGGACCACCTTTGGAACTTCTAGATGGTGTGGCCTGACATTGAGCTTCTTTGAGAATTAGCACCGGATGAAGGCTTAGGCTCCATGGGGTCCTGGAAGTCTCAGGAGGGAAGGGGACTCACGGTCCCTTACCCTGTCATGCATGTGCCTGGCCAGCTCCATTTTCCGAGGTCTGGAATAAAGCTTTTTTGATCTTGAGGAACTCTCTGTCAGAATGCAAATGTCCCTAAAAAATAGGGCAAAGCCCCTCAGAATAGGATTATGGAAAGTACCAGAAGGTAACCCTGGAAGGGAGATTAAACATGGAGGAAGAAAGACTTTCCTACAAAGTGTCAGGAGGAAGAAGAAAAAATGTCTCCACCCAGCTACCTATTTCTCTACCCCGCTGACCTTTCCTTCCACGCAAGGCCTCCCCCCACCAGCAGTCATGGGCCACCTCCAGGAAAGCAGGCACTGTTCCCTGACGTTTTCCTTCAGGAATAGAGGAGGGGATGTAGGAGCTGAGGGCCCGCCCCTATGAGGGGGGAGAGGCTGGGCGGATCGCTGTCCTGGCAGTATTCCAGAGCTGAAAGGAAAGGGGCCTAAGCTCCTGAAGCCTTTCCCCTGGGTCTCCTTGACCATCACCCAGCCCACCCACACTCTTTGCTCAGTGCTGAAAACATCCACAGGCTCCCCCATTCTCTGGCCCCTGAATAGGTTGGGTGAGTGGGAGCCCCTGCTGGGATTGGGAGGGAGATCAGGTGCCCCTTAGCCATGGTCTTCATGACCTTAGAGCAAACCACATTGCCTGGTTTTCCGAGGGGTCCTTGACCGTCAGAATCAGAATATTAGCATGGAGAGTATTTAGTCCAGTCTCCTGTTTTATAGACGAGGAAACTGAAGCATGAGAGATGAAGCAGTTTGCTCTAAGGTTATAAAAACAACAGCTAAGGCATGCTTCACTCCTGTCTCCTGACTCCCAGCTTGGCTCCTTCCACCACCCACGTAGCCTTTCCAGAAACACACACACACACACACACACACACACACACACACACACACCCTTTAGCAGCAGGGAAGCAGCAGCCCCAGGATGGCCATGGGCTTGGAAGTCTATCCCAGCAGTTCCAGAGGCCAGGACTAGAGCTCAGGTTTCCTGTCATGCCACACTCCACTTTCTGCCCAGGTGTCTTGGTCTTCGTCTGGCCTGATCACTTTCTAGGATACTGGGTGCTGCTCCCGGATTAAGGGACACAGAGACCCATCTACCTTCAGCCCAGCCCTGTGCTGTCTCTCTTTTAACCTAAGGGGTAAGATTGTTGGGTCTGTAGGACCCCCCTGGCTTCTGGCTTATGCAAGAACCAAGATGGTGTATTTCCATTTAACACAAATTTAGTAAGATGAGTCTCAGATAGGAACGGTGGTTGTATCATTCCGTGAAAACCCATTGCCCTTCTCTCAGTATTAGGAGTGTAGATGATTACAGAGGAATGTGCCTAATGCCTAGGAGGTACTCAGTGACACTTGGTTCTGATTATCTTTAGAAAAACACCTGCTCTGGGGCACCTCTGTGGCTCAGTGGGTTGAGCCTCTGCCTCAGGTCATGGACTGAGAGTCCTGGGATCAAGCCCTGCATTGGGCTCTCTGCTCAGTGGGGAGCCTCTCTCTCTGCCTGCCTCTCTGCCTACTTGCGATCTCTCTCTTTATATCTCTTTGTAAATAAATAAATAAAATCTTTGAAAAAAAGAAAAACACCTGTTTTCTTTCTCTCGTCCTGAACAAGTAGTGAAACTGAGGTGATTATTTAAATAGGTTTTATTTATTTGTCAGAGAGAGAGTGCAAGCAGGGGGAGCGGCAGGCAGAGAGAGAAGCAGGCTCCCTGCTGAGCAGGGAGCCCAGTGTGGGGCTTGATCCCAGGACCCTGGGATCATGACCCGAGCCGAAGGCAGATGCTTAACTGACTGAGCCACCCAGGCATCCCTGAAGTGATTCTAATTTATGCGTCCCTTGGTTATTTTCCCGGTGGATCAAGGGTTCTCAAAAGGTTTTTGGTTTTTTTTTTTAGAAGATTTTATTTATTCACCTGACATAGAGAGAGATCACAAGCAGGCAGAGAGACAGAGCAGAGAGAGAAGGGAAGAAGGCCCCCCGCTGAGCAGAGAGCCCGACGCAGGACTCGATCCCAGGACCCTGAGACGCAGGACTCGATCCCAGGACCCTGAGATCACGACCCAAGCCGAAGGCAGAGGCTTAACCCACTGAGCCACCCAGGTGCCCCTCTCAAAAGGTTCTTAAAACACTTTCTACCTGGAGGAGTGGTGGAGGAAGGAGAGGGCAGAGGCTTAGGAATCCCATCGGACATCCAGCTGGATGCCGAAGCCTCCAGAGCTGGCTTGTAGGATCTGCGAGTTCCAACCATAGCGCGGTTATACCGACGTGACAGTTGACAGTCACTTACTCCTGTCCAGCTGACAAACGTCCACACACAGCGTCTCTGGTGATCCTCAGAAAAGCCCTGTGAGATAAGCAAGAGGGGCATTATTATCTACTTTCTGCAGCTATGGGAATGGAAGTTAGAAGGGCCCCACACAGGGGTGCCAGGTGGCTCAGCTGGTTAAGTATCTGACTCTTGATTTCGGCTCAGGGCATGATCTCAGGGTCCTGGGATGGAGCCCCACATTGGGGTTCCGTGCCCAGTGAGGGGTCTGCTTCTCTCCCTCTCATTCTACCCCTCTCCCTGCTTTCTCTCTCTCAAATGACAAATCTAAAGAAAAAAGGGGGGCCCACAGAAAGCAAAAGGCTCAAGACCCGGTTTTCTGACACATCTGTCCGAGGTTAAATGCTTCCCTGTAATTCTGGGCCACAGGGTCTCAAAACGGCCAGGGCTCCTGGGAAACTGGGAGAATCTCATGGAAACTGGAAGAGCCCACTTGGGCACGAAGAAGAACCAGCAGGTACCCACACCTTTCTAGTTACCTGGTTAAGAGGCTAACCAAACAAACAAGAAGCAAAGGCTCCAACCATTATCGTATGTGTGAGGGAAAAACCCCTGGATAAGGGTGATCAGAACTCAGAAATCTGAAGGTAGACTTGTTTCCTGATTTGGCTAGAGTGGGGTCATATGTGTATATCTGTAGCGACTCCTCATACCCGACTTGGATGATCTTGTTAACGTTTTATAAGCAATTGCATCTCCGCAATGCTGCCTGAATGAGTAGTTTTTATCACTCAAGATGAATCACTGGAGTTTGTGGCTTTCAATACCTTAAAATCACGGGGCTGGGAGAGAAGGCGGGAGCTATGCCCACAGCCTATAGTCACGAAGCACTCCTGTCTCTGATTTTTGCAGTTGCTCTGGGATGTGAACTGGGGAATAACCATCTCCGTTTCATGGACAGGAAGTTCAAGTCTCGAGAGGTGCCAAGGTTGTATTTGGCTCTCATCACTGGCGGGGGAGTGGCGGGGAGACCACACTCTCTAACCCATTCATTCTCTCTGCACTCATCCTTCCTTGCCACTGACTCTTGTTGGACGTTTATTCCCTGTGTAGCCTGTGTCTGGTGCTCAGGTGGAGGATAAAGTTCCCATTCTGGGGATGCAGCTGTAGATCTGGGCTGTGGATTGACTTAAGTGCATGGAAACCAGGAGGGGAAGATTTAGAAATGGGCCGTTCCAGGGCACCTGGGTGGCTTAGTTGGTTAAGCATCTAACTCTTGAATTCCGCTTGGGTCATGATCTCAGGGTTGTGAGATCAAGCCCATGTCAGCCTCCATGCTTGGCTGGAACCTGCTTAAGTCCCTCTCTCCCTCTCCCTCTGCCCTCCCCCGCTCCCAAATAAAGAAAGAAGGAAGTCAGTGGTTCCAGATGGCTCAGTCCCGCACCACCCCAACTCCCCCTGCCCCATGCCGCCCTTCTGTTCTCCTCTGTCTCCCCTCCCCTGAGTCCAGACCCTGCTCTGGAGCCATGTTTTGTGGTTCTGTGCTTGGCTTCTCAGAACAGCTACATGGGTGGTTTAAGATGTGGGCGTGGAGGGAGATGGCCCCATTTCCCACCCCAGGGTGACTCCTCAGCTTCTGGAGCAGGACACCATAGACGGCCAGCCCCTGGTAAAGGCAACCTCTCCTACTAGAGGCTTCTCAGCTGTGCCAGTTTCTCTTTCCAGACCCAGCTTCTCATTCTGGAACTGATGGAGTGTGCCTGTTGGAAAGTGGCTTGGGTCTCAGGAAAGAGATGGAGAGAGAGACACCATAAAGAGGATTTCCCCCCAAAATCAATTCCCCCCAATTTTTTTGCATGTGCTCTTCATGGATGTGTCTATTTATTTTTTAAAGTTTTTATTTATTTTTTTAAGATTTTGTTTATGGGAGATGGAGAAGCAGACTCCCCACTGAGCAGGGAGCCCGACTTGGGCTCCATCCCTGGGATCATGACCTGAGCTGAAGGCAGACACTTTACTGAGTGAGCCACCCAGGCGCCCCATTATTTTTTAAAGTAGTTTCTACACCAAACACAGGGCTTGAACTCATGACCTCAGGATCAAGAGTCACATGCTTTTCTGATTAAGCCAGCCAGGTGCCCCTATGGACACATATTTAAATCTCTTGGGGTGCCTGGATGGCTCAGTGGGTTAAAGCTTCTGCCTTTGGCTCAGGTCATGATCCCAGGTCCTGGGATTGAGCCCCACATTCTGCTCCTTGTTCAGTGGGGAGCCTGCTGCCCCCTCTCCCTCTGCCTGCCGCTCTGTCTGCTTGTGATCTCTCTGTCAAATAAATAAATAAAATCTAAAAAAAAAAACCCTCTCCTGTCCACGGCCACAGATGCCCAATACCACTTTCACAGTTTCAAAGGACTTCCTCTCATGATTCTCTAGAGCCTATGGGCTGATTGTCAAACTCAGGCATTCAGGACCCATCTCAGTCTGGCTTCTGGCCCTTTCTTTACTGTGCATTCAAGTCAAGACATTTGCTGACCACTGTGCAGGCGCTGAGATACTCAAAGAGAGAAGTTTTTCCCTCTGAAATTGAGGTAACTTGGGGGCTCAGTGTGACCTCACCCTAGGTCTCATTTCCTGATATATTATCTTCTGGCATGTTCTGGGACCCCAATGAGTCCCTTTCTCAGTCTTTGGTTCTTTCCCTGTCCTCCCTTCTCCACATCCTCCATTACCCCCTTGTCCTATGACCACTTGTGTTTACATCTCGGGCATCTTGTCTTGGCCCAGCGGTCCCTGAGGCGAAGTTTCTGCTCATCCAACACAGCCTGATACGCAAGTGACCTCTGACCAGGCCTCCCTCTTCTCAGGGGGCAGGTGGGTGGAGTGAGGCTCTGGCGCCCCCTTGTGGTAAAAAAAAAATGTCCACAAGCCTCACCCAGATACCTTTTTTGATCTCCCAGGAGGAACTCTGCCTGGGGCTACTTCCGGGCCCATTTGTTCTGGGTTGCCTCTGTTCTGGCTAATGCCCTCAAAGTTAGAGTCGGCAGGCAATCACAAATATTTAGGGAACATTGTTAACATTGGGCCACCTGGCTGGCTTGGTACACAGACCTAGGGATTCTTGATCATGTTGGGAATAGAGTTTACTTAAAAAAAATAATAATAATAAGGGGCCCCTGGGTGGCTCAGTTGTTAACGTCTGCCTTTGGCTCAGGTTGGGATCAAGCCCCTGAGGGGCTCCCTGCTTACCAGGGAGCCTGCTTCTCCCTCTCCTACTCCCCCTGCTTGTGTTCCCTCTCTCACTGTCTCTCTCTAATAAATAAATAAAATCTTCAAAAATTTTAAATTAAAAAATACATTTAGGGAGCACCTACTGGATTTGTACATAGTTTGTATGGTAGGTAGCCAGTTGCTGTGCTGGAATTGGGGATATGAAAGTAAATATTAGGTCCTGAGAAATTTGATCCAGTCCCTTGCTTGTGTTCACAGACGGAGAAGCATTGACTCTAAGAGACAAAGAGATGTGCCCCCAATTCACTCAGTTATGTAAAATGACAGGTGTGCTGACTCACGGTTTCACAAAAGATCAAGTCAGTTACCTGTAAGCCCTTCTGGTTGATGGATTAAACTCCTAGATTAAACTCCTAGATGGGTTAAACTCCATAGTAATGTGTCAGGAATGGCACCGAGCTTCCTAACTACCACTGATATTTTCAGAGCTTACGTGTTTAATTTCTCATGTCTGGGAATGGCTCAGATTTGGACAGCTCCTTTTCAGAGCACTATTCCCAAATGTCTCTGCATCAGTTAGCACTGCCAGGTGTTGATATCATCCGTGTAAACCTGACTGGTCTCTGCCCATGCTGGAAGTTTCTTTAGGGCACAGGTCATGCCATCATCACTCACCAGCATAGTCTAGGGCACCTCCTGGTGCCTAACACATGTCTGCTAAGTGGCTACTTCATTTCTGAGACGATATTGCAGGCAATATCTGCATGTCTCTTTGGACATGTGTCCTCAAGAGAATGCAACTTCAACAGACTGTTCCCACTCTGTGAAAGCAGTTGGAGCTGTGGGAAGGTGCAGTGGGCTGCCTTCATAGGCAATGATTTTCTTGTCCCCAAAGGTCTTCAGACATAAGCTAGATGCTGCTTAGTGGGGATATTCTGGTAGCAAGTCACAAACTGGATGACTGGTTGGCCCCATCCTGGTATTTTTTGATCCTGCTCTCCATCATGAAATATCCACCTTAGTCAGGAGTTGCAGACTTCCAGCCTGCAGGGTAAGGGGGTGGCACTGAGGGAGGTGGTC
The DNA here is from genome assembly GCA_004024625.1 of Mellivora capensis. Taxonomy (NCBI): domain Eukaryota; kingdom Metazoa; phylum Chordata; class Mammalia; order Carnivora; family Mustelidae; genus Mellivora; species Mellivora capensis. The sequence goes on along the minus strand of PISX010001324.1, from coordinate 89,731 downwards.
TGGGTGTCTTGGGGGCAGGAATGCTCAGGCCTGCTGAAAGGGACAGTGCTTCTGGGCCCCAGCCAGTGGCAGCTCAGCAGGATGGTGACCTTACATGGCTTGATGTTTTGATTTTTCAAGAGAAATCGGACATTCAGATTTTAATGGGCAAATTCGATTCATGATTTCAGTTGTTGGCAACTAACCCCCAAATTTAAAAACTGTTGCATGTACTAAACCATGCCTGTGTGTTGGTTTGCAACCCAAAGATTTTTTCTAGTTTTCACTTTGTTCAGTAAGCCCAGGGACAAAAATTCCCCTCAAGTGCTCAGTTGCACTCAACCCATGTGTATGGCCCCTCCTCTGCCTCCTTTGTTCCTTTCCTTTTCTACAGAAGCAGTTTTGGCCGTCCTCTCATCATCACCTACGTCAATCCCAGATCTCCCCGGTGAGAACTCGGCTTCCTGGTGACGGGAAGCTGTATCGGCAATGCCTCGAGAGGCCACTAGGGGGCAGGGTCGGGTGCAGAGAACATTTGGTTTGGACGTGCGGGATCGTAAGGTTTGTAATTATCATTTGCCATTGTTGCCGATTTCAGCCCTGAATCCAGGTTTTTGGAGTTCAGGTAGGCATCTGGGGTCGGTCCCTGAGGGTTCAGTGTGGCTCGCCATTTCCCTGCATCACTTCTGGAGTGCAAATTTCTACCTGGACTTCCTGTCTCGGACCCACCGCCTGCCTTGCAGGTCCTGTAACCACCCAGCATTCCCTGATGTCAGGTGGATCCGGCTAAACCCATGTCCCACAGAACTTTCGAGAGCCTTCAATGGCTAATCATTACACACAGCTTTTCAGAAGGGTTGTGGCAAGCCGCTGATCCCTGTTAAGTGAAAGGGAGTGGGATGGGAGGAGCTTTGACTTCAGACATCTTAAGTGTGATCCTGGGGGCAAGCTTTGCTGTTAGGACTGCAGAGAGGAGGAGGTGGAAGCACATGGAGAAAAATGACCAATTCAGCCGTCAGGTAGACCTCATAACTTCTAACTGTCCTTGCTAGATGGTGTGGGGAGATAAAAACTTAAAATATGGTTTCCATCCTTAAAGAAACTACAGCTTGTTAGGAAAACATGAAACACGTGTATAAAAGTCTAACTCCCAAGCTTCCAGACGGCTAGTACAGGCAATAATGCCAGCAGGAACTTGGAGAGGGCTCTGGATCTAAACGGAAGGCTTCACCAAAGCCACAGTGGTCTCCACACTTGAGTATGTGTACCCCGGAGGTACACAGAGGCTTCTGTAAGGGTCAGTGGCAGAATCAATTTCCAAACCGCCATCTTCGAGGAAGACCAGTCGGCGCTTCTGAACACCTCGCCTCACTTCCCTTCATTTCCACGATTTCTTGCCTGGCATTTTAGGAAAGAAAAGTCTGTTAACCATCAGTGCTGCTCACCCATATTCCCTGTTCTCCTCCAGGTACTTTCCCACCTTTTAGAAGTCAGGTTTTGGGGCGCCTGGGTGGCGTGGTCAGTTGGCCGTCTTGAGCTTGGTTTCAGCTCAGTTCATGATCTCAGGGTCCTGGGATCGAGCAGCGTTTCTGTTTGAGTTTGCTCTCCCTCTTCCACTCTATGCCCTCTCTTACTCTTTCTCTCTAAAAATAAAGAAATAAATCTTCTAAAAAAAAAAAAAAGTCAGGTGTGGCCATGTGACTTGCTTTGGCCAATATGGGTTTTCTGGGGGTGGACGCATTTTGGAGCCTGTGTGTGATTCTCCCTCTTACCTTCTCTCTGCCCTGGTGACTGACCGATGACATTTCAGACGGTGGCATCGGGATCCCTGAGTGACGATGGCACGGACCAACTCCCAGCTGACCTGCAACAGACACATATCGTGAGTTGGGGGGAAGAATCTTTATGAGTTAAAAGCAATTGAGATTTTGAGGTTGCTTGTTACTATAGTCTAATTTAACCTATACTATTATATATAGGACTCCTCTCTTCCCCATCCTAACTCTTATTTTGGTGTGTTGCCTTGGTGTGTAAAAGTCTCTGGGGCTCCAAGGAAACAGTTTAAAATAGTGATTTCCATATTGAGAAAGCGAATGACTCAGGATGTCTGGGCAATAAATCATTTCGCAAATCAAAGATTTCCCAATATTTTGCTTTCAACCATTGAGGGAGGTGAAGCAAATTCAGTTGTTACTGGTTGAATGATTAGGTGGTATTGAGTAACTCTGCTTGAACTTCTTCCATTCCCAGGTACTTATTTATGTGAATGAGATTTCTCAGAATTATCATCTACAAAAATAAGATGTAGGGATAAAATTGATGTTGGTCGCTGTTGCATTCCAGCATGTATATAAGTATTTCTTTTTTTTTTCTTTCTTTTTTTTTTAATTTGTCAGAGAGGAGAGAGAGAGAGAGAGCGAGCACAGCCAGACAGAGTGGCAGGCAGAGGCAGAGGGAGAAGCAGGCTCCCCGCTGAGCAAGGAGCCCGATGTGGGACTCGATCCCAGGACGCTGGGATCATGACCTGAGCCGAAGGCAGCTGCTCAACCAACTGAGCCACCCAGGCGTCCCGTATATAAGTATTTCAATATGAGTTATATTTCTTATAAAATTTTACTACTTGGGGCGCCTGGCTGACTCAGTTGGTAAAGCATGCAACTCTTGATCTCTCGGGCTTGGTCGTGAGTTCGAGCCCCACACTGGGGGTAGAGCTTACTTAAAAAATATTTTTACTCCTTATATTTAATAATGCTCTATCAACATTTGAATATATTTATGTCATTTTGAGAAACAGCAAATGAATTATAACTAAAATGATAAATCAGTCCAGAAGAAAAATTTAAACTCTGCAGCCTTATGGCCTCAAAGAAATAGAATATAATTTTAATCATGTATATATAAATATACATATGTATTATATATATAGATTTATGGTAGAGAAGTATTGTTTGATGCTCAATAAAAATTTTCAAGCATAAACTATATATTCCCTTAGGATAACATTATGTGGGAGAAGTAGAAAGAAAATGCATTCAAGGAGAAAATGCAGTGATGTAAATTTTCCTCTATTAAAGAAGAGCTTACTTATGTATTTTGCAAATGGTTGATGATGAGTATCAGATCACTGTGATTCCAGTTTAATTTTTAAATGTCAGTATGGGGACACCTGGGTGGCTCAGTTAAGTGTCTGCCTTCGGCTCAGGTCATGATCCTGGAGTCCCGGGATCGAGCCCCACATTGGGCTCCTTGCTCAGTGGGAAGCCTGCTTCTCCCTTTCCCAGTCCCCCAACTTGTGTTCCCTCTCTTGCTGTGTCTTTCTCTGTCAAATAAATAAAATCTTAAAAATATATATATATAAATGTCAGTATGTCCATTATGCCAGAAATCATATCCTTTGCAACTGCGGTTGACCCTTAAACAACACTGGTTTGAATTGTGGGGGTCCACTTATACATGGATTTTTTTAAAGATTTTTTTTTAAAGATTTTATTTATTTATTTGACAGACAGAGATCACAAGTAGGCAGAGAGGCAGGCAGAGAGAGAACGGGAAGCAGGCTCCCTGCCGAGTAGAGAGCCTGATGCGGGGCTCGATCCCAGGACCCTGAGATCATGACCTGAGCTGAAGGTAGATGCTTAACTGACTGAGCCACCCAGGTGCCTCAAGATTTCAAAGTAATCTCTGCATCCAACATGGGGCTCAAACTCACAACATCAAGGTCAAGAGCTGGATGCTGAGCCAGCCAGGCATTCCTAGATTTTTTTTTTAATAAAATACAGTACAGTACTGTAAATGTATTTTCTCTTCCTTATGGTTTTTTAGTGACATGTTCTTTTCTCTCGCTTACTTTATTGTAAAAATACAATATATAATACATATATGAAATATGTGTTACTAGACTATGTTAATTGGTACAGCTCCCAATCAACAGTAGGCTATTAGTAGTTAAGTTTGGGGGGAGCGAGAAGTTATACATGGGTTTTTGACTGCAGGACTTGACATCCCAACCCCCGCATTGTTCAAGGGTAAACTGTATTTAAACCTAGTTGAAAAAAATTTTTTTAACTTCAAGAAAATGCATAGTTCATGGAGAGAAGCATGAAACGCAAGTTGGGGTGAGGCTAACAGTTACCAGGCTAAGGCATCTCTGCCTCTTAATTTTAATTATGTAAGTTACGTGTGATTATAATCTCCTTGTAAAATAGTCAAGCTTTAGAGATAGGCTTGGGACCATCACCTCCATTTCTGGTCCCCTCCCCACCTCCCCAGCGATGACCTTGGCTTTCAGTTTGGTGTTCCCTCCTTCCAGTGGGTTTCCATGCATTCACACGCACACACAGGTTGCTTCATGAGAGGACACCCAGGGGAAGGAATTTTAACTTCATCACATGATGAAGCAGCCAGGGGCTGGGGGATGGGCTGTGATCGCTTCAGTATATGACTTTTTTATGGCTGATGACTGGAGTTTGCTCACTGGGAGAAGGAGAATTGTGATTTGGGGGTGAGGGAAGGAGTGGGGTTAGTTTGGGCACAAAGCCTGTGACAGTATTGTCAGAGGATGGCATTAAGTATCCTGTCACTGGGAAGTGGAGGGGATGGTACAGAAGAGGTGGTGGGAGGGCACCAGGTCTCACCTTTATTTGCTCACAGACCTGGCTGGGTAGAAATATTCTCTCTAGAAACAGGTGGCCCTCAGAGTTTCTTTTACGTCCCCACTTTTGATAGAGACAAGGGCCCGGAAAACGATGGAATGGTCACACAAGTGTGATGAGCTTCAATGCTGAGGCCAATGGGGGACCGTAGGGACTATGGCAAAATGGACGACAGACCAAGCTCTTTCGACAGGAACCGTCCTTACTCAACCCACTCAGTGCTGTCTGGAGGAAATACGGCATCAGTGCTAGCCATATCTTCTTCAAGAGACTGTAGAAATTAGGACTTTTTTGTGTGAAATCTCTCAGTATTGGTTCAAAAATTTCTTAAGTGCTGTGCTGGCCAAACAAGGCATGTGTTTGCAGGATGCATTTGACCTGTGCCTGCTAGTTTGTGATCTTTATTTTAAGGCTTCTTGCCTAAAAGCAGAGTACTGGACCATCATGTAATCTCTTATCTCTTGGCATGCTGCCCGGCTCTAAGATCTGTGGTTCTGAGGGACTCTAGGCTTCTTAGAGCGATGCTGTGGGAATGGTTGACTTCACTGCCGATGTCTGGTTCCCACCTGCTGTCCAACATCTAGCTGGTAATAGAGCTCTGCCGGGAAGTTGGGAGCTCTGCAGAAGATTCCAGAAGCATCCTCATAAATCCAGGGAAGTGAGCCAAGGTAGATTCACTAGAAGTTAAGACTCCTCCAGGGGGGTTGGTCCTAAAGCCTCCAGTGTCCTCCTCTCAGGCATTGGGGCAGGTACTTGTGCCTCTCCCAGGGCAGAGCCCAGTGGGAATATAGACTAGTGACTGTTTCTCAAAGGGCTTTGTCCTATGACTAAATTCAAGCAAGGCAGTCAGACATAAATGAAAAAAGCACGTTTCTGCGCGCGCGCACACCCACACTCTCTCTCTCTCTCTCTCTCTCTCTCTCTCTGTCCCCAGCACTCCCAAGACCTTTTCCCACACAGTCCCATGGCTGCTCCCATGGCTGCCGGAAGGGCAGCTGGTCGTGGGAACAGACTCAAGGTCCCCTCCCCGCATGGAAGCTCCACCCTGCTCCATTTACTCCCAGCCCTGAGATCCTGGTTCCCTCCACCCCGCTTACTACTTCCAGGGAAGGAAATAGCTGAACAATGCAGCAGATCAGAGACTGGGCACTGGGCCAAGGGCCCTGGGCTCCCAGCTCTGGCTGCTCTACTCCCACTGCACTCCCCTCCCTCTCCATAAGTGTCGCCTAAGGTTGTCTTCCTCAGACCTTCCTCTCTACCTTCTCACCATCCCTAGGGAACTTCAGATGGCTTAACAGGACCTTTCGCCCCTTTCCTGGGCTTGCCCCTTCCCCATTGTGGGGTAGCCAGTGATGTCCCTACTTCCACTGAAGTATGATTCCTAGTATGAGGGCCAGAAGCTCGGCTTTGATGGAGATTTTGGCCAGTGGGATTGTGCGGGAAGGAAGGGTTATTTTTCCTGAAGTTTAACTCCAGAGGTGAAAGCAAGTCCTGAGAATGGAGAGAGTGCTGGAACAAGAGACCCCGAAGCTCTCAGTCTCTCTTCCAGAAAGAGCCATCTCAGTGGGGCAGGAGGGGATGCATGTGCTCACAGGCCCGGAGGTGGGGGGGCCATTCTGAGAGGATCAGAAAGGAATCACTAGTCATTTCCGGTTTCTTGCGGCTGGAAAGGTGGTGGGAACCACTAGTTTCGTTTTTCCTGTTGGTCTAAAATCCTATTCTGTTTGGGTCCGGAACCCCATGCCCCAGGCAGTTCTGCCTCTTTCTCATTCTTGGTTCTGGTGCTTTCTAATGGCCTCGCCTTCCGCCAGGCATTTCCTGCCCTGGGAGCCAAGGGGCAGGGTTCCTCACAAATTTTTGCCACAAGCCAGTCTCCCCTCTCTTTCTCAGATCAGGATTCAGGGAGTAGGGAGTGGGTTGGAAGCTGGAGTCTGTGAAGGGAGCTCACTGGATAAGTGACAAGAGGCCCATCCTCAGACCCTTTCTCCTGCCACACCCCACGTGGTGCCAGGACATGGGTGAGAGAAGTCTTCAATCCCAGGCTCTTTTCCTTGACATTTGTTCCCCCGTCAGTGCTTCTGTCCCTGTGTAGCTGGGCCGTATTCGAGGGGGCTGCTTGGAAGCCTAAAGTCTTGACAGCTGGAAAGAGTGCTCACAAGCCCACTTCCGAACTCAGAATATAGCTGAGAAGCTCAGGAACAGAGCTCAGGCGCCTTGCCCAAGATCAACAACCAGTCAAAGGGGGAGAACTGGGAGTCAGGTTTTCTGACTCTTAGGCAATGTCTTTCTGTAACTTTCTAGTTTCCAAAGGCTGTGTTGGCTTAACCCTGGAGGGGGGGGGGTGCGGGGGGAACAGAAGAAAAAGTGTCAGTCACTTGGTGTCCTAATCTTCTTGTTTGAGCCTTTTAGAACCTTTATTTTTGTCTTCTTTTTTAATACCTCAGGCTCTATTTTCACCTTGAAAAAGTGGTATTTGAATTGTCTTTTGTTCTTAGCAAAAGAGCGGATGCTAATTATTCTCAACTCCTGCACTCAGGCTGAGCAGCCCACTTTTGCACTAATTATGCCAGCTGCGTTTGCTTCCAGTTGTTTCGTAAATGTTAAGTCCTGTCTCTCCAACTCGGCTGCAAGCTTTCCCGCTTCACAAAATACTCACCGAATTTTATCACAGTAACAAAATAACCATCAAGTGCCTACTACAGCCCGAGCTCTTTGCTTCTCACCCTTAAAGAGCGTCCGGTCTAAAGGGCACAAGACGCTGTGAGGAAACAGTGGACTAATGATGGCAGGTGTGACGGTTGCTGTGAAGGGAATGCTCAAGGCTCGCTGAGGAGGTGGCATTTCAGGTGAGATCTCCAGGAGGGGAAGCCAGCCTTGTGAAGATCTAGCGAAAACATGGTCTGGGCCAAGAGCAGAGTGGGAATAAGTGCCCTGAGCTCATTATGTTTGAGACTGAAAAGGAGGCAGGGCTGCTCTAGGAAGAAGGGTGTGGGAAGCAGCTGGAGGGGATTGAAGGCTGAGGTCCATAGAGTCTTGTATGGAGGAGAGGTGAGGAATTTAGATTTTATTACGAGTTAGGAAGCCACTGGAGGGTTTAAAGTACAGGAACAACATGATCTGTATTCTTATTTTATCTATTAATCTATCTTTTGGGGAATAAATAGCTAGTTTATTTTTCTCTCAGCAGGAGTAAGCGCATTTCTGGCACACAATAGGTACTTGTATTTTGGGCTCAACATGATTTCTTTTTTTTTTTATTATTATTATGTCTGATAGCCAACGGGCGGTACATCCTAAGTTTTTGTTGTAGCGTTCAGTGATTCATTAGTTGCGTATAACACCCAGTGCTCATTATCGCACGTGCTCTCCTTGATGCCCATCACCCGGTTACTCCAACCCCCCCTCCCCCTCTCTTCTGCAACCCTCAGTTTGTTTCCCAGAGTCCAGAGTCTCTCATGGTTTGTCTCCCTCTCTGATTTCTTCCCATTCCATTTTCCCTCCCTTCCCCTGTGGTCCTCTGCACTATTCCTTATGCTCCACGTATGAGTGAAACCATACGATAACTGTCTTTCTTGGCTTGACTTGTTTCACTCAGCATAATCTCCTCCAGTCCCATCCATGTCAATGCAAATGGTAGGTAGGTAGTCATCCTTTTTGATGGCTGAGTAATACTCCATTGTAGATATGGACCATGTCTTCTTTATCCATTCGTCCGTTGAAGGGCATCTCGACTCCTTCTACAGTTTGGCTATTGTGGAGCTTGCTGCTGTGAACCTTGGGGTGCATGTGGCCCTTCTTTTCACTATGTCTGTATCTTTGGAGTAAATACCTCATAGTATAATCACTGGGTCATAGTGTAGCTCTATTTTTAACGTCTTGAGGAATCTCCATACTGTTTTCCAGAGTGGTTGGTACCAGCTTGCATTTCCACCAGCAGTGTAAGAGGGTTCATGATTTCTGTTTGTTTGTTCGGGTTTCTGGGTTTACTGTGATGTAACTGACACACAGCACTGTACTAACTTAATGTGTATGGTGTAAAAAGGGGCTTCCGTACCTTGTGAAATGGTTGTCACAGTAAATTGAGTTCACATCTATCATCTCATAGAGATATTTTAAAAATCATGTACAAAAAACCCCCCCAAAAACAATTACAACTATATAGAAAAGATTTATATATATATATATGATTTATATATATATGTATATGTGTATATGTATATAAAAAATTTTTTTTCTCTTTGTGACAAGAACTCTTGGGATGTCCTCTCCTTCCTACAACTTCCCGTACATCCCACAGCAGTGTTGACTAGAGCCATCATGTTGTACGTCACACCCCTAGTACTTCTTTATCTTGTAACTAAAGGTTGGTGTTTTTAACCACCCTCATCCAATTCCCCCTTCGCCCCCCACCTACCTATATTTGTAAAATACTTAATATATTAGTCATCCTGGCTGGATTGAAGGGAATTGATTAGAAGAGGGCAAGAAGGAAGACAGGAGGTCATTTGGAGGCTGCAGTGATCCGAGCAAAGGGTGGTGGTGGGCTGGCTGAGGGCAGAAGAGACTGAAGAGGCAGGACTTGTTATGATGGGTTGGATAACGAGGGGGGGGGCGGTGAAGGAAAGAGGAGTTGTAATGACACCTAGGTAGCTGCCTGAGCAACTTAGATAGTGGTGGGGCCATTTGTGAAGATGGGTAACATGGACAACTCTGGGGAAGGACCAGGTTTGATGGGGCAGGTGTAATCAAGGGTTTGGGCATGTGAGGTTAGAGGCATCTCGTAGAGATGTCAGATTGTCATGATTGCCATGTATCGTGTCAAATGGTCAATATATTGCTGTCCCCAAAGCGCTACATGTTACATCTGGTGGACAAATCTTAAATTTATTATTTCCCTCCTCACTTCTCCATCACCCTCTTTTTGGTGAAGAAATAGATTTTTTTTTTAAGATTTTGTTTATGTATTTGAGAGAGCGAGAGAGAGGGAGAGCACAGAGGGAGAGGGAGAAGCAGACTCCCCACTGAGAAGGGACCCCAATATGGGGCTCCATCCCAGGACTCCAGGATCACAACCTGGGCTGCAGACAGACGTTTAACCAACTGAGCCACCCAGGTGCCCCAGAGAGATTTTTGTCCTTTAGAAATGCCCTACATGGGGCGCCTGGGTGGCTCAGTGGATTAAGCCGCTGCCTTCGGCTCAGGTCATGATCTCAGGGTCCTGGGATCGAGCCCCACATCGGGCCCTCTGCTCAGCGGGGAGCCTACTACCCCCTCTCTCTGTCTGCCTCTCCGCCTACTTGTGATCTCTCTCTCTGTCAAAAAAAAGAAAAGAAAAAAAAAAGAAATGCCCTACATTCAGGCTGCCTGGGTATGTCAAGTCTCCAACTCATGATTTCCACTCAGGTCATGATCCCACAGGGTGACACAGGGTCAAGCCCTGTGTTGGCTCTGCGCTCAGTGGGGAGTCTGCTTGAAATTGTCTCTCTCCCACTCCCTCTGCCCCTCCCCCCACTACTCACGCACGCTCTCTATCTCTCTGTAAAATAATTTTTTTAAAAGAAATTTTCCTATTGCTTCTCAGCCTTTTGGCTAAGATCAAGTAAAAAAAAAATTCCTTACATTCAGGATTTTGCTGATTGCATTCCTGTGGTGACATTTAATCAGTTCCTGTCTCCTTTCATTTTCTGCAAACTCTAGAGAGATAAAAATGCTTGCTCTGATTCAGGTTCAAGTTTTTTCAAGAATACTTCATTGGTGGGCGCCTGGGTGGCTCAGTGGGTTAAACCACTGCCTTCGGCTCAGGTCATGATCTCAGGGTCCTGGGATCAAGTCCCACATTGGGCTCTCTGCTCAGCAGGGAACCTGCTTCCCTCTCTCTCTCTCTCTCTCTCTGCCTGCCTCTCTGCCTACTTGTGATCTCTGTCAAATAAATAAATAAAATCTTAAAAAAAAAATGAATGCTTCATTGGTAGTGCTGCACCCTCGCATCAGGAGGCCCCTAACCCTCAGGTGTCTTTCCTTTGTAACTTTACAGATATCGGTGACCTTGATCTCAGTGAGGGTTTACAAAGTGGTGATGTTCTATTTTTTCTTCTTTTCCTATTACCTAATTGGTTACCTTGAGGCATGTTTGTAATGAAAATCAGATTGAATGCTTGTTTCTTACTCTGAGCAGTTTTCAGAATAATGATCTCACATCAGCGATTTTGTTAACCTGAATGCAGTTCATACAAGAAAGGCAAGTTAATTGCTTGACTTGATTCTCTTCTTTATTTACCAATTTTCAGAAAAATGAGTTGGTTCCTTTGAATTCTCTAAAGGTGATCAATGAAGGTTATTTTTTTCTTTTCTCTTTTCTCTCTCTCTTTCTTTTGCTCTTTCTTTCTTTTTGTTTGCTTTATTATTTGAGAGAGAGAGCACGAGCAGGGCGAGGGGCAGAGGCAGAAGGAGAAGCAGACTCCCCGCTTAGCAGGAAGCCCTATGCGGGGCCCGGTCCCAGGCAGGACCCTGAGATCACAACCTAACCCAAAGGCAAACGCTTAACCAATTGATCCACCCAGCTGCCCCTCTTGTTTATTTTTGTTTCTTAAATTTCTGTTATTTTTCCCTTTCTTTTTATTTATTTTTTTTTTAAAAGATTTTATTTATTTACTTGACAGAGATCACAGTAGACAGAGAGGCAGGCAGAGAGAGAGAGAGGGAAGCAGGCTCCCTGCTGAGCAGAGAGCCCGATGTGGGACTTGATCCCAGGACCCTGAGATCATAACCTGAGCCGAAGGCAGGCTTAACCCACTGAGCCACCCAGGCGCCCTTCCCTTTCTTTTTAAACATCAGTAAGCACTCATGAATTTTATCATTGTAAATTGATTTTATCAGATTTTTTCTGGAGAGCAGATTTTTATTCAGAGAGAACTGGGCCTGAATTTATATTTCTGGAACATCTTCTAGACACCGTGCTAGGTGCCTTTACATACATTATTTTATTTGACCCCCATGGAAGTCTTGGAGGGCAGGCTCTGTGGCTCCCTGTTTTTCACAGAGCAGAGAGAGGCCCTTCATAGCTACGTGACTAGTCTAAAGTCATCCAGCCAGGCAGAAGCCATGGTCAGATTCGTCTGAACCACATGGCACCATGTAGCTTTTTTGAATGAGATGCTACAGACACTGGTTCCCTAAATAGGGCCCATTGATTACTCCTCTAGTCTCCTTCGTACCTCTTGTCATATATCCTCATACTTACCTGTTTTTGTTCTCTTGAGGTTGTCACTGTCATACTTGTAAAAGCAGTCCCTAGGGACTAGAATACTTCTCTGCCCTGTAACCTAATTCATAGGTGTTTTTTTTTCCCCCAGTTTCTTTTTTTAAAGTAAACTCTGTCAAACATGGGCCTTGTATGTACAACCCTAAGATCAAAAGTCCCATGCTATATACTGAGCCAGCCAGGTGCCCCATTCATAGCTTTTTTGTTGTTTTTGTTTAATACATTTAAATTATATTTACATATATAATTTTACCTCAATGCCAACTTACCACATTATGTATATTCTTCTCAGATTGAACATTTTATTGAGATAATTGTAGAATCATAGGCAGTTGTAAGAAGTAATACAGAGAGATCCCTTATACACTTTGTCCAGTTTTTCTTTATTTTTTAAAAGATTTTATTTATTTATTTGGCAGAGAGAGTGAGCACAAGCAGGGGAAGTGGCAGGTGGAGGCAGATAGAGAAGCAGACTCCCTGCTGAGTCAGGAGCCCGGCATGGGTCTTAATCCCAAGATCCTGGGATCATGACCTGAGCCAAAGGTAGATGCTTAACCGACTGAGACACTCAGGTGCCCCCTACACTTTGACCAGTTTCTTTCCAGTGATAACATTTTGCAAAATTAACCATAGTAGAACATCACAACCAGCATGTGAACAGTGATGTGGTCTCTCTATCTTATTCACGTTATGCCAGTTTTTCTTGTTCTTATCTGTACGTGTGCCTGTGTGTGTTTGGTTTTATACAGTGTTAGCACGTGTGTAGGTTCGGGGGTCCACCCCTAGCGTCATCACCAGCATCCCTCGGTGTTGCCCTTTTATAACCGTGCCCCACTCCCCCACCCCATCCCAAACCACTGCCAGTCACTCACTTGTCCTCTGTTTCTAAAGTGTTATTATTTCCAAATGTTATATAAGTGGAATCCTACAGCATAGAACCTTTTTCAGTCAGCATACTTTCCAAGACATTCATCCAAGTTGTTGCATTTATTAGTCAACAGGTCAGCCCTTTTTAGGGCTGACTAGTAGTCCGTGGTGGCTGGGGATGTGCCACATTGTCTTTAATCATTCATCTGCTGAAGGACATCTGGGCTCATTCTAGTTTTTCATAATAATGAATAAAGCTGCAGTGAGCATACATGTATAAGTTTTTTTTTAATTTTTTTTTTATTTGTCAGAGAGAGAGAGGGAGAGAGCGAGCGAGCACAGGCAGAGTGGCAGAGGGAGAAGCAGGCTCCCTGCCGAGCAAGGAGCCCAATGTGGGACTCGATCCCAGGACGCTGGGATCATGACCTGAGCCGAAGGCAGCCGCTTAACCAACTGAGCCACCCAGGCATCGCCGTGTATAAGTTTTTATGTGAAGATGTTTTCATTTCTCTGGAACCAGTGCCCAAGAGTGCAATTCCTGGGTCATCTGATAGTTGCGCAGTTAGCTTTTCTCTTTTTAAGGTTTTATGTATTTGAGAGAGAAAGAGCATGCAGGAGCAGGGGGAGGGGCTGAGGGAAAAGTAGAGAGAGAATCCCAGGCTCTGCAATGAGCATGGAACCTGACGCAGGGCTTGAGATCATGGCCTGAGTCGAAATCAAGAGTTAGAGGCTCAACTGACTGAGCCACCCGGGTGTCCCTGCCTGGTTAGTTTTCTAAGAAAATACCAAATTGTTTACCAGAATGGCTGTGATATTTGTTTTCAAGGGTTGGAGAGCATGTTTATGTGCTGATGGGGAAGACTAGATTGTGGGAGGCAGGTTCTCAAAAAGTGGAGAGAGGGTGGGCCCCATGGCTCCTGTGGTGGGCTTGTAAGGAAGGGGACATTTCTCAGAGTACAAGGCAGGGAGAGATCCCGGAAGTTGCAGAGGGAGATAGGTTTGCAGGTTGTCATTAGGAATGAGAGGAAGCTTCCCTTTGCTTCTATTTCCTCAGCAACAAGAGAGGCTAGGGCACTACATTGCTATCCATCAAATCACCATGTTGTATGCCAAAACGAATATAGTGTTAGATGTCAATTATATCTCGATAACACTGGGAGGAAAAAAAAAAAACACTTCAGAACCTATGTCATCAGCTAAGATGAGAGGGGAAAGGTTTTATGGAGAGTTGTAAAGCAAACTTACTGGAGAAGTGTTGTAGGCATTCCCTGGCAGTGTTGAGAATCTGTTTGAGATTAAGATCATGAACATGAAATGAAGGTTATCTGCCTGGACATGGGGTTTTGCTTTAGCAGAGGCACTGGGAAGGCGGATGGTAAATTTATCCAGAGTAGGGGTTTTTCCAGGCCAGCACATGTGGAGGAGAGAAGGCAAGAGAGTGGTTATAGTAATGGATGATGGAAATGAAGGTAAGAAAAAAGGAACATGAAAAGTGGGTCTAATGAGTAGTGAGACATTAGTGAGGTCAAAGAATTGTCGAGGGAGACTTAACTAAGGAAAAGGTTGTGGTTGGAGAGTCTCCATATTTTTTTTTAAGATTTAATTTGACAGAGATCACAAGTAGGCAGGGAGGCAGGCAGAGAGAGAGGGGGAAGTAGGCTCCCTGCCGAGCAGAGAGCCCGATGTGGGACTCAGTCCCAGGACCCTGAGACCATGACCTGAGCCAAAGGCAGAGGCTAAACCCACTGAGCCACCCAGGCGCCTGGGAGAGTCTCCATATTGGAAGTGGAATGACTTTTAGTGAAGACAAAGTTGAGGGTGTGACCACAGGAGTGGACAGCTGCTGTGGAACATGAAAAATATTGCTGGGGATGAGGTGGTCAGGGAAGTGATGGAGAGGCCATCTCACACTGATGTGGAGTTCACCAAATATAACAAAATATAGGGTGGACAGAGAGGCAGTGAGCCAAGAGCTAAATGATGGGCTGTGAGCAACCAGGATGCTTATTGATACCATCAACCAAGATGGTATGGTCCAGATGGTGAAGCTTCAAAGGAACAGGTGTTTTGTAGGAGGAGTGGGGGAAGCACTGGTTTAGGAATGGCATTTGGGGTTGGAAAGGAATATATTTACCCACTTGCTGACCCTGAGGTACAGGAGAATAAGAGGAAAATAACATTCACTTAAGAGGGCTGCCAAAGACGCAGTGTACTTAGGGGGAGGTAAAGTTTCAGGTGAGGCAAGGAGTTGAAGGCAGCATCCTGAGAAAAGTCTGAGGATATGGAAGAATTTGGTGCTCACAGGTTATGGAGGGCACGGAGGAAGGATGTGGCTGAGGGCAGGGAGCTGGGAGCATCTCGCCAGTGGGAACACAAGGATGGAGGTGATATTAAATGAGAAGGAACTCAGACCTGTGATGATGGCTGAGGTAAGTAGGGATAGGGGAATGACAGGATACAATGCTGGCCAGAACTTTCTGTATTGATGGAAAATCTGCACTCTAAACACTAGTCACATGTAGCTTTTACGCACATGAAAAATGGTGAATGGGATCGAGAGGGTACATTTTTAGCCCTTCTCATTCTAATTAATTCAAGTTTAAATAGCCACATGTGGCTAGTGGCTCTCATGTTGGATAGCAGAAGGTGGCTTCCCATTTTTGTGACCTTTTCACTTGCTGGTCAAGGGGTTGTCAGGATTTCCACTCTGCCAAATAGCAAGGTGTAGCAGAGACCTTCTTACTCTTCTATCATGCAAATCCAGACAAAGCACAGGATTAGGCAACTTGGGGTCCAAATTCTTTTTTTTTTTCTTTAAGATTTTATTTATTTGTCAGAGAGCACAAGCAAGAGAGCACAAGCAAGGGGAGTGGCAGGCAGATGGAGAAGCAGGAGGAAGGAGTCTGATGTGGGACTTGATCCCAGGACTCTGGGATCATGACCTAAGCTGAAGGCAGACGCTTAAGGACTGAGCCACCCAGGCACCCTGGGGTCCAAATTCTAACTCTACCACTCACCAGCTTTGAATTGGAGCAAATAAATTAACTTGCTTGGTAGGTATAGGGCTTTAGTAAATATTAGTTGGCAGAATCTCCCTGAGGTTTCCTTTCAGCTGTGGAATGGGAGTGGGGAACTGTTGGCAAAAATTAGTGCTTTAGCATTATATTCAATAAATAGTCCCTGTTATTGACATAGTAAGTTCTTAATATTTGCTGATATGTCAAAAACTGTCCTTCAAGCCAAAAGGTTGCTTGTCCAGGGATGGGTTGGCAGACATGGGCCATCCCAGTTTCCTTTGAGTTCCAGGTCTCTCGGATTACAAGATGGGGTGGGTCAGGAATGAGTTTGATTGTTCAGTTCTGCTATGTACTGGGGTAAGAACATTCCTGGCCTGAACTTGGGAGTGTAGGTAGAGATAGCCAAGGGGCCAAGTTTGGGGATCTAAAGTGAGCCATGGTATTGGAGCCTCTAGTCATCATCTGGGAAGGGTTTGTTGTTGTTGTTGTTGTTTTTTTAACTTTATTTGAGAGAGAGAGTGTGAGAGTGAGTGTTGAGTGTGTGTGGTTGAGGTTGGGGGGACAGAGGGAGAGAGAGAAGCAGACTCTCTGCTGAGCAGGACCCCAGGATCATGACCTGAGCTGAAGGCAGACACTTAACCCATTGAACCACCCAGGCACCCCATAATGTGGGCAGTTCTGGTATCATTTACCACTTTTATTTTTCCTGAAAAAGCCTGCATTTCATAGCTCCATCCTTTCTTCCATCCCTGCATCCCCATCACCTAAAAACCAAAAACATGTTTTTTGTGGAGTAATGGTGTCCTTATATTCTAATGGGAGACATTTGTAATTTGGGGCTATAATGAGTTAGGAGTCATAGTGACCTCTGATTTGGAGTGATTGTGAACATCCTTTCTGTGAAGCCATCCATAATTCCCTAGTTATTATCTCTGTGGTCTATCTCAGATTGAACATTTATGTCCCTCAGCCTCTTAGTGTCTCTCCCTCTGACTAGATTGTGACATCTGAGGCAGGAATTTTGCCTAATTGATCATTGAATATTCCTGGACTCCAGCACATGTCTGGAGCGTATAGTAAGTAGCTGCTCAATAATTATTTGTTGAATAAGTGAATGAATGGGATTTGAGGTGATGGCACCCCACTGTGAGCTAAAATAATGTGACCTCTTTTGTTTGCGGTCCGGATTGACTGTGAACAGATTGTGTTGAGGTGCCTACGTCTGTGGTGTACAATGACCGCGATCTGAAAGGTCTCTGCACAGTGACTGTGACCTGTTGTCACTGACCTGTGATAAGGACCAGTAGGGATAGTGAACGGAGGTGACTGTGAACCTTGCATGATTGTGATCTCAAGCAGCTGTGAACAAGTTAGCCATGGTGCCTTCCACAATTGCTGTCAGGTGACTGATCCTGACCCACAGAGATTTGGCTTCAGATGACCACCAGCCAGGGTCAGACCTTGTTAATTTACCTGAGATGCCTTTCAGGTGCAGAAACTGTTGATCTCAGCTGGCAGCTGAAGATTATTGATCTGCATTATGAGCTGAGGTAACTGAGATCTGTGAACCTGGGCTTAGTCTGGGAATGGCGCTAATATGTGTGTACTACTCTTAGATTTGATTTTGTTTTGTATAATAAAATATCCTCCCAGGGCCTACAAATGACACACCTCTGCTTGGCTCCATGCAAAAGAGGTGTAGGGACGACAACTGGGTTGGGTCAATGTTCAGAAAACTCTACTTGAAATACAACGTATCTTAGTGCGGTGCACTTAAAACCACCGCAACGACCACAGCCATCCGCAAAGGCCGATTCTCATCCAGACCGCTGCCCCGCCCCCCCCCCACAACCTCTGGTGCGCCTGCGCGGAGGCGGGGCTGGGCTTTGCCCTTTGTTGTGAGGCCCCAGTTTCCCAGGACACCGTGCGGCGCTGGGGTGGGGCTATGCAGATGAGGTATCGGGGGCGGGGCGGTTGCGGCGGCGTCGGCGGCGTTGGCGGCGGCCGGGGAGGGTCAGTTGGAGGCAGGCGCTCGCTGAGGCAGGAGGAGGGCTCTGGGCCCGCGGCCTGACAGGGACTTAGCCCGCAGAGATCGACCCCGCGCGCGCGACCCCACACCCACCCTCTCATCCACCTACCCACTCCCTGCGCCGCCTCCTCCCACCCTGAGCAGAGCCGCCGAGGATGATAAACACCCAGGACAGGTAACGGCCCGGCCCAGGCTCCCCGCCCCCAACCTCTCCTCATCTGCTGCAGAGGGCCTTCCCTAACCCCCGGCCGGCTCCAGCCCCCACAGCGGGGGCGTATCCTCCCCCGCCACTGGGTCCCTTCCCCACTTCAGCCACCCCAGTCCGAGTCCCCAGCCCCGCAACGGGGCCTCCTTCCGCCCTTTAGCCCCTTCCCTCCAGCCCGGCCCATCCCCCTCATCCGGGCCTCCTGCTCCCGCAAAGCCCCCACTCAAACCAGGACCCAGTCTTCCAATCAAGTCCCCGTTTCCTTTAAGTCTCGTCGGACGGTCCCCCTTTCCCCAAACGGAGCTTTTCCCTCATCGAGGTTCCCCAGACTATTTCCCATTTTCCCCGAGTCTTTCTTCCTCTCCCCTTTAAGTCACTTAACCCTTCCCTTTGAATCTCTTTCCTTGGAACTGCATCCTCCAACCAAACCCCTCTCTTATCACTGCCGCCCCTCCCCCAGTCAGTCTCCAACCTTCAGCTCTCAGCTGGACTCATTACCCTTCCCCCTTCCCTTCCCCCGTTTTCTCAGGCCTAATAGTTTTTACCGTGATGCCCAGCCGTCCCTTTGGTCCTTTACTCCTGCTTCATCTTTTCCCATCTTTCCTCCCTCGACACCCCTTTCCCAGTTAGGCCTCGTTTTCTCTGTCTCCCAACCTTCTTCCTTTTATTTCTCAAACACTTTGGACTTGATTCCTATTCGGTATCCTGTTCCCCTAGTGGGGTTCCCCCAACACTCTTTTGAAAACGGCCAACCTCTAAACATTTTCTCTCAGCTGGAACTCCTCTTTACTCTTATTTTTCCCTTCTTAATTGAATCCCATCTTTAGATCGTTAGATCCAGAACTGAGCTCACCCTGCTTCTACTGAAGGGCTATTCTCTTTCCCTCTACTTTCCTCTCTTTCCCAGTGCCTCAAAATCAGGCCCTCTATTCTGGATACTGGGCCTTTGCAAGTTTCCTTCCTCAAAACCTGACCCCAGTCTTCCCCATTACTTGGAGAGAAAGGCTGCACATCTTTCTGAAATAGCACCATTGGTTTTCTAAACTCTCCTCTTCCGTACTTCCTGCTGTCCCAACTAGGCAAAATTGATCACTCAGCTTTCCTCTCTGTACCTTTCTTCTTTTTCCCAAGGCAGCTCTTGTTGTCATGCCACTCTTCTTTAAACATACCTGGTATTTCTGCCCCAGACTCTGTAAAACTGTTCCATAATCCTGATTTCTCACAATTTTTAACCCTAGTTGCATTTTCTACATCAGAATAGCTTCCATTTACAATTTGGGTCTAATTTTCTTCCTAATCCCCCCCCCCCAACTTGTTGCTGTCCCTTCCAAAATAAGCCTGAAGCTCATTTAGTTCTCCACACCAGACCCTTTGTCCCCAGATTTGGCCTTCTGGCTTCATTTCCACACTTGGGCCTCATTGTTTTGCAAGCAGATCTGTTCCCTGCAGATCCTCCTTAAATTGTGTCCTGGTCTGTCCAAAGCTGGACTGTAGTTCCTTTTACAAACATATCCTTCCTTACTGCTTTTTCCCCCCATGGAGTTCTACAAGGTTCCTCTCAAACTTGGGCTCCCTTCTCCGTAAGCTGGTCTCTAATTGCCATTTCTCAGTCCTTTAGCAGCACCATCCTTAAATATTCCAGCTGGATTTTTAGCTTTTCTTATATCTCAGTGTTTCTCAACCTTGGCTGCACATTTGGAAAATCAATCACCTGGACCCCACCTTGAAAGATCTGGAGTAATTGGCCTAGGGTGGGGCCTGGTTATTAGTATGTATTTTTAAACCTCTCTGGGTAATTCTTTTTTTTAAAGATTTTATTTTATTTATTTGTCAGAGAGAGAGCGAGCACAGGCAGACAGAAGCAGAGGGAGAAGCAGGCTCCCTGCTGAGCAAGGAGCCCGATGCGGGACTCGATCCCAGGACGCTGGGATCATGACCTGAGCCGAAGGCAGCCGCTTAACCAACTGAGCCACCCAGGCGTCCCTCTCTGGGTAATTCTTTGTAATGTGCAGTCAGGGCTAAGAACCAGTGCCTTCTTTCCCCTGCCCTCCTAACCCTCCCAAGACCTTTCCCATCATATTTCTTTAGTGTCAGCTCTTTCTCTACCAAAAAGGGCCTTGTTTCCTTCAGGGATTTCTTCGCCTTTCTCTCTCAGGTACTGTCCAGAAATATCCAAGGTACCCACAACAGCCTCTTTAAGTTCTCCTACCTTGTGTTACTCTGTTCTCAGCCATTAGCTATTTTCATTCTCAGACTCTTACCTAGCCCCCACACCTCTCTCTTCCCTGTTTACAGAAAGCAAATTCACTCCTTGTTTTCGCGGTTTTTTTTTATGGTTGTATTTGACCCACTTTTCAACATTTCTACATCTACAAAGCCCATTCTGTTTTCCTTTTCTGAGATTGTCAATGTCCATGTCCCTTTGCAGTCCCTGCTTTTATTAAATCTTCTCTGCCCAGCTCCTCTGTAGCTGAGGAGGTGGAGGTGGATATATACTTGGATGGTGCTGGATGCCCAAGGTGTTGCATGTGGTAAAGCTGTGTGTGATGAGGATAAGACAGCAGGTATGAGAGGGCAGGGTGAAGTGCAGGGGTGGAGGGAAGCAAAGGAACCTACAGGAAAATCCACAAAAAGGGTATATGAGATGGATTTTCTTTTCTGTTCAATGTTTTTGTCTCCATAGTGGGGTTTGGATGGTGGGGTGGTCTCAGGAAGCATTGTCGAGTCCTCTGGACTGAGGTGGTTTGGTGCCAAGTCCTTTACAGGTACTTGGAACCAACACGTAAAGGGTCTTCATTGACTATGAGATTGTGAGACCCGAGTTCCAGTTCTGGCTTAGCTAGTGTGCTTCCATGTAAAAAGGAGGGGGTTGGGTTCGCTTAATATAAGATTCCTTCCAGCTTCCTAAGTGGCAAAACAGGCTTGCTTGTCTCCAGGGCCCTTTCTTAGTGTGTTGGTAATTTGAGGGGCTTGGCTGTATGAAAGGCAGGTGGAGGGAGGAGCCAGCTGGCCTGCCAGGGCCTGGGCAGGAGCAAGGCCTTGGCCTGGGGGTGGGGTGGGGTGGTGTGGTGTGTGCAGGGTGTCTGGTTTCTTTGCGTTATGGCAATCCTGTTTCCATAACATGTTTGCCAGCCTCCTCTGGCCTGCCCCTAACTTTCTAAAAGGCTCGTGGTAGAGCCCTAACTAGGGATTCTGATAAGAGCCGGTTGTTCTTCCCAGTCTGTGTGCTTGGTGTTTTGTATCTGTAGAGGGGAGAGGGAGCAGGCTAGGAGTTTAGCTCTCATTAGGTGGGGGATGGGCTCTCTAGCTTCCCTGGCTCCAGTGAAATACCCAAGAGGTGGAGGCTTGGTTTCCTGGAAGAAATAGTTGCAGAGGAGCTGGTAGTATGTTTTGAAAACAAAGCTCTTCCTTTCCAGTTTTGTTCTGATTAGTACCTCCACATTGTCAAAATTCTTGATGGTGGGGTAGGGAAGACAACACAGGAGCAAACACTTTTATTATGGTGTTTGAACATGAGGCTTAAATCCAAGGAAATCAAACTTCATGGCCTTTCTCTCCCTGGATTCATGGGAGCAGGAAGACAGTCTCTGTCTCTGGCCGGCTTATAGTACCTTGTGACAGTACATTATGTGGCAAAGAGCTTGCCCTGGCTTTATAGGTCTTATAATCAATCTTTGATGGGCTTTGAGAAGCATTTGGTTCCACAGGTGTTTCCTCTTGGTGGACAGAGCACATGAGCACATCAGAGCTATCCTGAGTATCTTCACAGAATGGTTCCCTGGTAATGGAATTTCTTTTTCTCCCCACAAAGATATGGTTTTGGTTATTCCTTATTTATTGGCACAATGGCTTGTTGGGTGTGGGATAGTAGGGTGAGCAAGTTTTCCTACCATATATCTTCAAGGTCATTCCACAGAGAGAGACAGACTCTTGGTATAGTTGGGAATCCCCTCATATTGGAGGTATGCTTCAGAAAGCAGTATGGACTAATAATAGTAATTCCTCACTCTGCCAAGAAATCCAAATTTAGCTTCAGAGCTGCTCAGAAATATAAAAATGGGGACTAAGGAGTGGGGTAGAGGATGTTACATATGTGCATTTCTTGGAAAAAAAAAAGAAAAGTTATTCATCCCTTTTTGAAAGAGTGTGCAGTGTTGATTCAAGTTGGTGCCATGACTCGGAAGGCTGTGAAGCCTGATTGAAAGCTACCAGAAATAGCTAAGTTGGTGAGCAAGAATTTTGTCGCTTGAAGTGAATAAAACAGGTAGCACAGAATAAACTCTTAGCAGCAGAATAAAATGCTTTGTAGAAGATAAGCCTTAAGAAAATTTCCTAGGCCTCTGATACTCTATTAAACAATGAAGTCCTTCTGTCCTGGGAAAGGAGGCTGGCACTGGGAGATGAGTTTACTATGCAGGCTAGATCGAGGTACTTAAAATGTGAAATTAAAGTCTAATTTTAGAGCACGAGTACCTTGCTATCCCCCCATCTCTGTAGCATATGTGGTTATACGTACCTTTGGCAGAAGATGTACCAATATCAGTTGTGTAATAAGATAAGCAGACCTCAGAAGCAGATATTCTAGCTGCTACCACAAGATTTTCTTGTGGAGAATCAACCAAAACCCAGTTTTGCTTTCAGTCTGTGATTCAGAGTGGTGATGTCATTTTCTTTATAATTGTGCTTAGCAAGTAGACTCCCTTTGGCACACAGAACAGCCCTAGTGAAATGACTTATGCCTGGCATCTGACCCAGGGTCCCTCTCTCATATGGGAAGGGAATTGGCAGCTGGAAATCAGCCTCCAAGATTCCACTAGACTGCAGGTGGCCATCACCTCCTACCTTTCTTCCTATTCCTTCTTAGCTAAATGTGATGGCACCCCTGGATTGGTTCCTCTGTTCATAGGGATTAGTCATCAGAGACCTTTCTAGTCTCAGTAAAAGCATTCTGTGTGAGGGAAGTCCAGGCCTAGAGAATGTTCTTTGAGATAGAGCCTGGGACGGGAATGGATCAGAAGAGACTGAAAGAGGGAAATACATGTAGAATGCTTGGAAATGTGGTTTCATTTGATACCACAAGGTAGGTAATACCAAGGCTCTCTGACCCTCCCCTGACAGGTAATGGAAACCTGAGAGAGAGAAAGAGTGCAAGTTCAGGCCACTGATTCAAGTCAAATGTGATCAAAAGTATATCAAGGAGAAAATGAATTCACATTTGTTAGATGTAGCTGAATGGAAGTTAGCCACAGAATTACATTAAATCTCTATGTAGCAGGCTGTCCCCCGCTTTGAGCACACAAAATTTAAAAATCGAAACTGACATAAAGTCAACTGAAAGTGATTCTTTAACAGGAGATCCTTTACTTTATCAAGAGATTTAAAGGTACTTCCTTTAAATAGTAAGCAGCCTGGAGATTTAAAAATAGGATTTGAATTATAAAAATTTGATTTACCAACAACATTCCCCAGGAATACATCTGCTGCATACACTGTCTATAGCCAGTGTATGAAATTATAACTTGCTAAGGACGTTCCAGGCAGCAGTTTCACAGAATGCCCTAAATTAGAGGCAGCAGGTTGTGATCTGTCGGTAGCACTCATATGTATCCTGAGGAGTGTTTCCAGGGGCATGTCTGATAACAACTGAGAAAATAAAAGGCACTAACAGGCTCTAATCTCCCATCTCTCTTCTTGGGTTCTCTCTCTGACTTGGCTATTTGACACCCTCATTTCCAGCATGGTATATATTTTTTCTTCTGCAAAAGCAAGACCAGCCCAGGTGCATGTTGGGTTCAGTCTGATAAATTTGATTCTTCTTAATGAGCCTGATCTTTTCACGCTCTAGAGCAAGCTTCTTAAATCATCTTTTTGGCGGTAAAGATTAAACCATGCCTGCCCCTCAGTGGAGTGAGCAGGATGTGAGGAAGAAATGGAAAAAGCTGGGCATTGGAGCCAGTAGAAACATGACTGAACTGAATATGAAACCTAATCTGGTTTGGATCTTGTGACAGAAGGACTTGTGTTTAGAAGCCACTTTCACTATGCAAAAGTTCCTGTAAGATTCTCTGTTGAGATTGGTGGTATATTTTGTCACAATACCATTTTGAAGACTAAAGTCAATAAAAGAACAGAAGGCTATTCTTTTTTTTATTTTTTATGTTTTGTTTTTTTTATTTTTATTTATTTTATTTTTTTAATTTTTCTTATTTTTAAGTAATCTCTGCACCCAGTGTGGGGCTGGAACTCATGACCCTGAGATCAAGAATCACATCCTGTACCGACTGAGCCCGCCAGGTGCCCCTGTTCTTCTTTTTTTAATTGAAAAAATAACTGACATGTTGCATTAGTTTCAGGCATACAACATAGTGTGATTTGGTATTTATATGCATTACAAAATGGTACCACGTGTCATCATACAAAGTTGTTACAGTATTATTGACTGTGTTGCACGTTACATGTCTTATTTATTTTGTGAAAGGAGGATTGTACCTCTTAATCCTCTTCACCTATTTCATTCTCTGGCAACCATCAGTTTGTTCTCTGTATCTGTAAGTCTGTTTTGTTTGTTCCTTTAGATTCTACACATAAATGAAATCATAAGGTATTGGTTTTTCTCTGACTTATTTCACTTAGCATAATGCCCTCTAGGTTTATCCATGTTCTCACAAATGGCAAGATTTCTTTTTTTTTTTTAATGGCCGGGTAGTATACCATTGTGTATATATACCACATCCTTATCTGTTCCTATACTGATGGACAGTTAAGTTGCTTCTGTATCTTGGCTGCCATAAATAATGCTGTGATGAACATAAGGGTGTGTATATTTTCTTGAATTAGTGTTTTCATATAAATACCTAGAAGTGGAATTGCTGGAGCGTATGGTAGTTCTATTTTTAATTGTTTGAGGAACCTCTATACTGTTTCCCACAGTGCCTGCACCAGTTTGCATTCCCACCAATAGTGCAAAAGGGTTCCTTTTTCCCCACATCCTCACCAACACTCCTTATTTCTTTCCTTTTTTTTTTTTTTTTTTTTTTTTAAGGCGGGGGGAGAGCAAGAAAGGCAGAAGGAGAGTCTTGGGACCCAGCATCATGACCCTGAGATCATGATATGAGCCAAAATCAAGAGTTGGCTGCTCAGCCGACTGAGCCACCAACACTTGTTATTTCTTGTCATTTTGATACTAACCATTGTGACAGGTATGAGGTGATGTATCGTTATGGTTTTGATTTGCATTTCCTTGATGATTGAGTGATGTTGAGTATCTTTTCATATGCCTTTTGGCTATTTATATGTCTTCTCTGACATATATAACAAATGTCTGTTGAGATCCTCTGCTCATTTTTTTAAACAGATTTATTTATTTATTTTAGAGAGCATGAAATGGGGTGGGAGCAGAGGGAAAGGGTGAGAAATCCTCAAGTAGACTTGCTGCTGAGTGCAGAGCCCAGTGCGGGCAGGGCTTGATCCTAGGACCCTGAGATCATGACCTGTACTGAAATCAGGAGTCGGATGCTCAACCGACTGAGCCACCCAGGTGCCCCTCCTCTGCCCATTTTTTTTTTTTTTAATTTTTTAAATTTATTTGTTTGTCAGAGAGAGAGGGAGAGAGAGCGAGCGAGCACAGGCAGACAGAGTGGCAGGCAGAGGGAGAAGCAGGCTCCCTGCCCAGCAAGGAGCCCGATGTGGGACTCGATCCCAGGACGCTGGGATCATGACCTGAGCCGAAGGCAGCCGCTTAACCAACTGAGCCACCCAGGCGTCCCTACCCATTTTTTAATCAAATTGTTTTTTGATACTGAGTTGTATGAGTTGTTCATTTTTTGTTTTTTAGATTTTATTTTTTTAATCTCTGCACCTACCGTGGGGCTTAAACTGAATGACCCTGAGATCAAGAGCGGCATGGTCTGCCGACTGAGCCAGCCAGGCACCCTTGTATGAGTTCTTTATTGTGGATATTAATCCCTTATTGGATATATCATTTGCAAATATCTTCTTCCATTCATTTGGTTGCCTTTTTGTTCAGTTTCCTTTACAAGCTTTTTAGTTCTGATGGCCCCATTTGTTTGTTTTTAGTTTTGTTTTCCTTGCCTAAGGAGAAAGATTAAAAAAAAAAAAAAGTGCTAAGACTGATGAAGTGCTTACTGCTATGTTTTCTAGGTGTTTTTATGGTTTCAGGTTTTACATTTAAGTCTTTAAAAAAATTTTTTTTTAAAGATTTTTATTTATTTGACAGAGATCACAAGTAGGCAGAGAGGCAGGCAGAGAGAGATGGGGGAGAAGCAGGCTCCCCGCTGAGCAGAGAGCCCGATGCAGGACTTGATCCCAGGACCCTGAGATCATGACCTGAGCCGAACGAAGGGTGAGGCTTAACACACTGAGCCACCGGAGTGCCCTACATTTAAGTCTTTAATCTTGAATTGGGTTTTGTGTATGGTATGAGAAAGTGGTTCAGTTTTATTCTTTTGGATATAGCTGTCCAGTCTTTTCATGCAGCTTTCTCCATTTTATATGCTTGCCTCCTTGCTGCCTCTGTCGTAGATTAATGGAACATAGGTATATGGGTTTATTTCTGGGCTCTCTTATATTCCATTGATCTATGTGTGTGTGCCAATACCATACTGTTGTGAATACTATAAGTTTGTAGTATATTTTAAAATCTGTAGGGATGCCTGGGTTGCTCAGTCAGTTAAAATCTGAGAGTGTGATACCTTCAGCTTTGTTTCTCAAGATTGCTTTGGCTATTTGGGGTCTTTTGTGGTACCATACAAACTTTAGGATTCTTTGTTCTAGTTCTGTGAAAAATGCCATTGGTGCTTTAGTAGGGATTGCACTGAGTCTTTAGATTGCTTTGGGTAGTATGGACATAACAGTATTCTTCTAGTTCATGTCATGGTATATATCTTTGCATTTGTATCTTCAGTTTCTTTCATCAGTGTCTTACAGTTTTCAGAGTACAGGTTTTGTTGTTGTTGTTGTTTTTTTTTTTTTTCTTCTTTGGTTCAGTGTAGTCCTGTGTGTTCTCTTTCTCTTTTTTAATGGAATTGTAAATGGGATTGTTTTCTTAATTTCTCTTTCTAGTAGTTTGTTATTAGTGTATATAAATGCAACAGATTTTTGTAAATTGATTTTGTATCCTACAACCTTATTAAATTGACTTATTCTTAGAGGTTTTTGGTGGAGCTGTTGAGGTTTTCTATATATAGTAGCATGTCATCTACAAATAGTGACAAGGTGCCTTGTATTTATTTTTCTTGCCTGATTACTGTTCATGCCCCTTAATTTCATTAACCACCCCCTTTGTACCCATCTCCCTGTCCTCCTCACTTCAGAAATGACAGGTTTTTTGAAAGAGAAGCAATCGCCATTCACAGCAAATAATGAAAAGCAGATACATTATGATGGACGATGAAGATAATTGTTGATTGTGATCTCCAGTCTACTAAGTTTATCCTAAACCCTAGCTTAGGGACCTGGAAGTGGATCCCAGGGTGGGGACCCAAAACACCCTCCAGCCTTAGTCATGCACTTGCTCTTGTGCAGACTTTGTTGGGGAGGAGGAGGAATTTCTGGGATCCTTGTGAATAAGAGTGGGAAAGCAAATTATTTGTTACCATGGAATAGACTTCTTAAATTTACTTCTAGAGGAGAGAGCACATGGGGTTAGTGCTGGACACAGGGCAGGCTCTAGAGATTATTTCTAGGAAGACAAAGGGGATTCTGGATCTTTAAAAAAAAAAAAAAATCCACCTTACTCTTATCTTTCCAGTAGTTTGGCCTCATTGCTTGCTATTTGCAAGGAAAAATTAGCTCAGAATGAAGATGGTGATTGGAATGCCCATCAGGTTAAATGTAGTTCTCTCATCCAAAGACCAGGGAGGAATAATTTCCTTGGAAGTAGGAGTCTGAGGTTAGCACCAGAATTCTAGAACTGCAGGAGCCTGGGGACCTGGTTGTTTTGGGAACCCATGCAGTTTGGTATACAAAGCTATATTTCATCTGTCTACCCCAGAGGAGAAGTCTGCCCAGTTCTTGGGTAGCTCCACTGACCAATACATTGCAAGACAGCTTTCTTCAGTGGCCCAGCCTTCCTGGTGTTTCTGCAAGAACCTCAGCAGAGGCCCAAAGTGCTCACTAGGGAATGGAAACAGAACCATACTGTCTGTGGGGGGTGTATATACCTTTGCTTAGGGAAGTCCCCCTTTTTCTTAATTTCTGGCCCGGCCACTATTCTGTCCCTTAACACATTAGAACACGGGGATGATAATAGTTTATTGTCCCTAGTAGCAAATAAGTCCCTCCTTGAAAACAACGTAGTCCTCAGTCATGCCCCTTTTGCTGATTTGTGTTGATGAAGCTAGAGTGGGGGAGATGAGGATGGCCTGAGGCTTTCCAGAGGAGGCAGAAGGCTGTGCGTGTGTATTGCCGCCGGTATTGATGCTGCCCTGGAAACTCTCATCTCCCAATGAAATTTCTTTCTTTCATTCTTTTCTTTTTTTTTTTTAAAAGATTTTATTTATTTATTTGTCAGAGAGAGCGAGCACAGGCAGGCAGAGTGGCAGGCAGAGGCAGAGGGAGAAGCAGGCTCCCCGCCAAGCAAGGAGCCCGACGCGGGACTCGATCCCAGGACGCTGGGATCATGACCCGAGCTGAAGGCAGCGGCTTAACCAACTGAGCCACCCAGGCGTCCCATCTTTTTTTTTTTTTTTAAAGTACTTATTTTATTTATTTGAGAGAGAGAGTGTGTGTGCGTGTGCACGCGCGCATGCATGAGCATGAGCTGGGGAAGGGGCAGGGGAGAGAGTCTCGGCAGACTCCCTGCTGAGTACGGAACCTGACGTGGGGCTTCAGCTCACAATCCTGAGATCATGACCTAAGGTGAAATCAAGAATCAGATGCTTAACCGACTGAGTAACCCAGGCACCCTGCAATGAAATTTCTAAGTGTAATTTCAGGCCCCTGGTTGAAATCCTTGAGAGAAAGAGGAGCCAAGCCAGAGCAGTGATGGGTTTGGACTTCCGTCTCAGCTGGAACACTGACACAGGTCTCAGTTCTGAGGATATTAGCTGGATGCCCCTTTGGTTATTGTACCATTGCCATGTTAAGTGTGGGTTCAGTTTTATCACTCTGAGCCCAAGTGAAGAACTCGAATCTGGCACGCCATGCCACATAAAGAGTGTGAAGAATGGTGCCTTGCATTGTATTACAGCTAGCTCTCAGGAAAAAAAAAAAAAAAGCCGTGATTTATGTCATTTGCTCATTTCTGTGGTGTAAATATTTCTCCTATGGCCCATTTAAGCTACCAATGTGACATTAAACACACAGTTGGGAAGATAAGGGCAGAGTCGTGGAAGCGGGCTCTAGCACATCCCTACACTGTCCTTCCATATGTTATCCATTGCATTCCAGCTGCCTGGAGGCTGGGGTGTTGGGGTCATGGGACAGGCTTGTTGATGACTCGTGGTGTACGTGCACAGACCGTCTACTTCTTTCCCTGCTTCACTTGATGATGGTCTCTGAGGTGGCCTGCAGCAGATTTGGAGCCCTGTTGGGTCCCCCTGAAAATCATGGTAGCAGTAAGGGCACACACCTACCTGGAGGTGACAAGGGAGCTCCTTTAGGAGCTTTTCACTCTCTGTAACCCATCTGATAATTGGCTTCCTTACTTAGTTCCCAGCAAATATTCCTTTTCCCTGATACATATGAGCCTGATGTCTGTTCTCAGCACATTAGTATTACCTAAACTCCCATGCCCAGGTCAGATTCTAGCAAAGAAGGACAAGGAAGCCTGACATTTGCTGGCATACCAGGGACAAACTCAGACCACAATACTCTGTTCCATAGTGTATCTCTTCTCTGAGAGCCAAATCCCAGGATTTAATTCAGTTCTTGACCCTGGACAGATTTTGGGTTATGGATTTCTTGTCTAGGTCTTTTGTTTAGATTGGGGAAGAAGCCATGATTGGAAAAATGGCCTTGGGAGTTCCTCAGGGACATGGTACCCAGCCCATGTGATCTCTTGAGGCCCATATGCCTTTCCAGCTGGAAGTGACTGTGTAGGTTTTGAGATTGCCGCATAGTTTGTTGAAGTACTGTTAGAATAAGGAGGGGACTGGGGGACAGGGTGCTAAAGCCTTGAAGGCAAGCCAGGATCTGGTTCCTCTCAGGGTTTGTCAGTGTCACAGAGATTTGTTTGAGGTCGAGCAGGTGCTGCTCTGGTCAGATGTGTCCAGCTGGACTCCCTCTGCTCTCTGCAGGGTGGTGGGTGTGCTTGAAGGGCACAGAAGTAGGTCTGGAAGCTGAAGCCTAAAGGATGGGCAGGCAGTGGTGTAGCTTTAGAGCATCTGTTTTGGGAGAGCCAAGGCAGAGGTTGGAGTGCGGTGTTGTGTTAAATTTGTGTGTGTGTGTGTGTGTGTGTGTTAAATTTTTAAGTCTGTTGTTTACTGTCTCACCTTCTGTCTTTTGCAGTAGTATTTTGCCTTTGAGTAACTGTCCCCAGCTCCAGTGCTGCAGGCACATTGTTCCGGGGCCTCTGTGGTGCTCCTGATGCCCCTCACCCACTGTCGAAGATCCCCGGTGGGCGAGGGGGCGGCAGGGATCCTTCTCTCTCAGCTCTAATATATAAGGTAAGGAGGACTGTGGGGTGGAAGGCCTGGAGCAGAGCTGAGGGTCCACTCAGCAGCCGCTTAAGGGCAATAATTGCCTTCTTGAGTCTTCTCTTAGGCCAGGCCAGTAGGGGAATCGGGAAGGACTCTTTCAACTGAGGCTGCTCTGTGGCTTTTGGGGGAGTACTGGGAACAGGAGATCAGCATTAAGCGAACGCTGCCATCTTCTTAGCTTGGTGGTCAGCACTTCAGTGCTGGTTCAGGGTCCTGAGTGGGAAGGAGAACGATGAATGGGAGGGTTGCAAGAACACTTTTTGGTGTGACTCTTCATTTTCTCTTGAGAAGTACCAAGGGCCAGGAGGAGCAGTTTTCCATGACTGTTAGACATTCTGAGTTCCATCCCTTAATGGCCTGGTTGGGGGCAGGCTGGGTAGTGTAGTGGGGGTGCAGGGCAGGAGAAGGGGCTTTGCATCTCCATCATCTGTCATCCAGGCAGCATAGGCTACATCCCAGGAGCTTTAGAGAATGCTAGCCATCTGCCCTAGGAATGATCTGGGCTGGGGCAGCCAGTCATTTACTGCCCTTTAATCTCCTGTGAGGCCCAGAAGTTGGCTTGGCTTCTCCCCAAGATTGGGGAGCAGGGTACCACCCAGGGGTGGCAGGGTGGCTGAGGTTTGGTCTCTTGAGGTTGTGCCCAGGGGAGACAATATGGACCTGTAGTCTACCTGGAAGCAGGCTTTGGTTGAGCTGGGCCCTAGCTAAGCCCTCACATATATCCTCATTTGTTCCTAACGCTTCTCTTTCAGAGAGAGAAGGGAAAGAATTTGGTGTTGGGGGATACACATGGGTTTAGAGTCAGGGAGACCTGGTTTGAATCTCAGCTCTGCCATTTATTAGCTATGGAGCCTTGGGACAGTTGCTTAATTGTTCTGGGCCCCTAGTGCCTCAGACTTAATATGGGGGTATTAGTAATTGCCTCAGATGCTTCTGGTGGTGACTGAAAAGTGGGAAAACACCTTGCTCAGTACTTGGCATCTAGTGGACACTTGGTAAATATTTCCCTTCCCATCATGCTGACTTGTAGCTGTCATCAGCTTGTCTTTGTGCCTGATGAGTGACGGATGGCTTCATTTAGCCAGC
The DNA here is from genome assembly GCA_004024625.1 of Mellivora capensis. NCBI lineage: Eukaryota > Metazoa > Chordata > Mammalia > Carnivora > Mustelidae > Mellivora > Mellivora capensis. The sequence continues at coordinate 57,976 of PISX010001324.1, read as the reverse complement.
ATGCGGCTCCACATTTTCAGTGTGCCTTCGTCCCATACTGCCCTGAGACTGGCCCCAGAGGACTCCCAGGATCACCTGGGTTAGGGAGCCCTTGATGTGGCCAGAGCAGTAGTGACCTGGTCCTCTGACCTGATCTCCTCCCAGGACGAGAAGCTCACTGTGACCCAGGACCTCCCTGTGAATGATGGAAAACCTCACATTGTCCACTTCCAGTATGAGGTCACCGAGGTGAAAGTCTCTTCCTGGGATGCAGTCCTGTCCAGCCAGAGCCTGTTTGTAGAAATCCCAGATGGATTATTAGCTGATGGGAGCAAAGAAGGGTAAGGAGCAGGTGCTGGGGAAGGGGAAGGAGGGCCCATTCCAGAGAAGGGCATATGCTTGTTGGGGCCAACAGATGAACAGAGTGTCTGCCTTCTTCCCTAGCTCTAGGCTTCCCAAGCAGATACCAATTTGTGACAGTTTATTTTTAGCCAGTAAAACAGGCCTGCCGTAGGTTATAATTAAAGGAGATCATTATCACATTAACCAGATCCCTGTCATTTAATCAACCCATGGTTCATTCTTCTCAGCAGACATTAAAGCCCCCTTGAGCTGCCATACAATGATGCGGTTCAGAAGGGCAGGAAGCTCTGAGCTACAGTGGGATTTCATTGGATTGGGCAAGGCCCTCCAAGGCAGCCAAGTGTGTAAGGAATAGTCCTCAAGAGAGAGGTCTCTTGAGTTGCCCCTTTCTTCTGAGGAAATCCTTTAAGGCAGTGTCTGGGCCCAGAGTCTGTGCCGGTGGCCGTGGTCATCAAACTGGGCAATTTTGGAAGACCCCTGAAGAACCAGGTTCTCTTCCCAGGCCCCATATGATCCTGTGAACTGCATTAGTGGAGCTGGTTCATATTAATTTCAGATGAAGAACTCTTATTCCAGGAAGAGAGAGCTCAGTAATATTTTTCTTTGGCATGGTGGCTTTTTTTCTGAACTCAGGGCTCTTGAAATGGGAAGCTTCTCCCTGGAGGTTCCCTGTTTATACTGCTGGCTGTAAGCCTCAGAGAAGGCTTTTTTTGACAAGAGAGTGGAAGGGAAGTCTAGAGAGGTGGTAATGGGCCTGAGTGGTTTTCTTTGCTTCTGGCAGATTGTTAGCACTGCTAGAGTTTGCTGAAGAGAAGATGAAAGTGAACTACGTCTTCATCTGCTTCAGGAAGGGCCGGGAAGACAGAGGTGAGGAATCAAAGTAGCCTGAAACCTACTGCCCAGACAGCGGGGAAGTAGTGAGGGGAAAAGGGGCCCCTTATTCAGTGAAGTAGGGCTCTTGAGTTTGCCATATAAACCCTGGGAAGTCATAGGGGTGGGAGTGCCTGAAGGGTCTTTAGTAAAGGCGTAGTCCTTATTTATTCAATCTTTGTTTTTTGTTTTCCCTTGATTTGAATCTGCCCTTGTGTTTCTTATCAGAATCCTTTTTACATTCTCTGCAGCTCCACTCCTGAAGACCTTCAGCTTCTTGGGCTTTGAGATTGTGCGTCCAGGCCATCCCTGTGTTCCTTCTCGGCCAGATGTGATGTTCATGGTTTACCCCCTGGACCAGAACTTGTCTGATGAGGACTAATGGTCATAGAGGATGCTTTGCCCAAGAACCACAGTGGGGGAAGAGGGGAAGTTAGGCAGCCCTGGGACAGAGGAAGGGGCTCCTTGCTGTCTAGGGAAGGACGCTGAGGGGCTCAGGGTGAGGGTTGCCTATTGTGTTCTCGGAGTTGACTCGTTGAAATTGTTTTCCATAAAGAACAGTATAAACATATTATTCACATGTAATCACCAATAGTAAATGAAGATGTTTATGAACTGGCATTAGAAGCTTTTTAAACTGCGCTGTGTGATGTGCTCTATCTAGCCTAGGGGAGGACATTGCCTAGAGGGGGAGGGACTGTCTGGGTCCAGGGGCAAGGCCTGGAGGGCTGGTGGGCAGCACTGTCAGGCTTAGGTTCCCCTGCTGTTGGGCTTTCTTTTTTGGTTTTTAAGACTTGGTGTATTTTCTTTCCTTGCTTCCTTTCAACCCAGACACTCCTGAGTATAGGCTTTTCGGCCCCTGGGTGGTGTCCTTGTTTTTCGACACTCCACCTGGGCTCCTCTGTGTGCATTTGTGTCTGGCCTGGAGAAACCAGGTCTGACCTCCTCCTCCTTTACAGCTTAGTGTTTTCCTGGCATTTGGTTAAGCTGGCTTAATCTGTTTAATGTTATCAGTGCATTTTAAATGGGGGCATTGAAGTTGACTCCCACCACCAGGGCTTTCTTTGGGGTGCCTGGGCCTTAAAAACACTAGCCAAACTCCCAATTCTCAAATCACAGCCAGTTCTTGTTCCTGGCTGCAGGCCCAGGCCCCAGGGTCACAAAGAACAGAGAGGAAGAGGAATAGCAACTCAGGGCCCGGGGGTCGTGTGGGAATCTGTTCTTAGGGACTGGATGCCTCTGCCTGGCTGAGTATAGTGCTGACTGCCCCTCCTCTCTCTCTCAACAGGTTCTGAGTAGGGCCTGAGCCCCTGCCCCATAAGGCTTAGGGGTGGGAATGAGGGTGTAGGAGTGGCCTGCCCTTTTCTGTTTTCACTGAACAGCTTGTTCTAAGGGGGGAGGAAGGGGAAGAGATCCAGATTGGGTGAGAGGGGGGTGGGGGTGTCAGGGAGGCAAGTGTGTTGTGTTACTGTGTCAATAAACTGATTTAAAGTTGTGGTTGGTCTGTTTTTCATTCCTGTACCAGGACCGGCTTTCTACCACTCTTCTTTTGAGTCTAGAGCCTAACGTAGCAGGGTGTGATCTGCGCTTCTCAGGACAAAAGCTGCGGTGCCTCAGGACAGACAAAGCGCCTGAAGCCTCTGGGGCCACATTACACTGCAAAATACGGTTGCTAGGAGTTTGGGACAAACTGCCAGTAACCCCTAGAGAGGTATGTACACATCAGCTTCATCCAAAATAGAGGCTGTCCCCAGGATCCCAGCTGTTGGCAGTGTTTCCTTTTGTACAGAAGGCTGGGTCCTGAAACGGAGTTGACTTTTGCATGGAGCTGCCTGACATTCTTATTCCTGGAGGTGTTTGAAGGAAACAGCACACACCTTCCCTAGGACGGTGTGGCTGCCCTTCCCCTTGTACCACCAGGCTGACTGATAAGCTTCCAGCGGCCCTGTAGGAAGCTAGGACTATTAATTTTTTAGACTAGGCTCCACACCCAACATGGGGCTTGAACTCACAACCCTGAGATCAAGAACTGCGTGTTGGGTCATGATTGGGTCAGCCAGATGCCCCTTAAATTCTGCTTTTTAAAATTTCTTAGGTGCTTACAGTAGCTTTTTTTCCCTTTTGCTTCTGTTTTCCCAAGTGCTGGGCGGGTTCTTCTACAGCTTTGGAATGATCCACTGTTGAGCTGTGGCTGTCCTTAGTTTTTCTGAGTCTTTAGTCCATTTTCACAGTATCCTGTGTGGAGCTTACTTGTGTTTTCACACTGGGCCATGTTACTGAAAGTGAGTGTAACACCTCCACCTTCCACAATATTAGAAGGTCTGGACCTAGACATTCAGCTGGAACAGGAAGGACTCAAAGATGTCCTTCACTGAGGAGATAATCCCTACAGGCAGCATAAAGGCCGGGACTGGAAAACAGTCACTACGGTGAGACACCTACAGTAGAGGTCCACGTGAATGTGGACAATGGCCAAGTTAATGTAGACAGTGTAGGATCATGGTAAACTCAAGCCCACAGAATCTACAAGACTGGGATAAAGAACCAAGACAAAAGGCAGCCCTTTACTAGTCCTTCATTCAAATAAGCAGAGGGGACAGGAAACATGCCTGAGTTTCTGCTGCCATCTGCTGGTAGATCCCCTTCAATACAACTAGAGGTAGAAGGGCAGAATTGGAAAACCAGATGCTGGTAAGATTTCCCCTTCGAAAAAAATTTTGCAAGATAAGACCACCAGCAGGAAAGAAATCTGCTACCCAAAAGTTGCACTCCAATTAAAAAGGTAACTTGGCATATTTTGAGGGGTTGATGGATAAGGAGGATATGTGAAAGGCAAACTAAGTCTAAATGTAAGAACAGGGACATTAAAAACTTTATTTAATAAATACAACAAATAATTTAAAAATATACTTCAATTCCAAAGCCAATTAAGAAAAGGACGTAGAGAAAGGGGGGAAAAAAGGGGGAGCATATCAGAGGAAAAAGAGAAAGTTCAAGAGACAGAACAATGGTTTGGTTGGGCTGTGTGTCAAAATGTACTACCCTTTAAAATTCTGATCAAATGCTCTTGACTCCTAAACCCTTAGCCCTTGTTCTGATGGGGTAGCCACAGGAGTCTACCAGCCAGGAATGATTCTCTGGGCTCTGGATCAGAGCACTCTGGAGGCTGGAATCGGCAGGGGGAATGTTAGGGGGCAGTTGCTTGCTTACTCCTAAAAACCATCTGTTCTAACCCCCGGGGCTCAGGTTTAAGTAGTGCAAACTCTTAAGCGGAGAGCTCCTAGCTGCATAGTTTCACAAGTGAGTGTCCAAAGCCCGGGCCTTCGGGAGCCAGGGCCCAGGGCCCAGGGTACCGAGGGTCTGAAGCCACTTTGGTGAATAGGACTGAATGGGGAAGACAGGAGAGACCAGGGCAGAGGAGCAAGCCCCTGGCTAAGCCAGTGACTGAGCCGGAAAACACTACTGGGCAAGAAAGGGCTGCATGGCAGGTAGTCTGGACACTGAATTCAACAGTTTGCCATCAGCCAGGGAAGGTGGAGCTGAGGATGCATATGGAGCAGAACCAGGAAGATCAGGAAAGCTGAGGGAAAACAGAAGAGTGGGGAGGAAGGAGGAGGCAGCTCAGCAGCAAACTCCAGGAGAAATAACCAGCAGCCCTCACAGATTTGTGATTGTCTCTTAAAAAGATTTATTTTCTCTTCTTGCCTGAATGTACAAAGGCAAAAAGAGTACAGTTTGTATATATATATATTTATATATATATATATATAAAAAACAAGGAACTTGGTAATGTACACTTTACAGAAGGGAAGAATCAGGAAGACTGAAATTAAATCCAACAGAGCAACGCCAATGGAACAAAAGCTATGAACAGCAACACTGCCCCTCCAGCCCGGGCCTCCAGCTCGCCCCAACCTGCTCCCAATTGGGGGGCTGAGCACCAAGGCAAGCGGGTGGGCTGGGGCAAGAGGGGCTGGGGGCAGGGCCTGGGAGGGGCTTGATCCCAGGAGGGGCCCATGGCAGAGGATCATCGGAAAGCTTCCTGGGATGCCCTAGTAGTAAAACAAATGACAAAGGCCCAGAATTATGGGGCCAACTAGCTGCCCAGTTGAATCACAGGGGCAGGAGAGTAGACACTGGGATGGTGACAGAGTACACAATATAATAAGCGACATGGGTGACCTCAAAGCCTGCGTACAGTAACTCTAGCCCTTCTACAGTCTTACCCTCCCAACCCCAAACCACATCCTCTCACCCTTGCCTTGGAGCCTGGAGAGAAGATTCAAGAATCACCATTTCATTTCATGGGGTGCCCTCTTAACCCTTCTGCATGTGGTCTTTTGACCTGGAGACGTGTGGAAGGGATGAAGTAAGAGAAGGGAGCTTCATACATGTATACATACATGTACAGGCAGGGAAGGGGAATGAAGGAAACAGCACACCTTAAATGAGGAAGGAGAGGTGAGCCCTGAAGAGCAGCTCTCCAAGCCGTGACTGTCCCAGCTGGGGGTAAGGCTCCTGCCTTCTAGCTTCTCGGGTGGAGCCCTGACAAACGAGGTCTTGGAAGAGGCCTGGGCAGGGGTGGCTCACAGTGAGCCTTGGTCTGGGTGTCATGGCCCTTAACAGCACACTTTGCCAGCCTTTGCTCATGGGGCGGGGTCAGGGGATCCTTGCTGAGGGTCTCATCTCTCTGAACAGGTCACAGGTACCCCCACCCATGGGCCGCCTCCCCATACAGAGCGGCTGGAGGTAGACAGCAGGTCCCTCCCCAGCACTGGTCAAGGATCTGTTTCCTTTGGTGCTGCTTCGGGTTGTTTCAGGGAGAGAAGATTGGACCTGGTGAGGAGAGGGCCCTGGGGAAAAGACAGTGCTAATTCTGCCATTGTTGCTCCCACCTGCTCTTCTGGGCAGCTCAGCTCCTACTCTTCTCCAGAGGCTTGACACAAGGATCAGAGAGCCAAAGTGTTTTTTAAGGAAAAGGAAAAGCTGTCCCCTTCTGCAGAACCCAAGACTGCCCTGCTAATACAGAAGTTCTTCTTCTCTGTTATAGAACAAAGTGGAAAGGGCAGGAATGTGGGGCCAGGCCTGCCCAACGTTAAAGAAAATTACTCCCAACAGTTTCTTTACAATATGTACAGAGCACGCTGTAAGCCAGCGCCACAGATACAAAACACAATATTTAAAAACAAACAGGAACAGAGATGGGCACTTGGCTCCACCCCACAGGAGCCTGGCAGGGCAGCATCAGGCTGAAATTCAGAGTCATCCTCCTGGTGGGGTTGACTCAGGTTAGGTGGGGTGAAGGCGTCCAAAGAAACTACTTCCATGGATAAAAGGGAAGTCAGTGCCCCGGTGCCCGGAGCACTGCCCTCCGGGTGAGCAGGAGGCAGAGGGAATGATGGGGGCGAGGGAGGCTGCTTAGGGGCCTGCTAAGTGGTCTAAAACAGTGGGTTTTGGGAGAAGGCTCAGAACCCAACTTGAATAAAAACAATGACATGAAAACCCAGATTAAAGGTCAGAGTGGGGGCTCTTAACCAAGCCATTCAGAGTAGGGCTCTGGGGTTCTTGGCAAGCAGCCTCTGCTGGGCATTGTGCTTACTGTCCTCTACCTCCCTGCCCCAAATGGAGTCAGAGCCAAGTCCTTGCTCTTAAAGGGTCGCTTTGGCACTCTGGTCACAAATACCCCTCTCAAGCCTAGGCTGGTGTGTGTCAGTCTTTCTCAATCCAGAAGGTCAAGGCAAGATAGCCAGGGGGAACAAAGGGATGATACCTCAAAAGCAAAATAAGAGCTAAAGCTTCCCCTAGGCTGGGGAAGAAGTGACTCCAATATAGCTGCCACATCCTCGTCCCTTTCCCAGGGCAGAGAGCATAAAGCCAGACTGGGAGACTGCACTTCCGAGGGGAGCAGAGAAATGTCTGCTGCCTCACAGCACAGCTCCACTGAGTACACTCTGTGGTTCTGAGGAGTAATGGCTTGGATGTGTTATCCCAGGGTGTACGGAACACCTACCTTCCCACGGCCAGTGGCCCCTAAAACAAAAACGTGTTACAAAGAAACACAGCTTATATTGGCACACACAGGGTTATAGACTGAGCTATATAAAAGTCGTGTACTTGTATACAGAGCAATTGGGCTGTATATATTTGGGCCCTAAATGAGGATACTCAGGTGGCTGAATGGACAGGACATCTCTAAGAACTGCTGGGTGCTCCCAGGGCCTGCCTCCTGGGCCTTGCCCTAAGGTGACCTGGCAGACTCCAAAGCTCCCCATGCTGGGGGGAATACTATTTTACCTGCCTGAGTCTTAAGAGCCAAGCATTGGAGAAGAAAAGGAGCGATCAGCATGGGGATCCCCCTGGGAAAGGCACCAAGGGGTCAGGAGGAAAGAGAGACAAGGGCAAGGAGTTGAGGGCTAGGAAGCAGCAGGACTTCGTGGGAATGCAGGTTCTGTTTCACAGACTCCATTCATGCTCCAGCTCCAGCTTACTCCCAGTATCCCTGGGGAGCCCTGTGCTGGTGTTGGGACCCTGGCCCTCTGCCTGACGGGCAGCCCAAGGCCACGGTGGGGCAAACGCCTTGGTCTTCCTTTCCAGGCTAGGCTCTGAGCATTTACGTGTGCTCATGTGAGAGGGCAGAAGTCTTCGTGTTTGAAGACCTTGTTTTCACAAGTGCAGAGAAAACAGCCCCCAATTTCTTTCCTGAGATTCTAATTCCTCCACATGCTGCCAGTTCCCAGGGCCCAAACTGCTGGGGAGATGCAGGAATCTGGTGATTGTGGTAATGACGGTGAGAGGGGTATGGCTGCTGTGCTGTCTTCAGACCTTACCCGGTGCTCGGGAGTCCCTCCCTGGGGGTGAGGGTGTTGGCACTGCTCCGGCAGCTGACCAGGGTCTTGGGGGAACAGAGCAGTGACTTCTCTGGGCTGAGGCCATGTTCCCCTGGTTCCTCCCCGTGCCTTCATCTCCACATGGGCCACAATAGTCACGACCGTGGCCGAGAGAATAAATATTTTTGCTAAGTACCAGCTCTCCAGCTCCTGAGGAAGAGGGAGGGTCGGGGAGTCCAGGGATCTGGTGGAGGTGAGATAGCCAAGGGTCTGCCTTCGGTCATGGTAGGAACGGCAAACAGGATGATCAACACCATTTAACTGATGTCTGAATGGCACCTCCGGCACCTCCTTGGGTGAGCCAGTCCGGGCCCGTGAAGCTGACTTTATCCGGGCACTTGGTGTTCTGTAAGGGAAACATGGACAGATAACCAGGCACTCAGCCTGCTGGTATAATAACCACCAGGTGGCGCTCCGACAAAACGAACTGCAGGGGAGGCCAGTCCTGGCCCCTTGGGGACACTGGTGTTGGGCAGCTCTTGTTGGATGTACTCGGCTTAACCAGAGACTGGGAGACCCCTATGAGAGACTTGGCCAAGGTTCCACCGTTTCCAGACCACTGACCCCCACACTTAGTCTCCATAAGGGTTCTGTGATCCAGGTATCAACTCTCCCTGCTCTACGTGTTGTCCCAAATTAAAAAGTGACTTACCGTTCTCACCTCCGAGGGGGCGGGTAGAGTGAAGGAGTTGAGCCTTGCTGGCTGGCAACAATGGCTGTAGAAGAAAGCCCTGAGTGAGAAGGAGGACATGTTTAGTGTAACACTCCCAGAACCCTCCAATTAAACACTTTTTCTTTCTCAGCTTGGTGTGGATAACAGGAGGAGTTTCTCCTCAAATTCCTGGCTTCCCTGAGTTTTAGGGTGCTGACAGAAAAAAAAACCTGGTACTTGGCCAGATATAGTGGCTGCGGACAGTATGTACAGCAAGGCTCTATTTTTCAGCTGCTTGTTTCTCTTTGGCTATGGAATACCTGGTCCTTATTCTTCTGAATACCAAAGCCAATTTTCTAGAGGAGCTTGAGAGTCCCTAAGCTCTGGGAGAGGAAATAAATGTCCTATGCTTTAATGACTACCTGCAGGGGGCTGAAATCTGGACAGATTAGAAGCTCAACAAGAAAAAATTAAAAAGGATTCTTGCTGGGGGTCCCTTGATGTGGGCAATACTACTAGGCTACTGGGATGAAGTCAAGAAGAATTAGGGGAAGGAGGTTTACCTGCTGCGTAGGGTAAGTTGTACTGTGCGGGGAGCAACGAGTAGCCCAGATGGTGGTGGTGGTGGTGTGTGGACATCAGGCGCTGAGAAGGGGAGGTGCGGGGCCGGTCCACACTCCTTTCAGCCCCGCCTGCTCCCCCGACGCTGCTACAGCTGCCACCCCCCCCAACCACCCCACAACCTCCCCGATCTCTCTCCTGAGACGTTTTATCAGTTATCTGGAAAAAAAAGCAGATGCGAAAGCACTAATGTGAGACACACACACACAAGATGCTCCGAGTCCACATTGGGACTCCTTACAAACGCAGGGCACCTGAGAACTGTGGCGATGCCTGGTAAAGCCAATGCCAAGTCACCTAGGCTGCACTGTAGTTAAGACCTGAACTTGCCTGCCCACCTTCTTCCAGACCCTGGATCTGGGTGTTGTTAGCAGCTGGCACCACTTACCGTGGGAGACTTGCTCTTGTAGTGACTGGCATGCTGCTGCAAGATGTCCAGAGCTTTGGACTCCGAGCTGGATTTACAGCTGACACTGGGGCTGGCTCGAGCCTTGTCGGCATCTTCACCCCCTGAGACCTTGCTGCCATATGGGGAGAAAGAGTAGCTGGAAGGTAGGTAGGAACCTGGGGAAGGAGAAGGGAAATGGTCAGAGATGGGAGAAGCAGATGAAACTCCGTTTTAGTGACTGCGGTTAAGCAGGCATCAGGTTTCCTAGGCACAGGCGGAGGTGGTTCCAACCACCGTGTCTTCAGGCTGAAACTATTAGTGTGTCCTTTCTTTACTGAGCTGTAGAGGCACACTAGCTAAGGGATATTACGAACATGGGCCTCAGCTTCTGGGGAATCAACTACTCTAGAGCCTCAGCCTCAGAGATTCACCTTGGAGAGGCTAAATTATGGTGAAGTGAAAAGGTCAGAGGATTTGGAGTCAGATGGCCTTGGGATCAAATCTACCTCTCGAGACTTACCAGCTGGTTAGCCTTAAGTAACAACCCTTCTGAGCTTTAGTTTCTTTCCCATCAGCAGGAGGATACTGATGCTATTCCACAGGGAAGATTAAATGAGATCGTGTACACAAGTCACTGAGTAGTGTCTGGCCCACAGCAGGCACTCGCCAAGGTAAGTGTTATTTTTATGTGGATGGATGGAGTAACAGAGAGGAAGGAACACCACAGGCTGAGACAATTTCCTATCTCTGTTTGAAAAGTTTACTTGTGCTATTTAAAGTCTGCCTTACAGTGTTCGACCAGGATATCAAAACTAGGCTGTTCTCTCATAGGGAGGGGGGCGCTCTGGGGAGTGAAATGAATGCTCTTCTGCCCCAGAAGCACCCCACATGACGCTTAGAACAGAAAGCAGTGAGTACAGTTGAACAGGAGCACTGTCTTGTAACAAGTTAAAAACTTATGTCCCTACTTTGTGCCCTTCCCCAAGAATTCAGGGATGGCAGTGTCAAGAGCTTATCTTTCCCAAGCTGAATGTTTTCTACTGGACTTTCCCTCACTCTGATTTCAAACAGATCTCCCCCTCTCCCACTGTCTCCCAACCTTCCAGCTGAACATGATCTTCTAAATGAATACAGGCATTGTCCTGGTTTGAATTTTATTTGTTCCATGTGTCTCTCCCGATACAATTAAGTTGTAAGCTCCTTAAGAGGGAACTAGTCTTCTCTGTTTCTTTTGTATTCCCCAAGATGCCTTACCCATTGCAAAGTGTAGAGTATGTGTTTAAAAAAATCCCAGCTGAGGGAAGATGGCAGTGATAGGGAGTTCTGCCTTCAGTTATCCAGGAAAACTGACTACAGAGGCAAAACTTTAGCTGGAGCAAGGGAGGGAGACGTGGTCCCTCAGATCGTGGTCAGGGGTCATTCAAGGAGCTTGGGGCTAGACTGACTGGCTCACAGAATGTCACATTCAAAATAGGGCGGTCATCTGTCCTAGGCACAGTCAGCCTTAGGGGTCCACAAGAAAACTCTGGCTCTGAAATGTTTCATTTCCCTTCCCAGTTAGTGGAGCACCAAGTGGGAAGGTGGGGGCTATACCTGGGTAGTTCTGCATCATCACAGCAGGCATGCCCCGGTAGCTGGGGTGGTTGGGGTCATAGGACTGGCTGTAGGAGTAGCCATGCATGTAAGGGATGTAGGACTGGTGCTGGGTGAGCGGGGAGGACACAGGCACATGGACACTCGGTCGGGGCTCCTTGCTCCCCAGGCGGGATTCCTCTGATGTGGACAGCTTGCAGTCACTACTTGTGCTTTCCTTCCCATCCTCCTTGGAGACAGAGTCCTTACTCCGACTCCTTTCTTCCTTCAATTTGCGGTCCCGCTCCTCTTTCCACCGCTCATCCTCTGACTTAATGTCCGAGTACTTGGCAGGATAGACGTATGTCCACATCCGGGGCTCTGCTTCCTAAAAATCACAGAATGAGCACTGAGTGTTGTACAGATGAGAGTGAGATTTCAAGCTCAAGGTCGCAGGAGAAACACCAGAGCAGGTTAATACTAGACACCAGTGTAAGGTAAAATCTTGGCCTCTGTTGATCTTCATTTAGAATGAACTCTGGTCCCTCCTTTTTAAAAAGCCTGCTCCCTCCCTGCTCAGGAGGAAACAAGATGTGGGGAAGGAAAAGGAAAATCCACCAGCATTCTGGGGAAAGGAATCTTTGAATAAAAGAAGCTGCTCCCTTTCCAAGGAATTTTAGGTGGTTTCACTTCTTAAGAGCAAGCTTAGGGGCAGAGAGTCATGAGTGCTGCCCAGCTCAGAGGACGGAGGTCTAGTGGTGATACCAAGAAGCATGAGGAGACTTTCTAAGTCTCATGAGCAGAACATGATATAAGACCAACTTCTTAGTTCTAACTCTACCTATTAAAAAACCATTTTTTAAAAGATTTTATTTTTACGTGATCTCTACATCCAACGTGGGGCTCGAACTTACAAACCTGAGATCAAGAGTTGCATGCTCCACTGACTGAACCAGCCAGGGTCCCCACTATAAAATCTTTCAGGAAGTAACTCAGCCTGAATGGTAACTCCCTCTAGGAAATGGAGAGATCACTATGAACTCACTCCATAGGAACCAAACAGGGGAAGAAACACTGGACTAAGAATTGAGATAAACTGGGTTCTAGTCCTGGCTCTGCTAGTGAAGTTACAAGCGACCCAGACAAATCAAGCTAACTTACCTGGTCCTCTCCTGTCAAATGGGAAAAACACCTTTTACTTTTTAAAAACACGGACATGATTTACAAAAGTAAAGAATCCTTTAAATTACAGATTTAAATTACAGATTACCAATCTCTATTCTGCTGACCCCCCCACCTAAGGAGAGCCTTGATTTGTGAGGAAGAGAGAAAGCCTATCAAATACTATTTCTGTTTCCTCCCAGAACAGTTACCTGTCGGTACCAGAGTATGGGATCCACCTCTGCCTGCCGGCCACACTCAGCACCTGTCTTAGCCTCAGAGGCCTCCTTGCCTAGGTGGCTGGCCTCACTGAGCTTCACTTTAAGTCCTTCTGGGGCCTGGCTGGGGAGTTTGGAGGAGTCATCTAACTTGGGAATGATGACTGACTTGGCAGGGTCAGCCCCTGGCTCCTTGGCCTTCCCGGGTCCCGACTTGACCAGGTCCGTCAGGCTGGGGGCCTTGGTGAGAGTCGGTGGATTCGACGGCTTTTGCTTCCATTCTTCCTTGAGTGCGGCCTCCCGCTCCTTCAGGCCCAACTCGGCCTTCTTGTCGAGCCCCCGCTGCTGCTGCTCCAGGTTCTGCCGCTTCTGCTGCTCCTCGTACTGTTGCCGGTAGGCCGTGTTGGTGCTCAGGAGGTGGGTGTGGTAACTCTGGTCGCTGTAGCCGTACGGGGGCACGTAGGCGTACTGGTTGTAGTACAGGGACTGCATGTACATGTTGGGACGCTGCTGGATGACCGAAGGCTGCTGGCCGGAACCGCTCAGTTCTGGTTTCTTTTCCTCACAGATATCGTTCTTCACTTTCCCCTCTATGCTCTCAGGCTCTTCATCCTTTTTTGTCTTCAGAGCCTGGCTCTCCACTCCTGCCTGGCTGTTGGGGTTCAGCGCCCCGGGGCTGGACTGTGCATAACTTGGAGAATAGTAACTCTCAAAGCCTTGGTAATACGGTGAGTCTTTGCTCTGCGGCTGAGTGGGGAAAAGTGACTTCTTAGCCCCTTCCTTAACCAACTGTTCAGGGTCCTTTGATTTGACACTGTCCACTTTGCCCTCCCCATCCTCCCCGGCATCAGATATGTCAGAGTATGCCGGGCTGTTGGTTTTGACTGAGTTGGCTTCAGCTCCATTCTGGGTCACCACATGTAAGGGAGTCAGGGGCTGGGTAGGGGTGGTGCTCTCTATGCGGCTACTGCCTCCGATTGAAGGGCTGGGGGCATTGTCTGTGAAGCTGTAGATCTTGTCAGCTTCTGCCTTGATGCTAGCCAGTCGGCTTTGGTGGGGGTCTGAGGAGCCATTCAGGAGCCCCTCCATCTTCATCCCATCTCCCGATGATTCCCTGAATGGGCTTTTGCCTTCTTCTGCTCGACACACTTTCCCAGGGGTCAGAGGACTTTCAAGTTCCTTTGAAGACTCCTTCTTTTTTTTGTCTTTCTTTTTCTTGTCCTTGGCTGGAGTCAAGGCAGGGTTGACTGTGAAAGGTTCTCCCATCACAGTGGGCTTGGGCTGAATAGGCTTGAGTTGGGGGCTGTTAGGCATGGCTTGGACCACTGTGGTGGTCAAGCCTGAGGAGGAGCCTGGGCTTGCTGCTGTGAAGGTGGCGGTCTGGAAGGTGTAGATTTGCTGTGGGGGGATGGCAGGGGCAATAGGCCTCGCTGACTTTAAGCTTTTGGAAGGAATCTTTTCAGGCTTCAAACTGGATGGTTTTTTACATTTTTCTTTTTCCATACACTTCCTTTCCAAAGAATCAAAGGCATCATTGCTTGTTTCATCTATTACTGAGGGTCCATCATCAGAGCCCTCATTCGATAAGGCCCCGAGGTCTGTGTCCCCTTCCCCACTCAGCTTTTTCTTACAGAGGCCTTTTGTGCTGAATTTGCTTGAAGGAGAAGGGCTATGGGGCTCTATGAGCCGAACTTTGGGGGTAGCTGAGCGGGCAGGGGACAAGGAACCTTTTTGTGAGACGGATGCACCATTGCAGCTCCCGAGGTCTGCATGTAGGGTGGGCTCCTCTCCGTACTCACTGTCTCCATCTGCTTCCGGCTTACTGTCATCATCTGTGTGGGCATGGGCTTGGTGGTACTTAAGTCCATTGATGTGCTTATATTTTTTGTTGCAGTTTGGGTGGGGGCAGTCAATCAGGACTGGGGAGGGACAATTTCTGTCTAGAACAGTGGGCTCCACCTTGGTCCCAGGGAGGGGACCAGTGGCTGAGCCCATGGAATTCGTACGGACACGCTTGCTCCCTTTGGAGTCCTCTGAGCTAGAATTCAGCTCCATGTCTGAAAGCGGTTTGTTTTTCCGCTTATTAGCTGAGGAAGGGCTGGCCTTGACATCTTCAGAGGTGCTACTGGCAGGTGGGCGATGCTCTGAAGAATTCTGGCTGCCCCGACGACCTTTGCTATTGGCTCCTGCTCGGGTTTTGCTGCTGCTGCTGGTCCCTTTGCTGTCAGAGGCTGTGGCTGTCTCATTGACAGGCGTGTTACTGTTGGGACGCATGCGTTTGCCTCTACCCCGGCCATTGCGCATTTCCAAGTCACTGGTGGGGGAGTCGCAGAACCTTGGCAAAGGGCAAACACAACAGGATATTATTAAGAAGAAAAAACAACTTCAAACCAGTTTAGCTGCCTCCAGAACTGTCCAGATGGTAACTATCATTTTCAATGAATATGATTTGTTAAAGGAACTTTTGAAAGCGTGGGAACTGCATTAAGTGGTGAGCTCCTAGGACGCTATCTGCTTGCTAGCTGTACATCATTCCCCAACATCTGGGTTCCCCAAATTCTGGCAAACTGGGTACAAACAAGCTGTAAAGTGCCATTTACTGAAATGCCAACCATAAAGGGTCCTTGTGAAACCCACATTGTCTAGTGTTCATAAAAATGAAAATTTTTTTAGTTTAAACTCCTTGGAGATGGCTACCATCAAAAAGCAGCATCAAGGGGCGCCTGGGTGGCTCAGTGGCTTAAAGCCTCTGCCTTCAGCTCAGGTCATGATCTCAGAGTCCTGGGATCGAGCCTTGCATCGGGTTCTCTGCTCAGCGGGGAGCCTGCTTCCCCCCAACCCCCTCTCTCTGCCTGTCTCTCTGCCTACTTGTGATCTCTCTCTGTCAAATAAATAAATAAAATCTTTAAAAAAAAAAAAAAGTAGCATCAATGATTGTTTACCCACAGACAGACTCGGTGGACTTGGTCTCAAGGTAATTCCAGATAAAAGCTTAAACAGGATCTCCTCCCCAAGCCTATCCAACCCGTCAACACGTAATTCATTTATTCTTCTTGAATGCCAGAGCAGGAGAGTGCCTTCCCTCAACCCGACACTATCATATTCTTTAAAAGCTGGGTGTCTTAAAAGCGATCCAACTCTAACAGGATGAAGGCATAAGGGATCACTGATTAGGGTGGCTGAGACTAATATGCGCCAAAAAGCTGTAAAATGCTTACCTGGGGGGTGCCCAATCATGCCGCGTGCAGTCAAGAAGTGTACCTACATATGTCTTGTTCCTCCATGTTACATTCACCACCAACATCCCTGGAAGACAAGAAGATTCAGATACAAACAAGAGCAACCCTGCTGGCCACGGACAAGAGTGTTTTTCATTTGAGGAGGATTCTGGCTCCTGTAGGAGGGTTTAGATGGTGCTCTGGATCCCCATGAGACACACAGGATTGGGCGAAAATATCACCATGGGAACTGCCTAGTCAGCTCCATAGATTTATAAGATTGAGTGTCATACTGACATCAGATTTCTCTTTTAAAGAATAAAACAGCACAGTTAAAAAGCACTATTTGCGGGACGCCTGGGTGGCTCAGTTGGTTAAGCAGCTGCCTTCGGCTGGGGTCATGATCCCAGCATCCTGGGATCGAGTCCCACATCGGGCTCCTTGCTCGGCAGGGAGCCTGCTTCTCCTTCTGCCTCTGCCTGCCACTCTGTCTGCCTGTGCTCGCGCTCTCTCTCTCTCTGACAAATGAATAAATAATCTTAAAAAAAAAAGCACTATTTGCTATTTCTCAAACTTTCTATTGATGGGATCAGGCTGACGTGTAACTTACCTTTCTCATTAACATTACAAATCTGAGATGTATCTATGCTGACATGAAAAGCTTAACTTATTTTAACTGTGCTCACGTACGACTGAGCATATATGTGCTCACATCATATGATTTGACCACAATTTTCAAATTCTCCTACTGATGGATATTTAGGATATTTTGAGCATTGCACTCAAATGATATCACAGTCAACACTCTGTCTTGTTCATATTACTTAAAAATGGTTTTGGATGGATAATATAGTCATACTTCTAAATTCAAAAGCTAGCAAACAAATTGCAATATAAATGAAGTGTCCCTCCTCTCACTGTTCTTCAGCCTTCTAGTTCCTCTACCCAGAAACATCCATGGATCCACATAATTCTCCAGAGAGATTTTGTATATTTATAAACAAATATACATTTATATATGTAATATAAACAAATATATATTCTTCTCAAATGGTAGCAATATAAGATGTTCTGTACTTTTTTCATCTAAACATATATTTTGGAGCATTCCATATCAGGACACATTGAACTACTTCATTTCAGTGCTGCATTTGAATGATTTTAAAGTGTACCATAATTTATTTAATCAGACCCCTGGTGATGGACATTTAGACTGAGTCACTATTCTGCTATTATAAATAATGCTAAATGGATAATCTTGTACAAATGTTTTATCTTACTTATGTGAGTATTTCGGTAAGGTAAATTCCTGTAAGTAAAACTGTTATCACAGAGCACTTGTATTTGGATCTTGTTAAATATTGCCAAACTGCCATCAAAGAAGATATACTAATTTATACACCCATCAGTAGTGCATGAGAACACCAGCTGTCCTTTTCCTTTGGCAACACGGTGTTCTCGAACTTGTTGATCTCTGGCAACATGATAGGAGAAAAAGAGTGTTTTATGTAGTTTTAATTTAATGTTTCTTATCATGAGTCTGTATATCATATCATTTTAAGACATTATGAGATGTATTTCCTTCCTAACTGAATTGTCTGTTCAAATCCTTTGCTCATTTTTCTACTGAAATATGTAGTCTTTTACTTACTTGTAACTCTTAATATACTAAAATAAGCCTATTGTCTGTTGTACAAATCAGGTATTTCCCCCTAGTTTGTCATGTGCTAATGGTGGTTAATGCTCTGTAGACATTATCTGCCTTAAAAAAAAAAAAAAGATTTATTTATTTGAGAGAGACAGATATAGTGACAGAGAGCACGAGCAAGGAGAAGGGAGAAGCAGGTTCCCTGCTGAGCACAAATCCCAAAGCAGGCCCATCCCAGCTCTGGGATCATGACCTTTGAGCTGAAGGCAGATGCTTAACTGATTGAGCCAACCAGGCACCCCTATTTACCTTTTTAAAGGTTTATTTAAGTATTCTCTATACCCAAGGTGGGGCTCAAACTCATGACCCCGAAGTCAAGAATTGCATGCTGTACTGACTGAGCGAGCCAGGGGCCCCGAAATTATTGACTTTTATGTTGTTACATTTATCAGTCTTTTATTTATAGCTTTAGTTTTTGTGTTTGTTTTTTTTTTTAAGATTTTATTTATTTATTTGAGAGAGAGGCAGTGAGAGAGCATGAGCAAGGAGAAGGTCAGAGGGAGAAGCAGACTCCCCATGGAGCTGGGAGCCCGATGCGGGACTCGATCCCGGGTCTCCGGGATCATGACCTGAGCCGAAGGCAGTCGTCCAACCAACTGAGCCACCCAGGCGTCCCTTTGTGTTTTTTTTTTTTGTCCTATTTCAAAAGGCTTTCCTTATTCCATCACTTCATTAATAGTTTTTTCTTATGGTTTCTTTTAGTACTTTTATAGTTTGATTTTTTTTTTTTTTTAAAGATTTCATTCATTTATTTGGCAGACAGAGTGGCAGGCAGAGGCAGAGGGAGAAGCAGACTCCCTGCTGAGCAAGGAGCCCGATATGGGACTTGATCCGAGAACGCTGGGATCATGACCTGAGCCGAAGGCAGCTGCTTAACCAACTGAGCCACCCAGGCGTCCCTGATTTTTTTTTTTTTAAAGATTGTATTTATTTACTTGACAGAGAGAGAGACCGCAAGAGAAGGAACACAAGCAGAGGGAGTGAGGGAGTGGGAGAGGGAGAAGCAGACTCCCACTTAGCAGGGAGCCTGATGGGTCCCTGGACCCTGGGATCATGACCTGAGCCAAAGGCAGACACTTAACGACTGAGTCACCCAGACGCCCAGTATAGTTTGATTTTTTTATCTTTAAATCTTTGATCCATCTGAAATTCAATCTGGTATAAAACTTTTTTTTTTTTTTAAAGTAATCTCCATATCCAACATGGAGCTCAAACTCATGACAGGGAGATCAAGAGTCAGATACTCTACTGACTGAGCCAGGCACCCCTAAAACAACTTTTTGTTTTTGTGGCTTATTTATCCTCTTAAGTATTTTTGGTTAAGTCCACATTTTAGTGAAGTCAAATATATTGAGCTTCTCCTTTATGGCTTATGCTTCTGAAGTTTTATCACAAAGTCAATAACATTATACCATGAGATGCTTTAAAGTTATTATTAACAAGCTAAAAATAGTTTTTACATTTTTAATGGTAGAAAAAATGAAAAGGAGAATAACATTTTATGTTATGTGAAATTATATGTTATGTGATCTGAATAAAGTTTTACTGGAATCATAACCACACTTACTCATTTATGCACTGTCTATGCCTGATTTCAGGCCGCAAGGCAGAGTTACATATGCAACGGAGAGGCTACATGGCCTGCAAAGCCTAAAATATTTACTACCTGGCCCTTTGTGAACAAGTTTGTTAGCCCATTTTAGATTTTTTTTCCTTTCAAATATAAGCATTTAAAGGTATGAATTTCCCTCATAGCCTATTTTAGCTGCATTCCACAAGCTTTGATATGTTTTCATGATCATTCAGGTCCAAACATTTTCTAGTTTCCACGGTGATTTCCTTTTTGATCCTGGGTTATTTAGAAAAGTGTTGTCAAATTTCCAACTATCTAGGGACTTTCCCAGTATCTTTTGTTATGCATTTCTAATATAATTTGATTCTAATATAATTTGTGGCAGAGAACATACTCTATATGATTTCAAACCTTTCAAATTTGGAGAACTTCTGGTCTGAAATATGATCTATCTTGAAGAAAGTTCCATGTGCACCTGAAAGTAATATCTTAAAGTGTGTACTCTATAGTTTTAGGGTCTCTATAAATGAATGATATTATTCAAATCTACTATATGGCCATTAATTTTCTCCCACCTTATCAGTTACTTGCCCCCTCTTTTTGCTTACGGGAATTTCTGTTCCTCTAGAAGCTGGATGTTCTAGATTAATCCTCTTTTTTTATCTCTTACTCCTATTTTCCACTCCTTTGTCTGTATTTTATATTCTAAGAGCTTTCTTTCATCTTCTAAGTTATATTCTGAAATTTTCATTTTTACTACTGTATTATTAAAAAAAGGCATCCTGTTGTTTCATAGATACAATAATGCTATTTCTCTAAAGATATTTAATTATAGCTGACCCTTGAACACCAAAGGTTTAAAGTGCATGGGTCCCCTTATACATGGATTTATTCTTTTTATTTTTATTTTTTTTAAAGATTTTATTTATTTATTTGAGAGAGAGGCAGTGAGAGAGCATGAGCGAGGAGAAGGTCAGAGGGAGAAGCAGACTCCCCGTGGAGCTGGGAGCCCGATGCGGGACTCCATCCCGGGTCTCCGGGATCATGACCTGAGCCGAAGGCAGTCGTCCAACCAACTGAGCCACCCAGGCGTCCCTGGATTTATTCTTTTTAAAGATTTATCCATTTATTTGAGAGAGTGCATGTATGTGCAAGCACCTACGAGTGTGGGAAGGAGCAGAAAGACTCTCAGGCAGACTCCCTGCTGAGCAGATAACCTGAGCTGAAACCAAGGGTTGGACAAAACCAGGAATGTGATGTTTAACTGACTGACTGACTGAGCCACCAAGGTGCCTGCAGATTTTTATTTATTTTTTTAAAATAAATACAGTACAGGGACGCCTGGGTGGCTCAGTTGGTTAAGCCGCTGCCTTCGGCTCAGGTCATGATCCCAGCGTCCTGGGATCGAGTCCCACATCGGGCTCCTTGCTCAGCGGGAAGCCTGCTTCTCCCTCTGCCTCTGCCTGCCACTCTGTCTGCCTGTGCTTGCTCTCTCTCTCCCTCTCTCTCTGACAAATAAATTTAAAAAACACAAATAAATACAGTACAGGGGTGCCTGGTTGGCTCAGTGGGTTAAGCCTCTGCCTTTGGCTCAGGTCATGATCTCAGGGTCCTGGGATCGAGCCCTACATCCGGCTCTCTGCTCGGCGGGGAGCCGGCTTCCCTCTCTGTCTCTGCCTGCCTCTCTGCCTGCTTGTGATCTCTTGCTGTCAAATAAATAAATTAAAAAAATATATAGTACAGTACTGTAAATGTATTTTCTCTTATGATTTTTTATTTTTAAAAATAAATTCCAAGGGGCCTAGGTGGCTTATTCAGTTAAGCATCTGACACTTGGTTTTGGCTCAGGTCCTAAGCTCGTGTTGTAGGATGGAGCCTCTTGTCAGTCTCCATGCTTGGCAGAGTCTGCTTGTCCCTTTCCCTCCACCTGCCTGCTCTCACGTGTGCGTTCTTTCTCAATAATAAAATAAAATAAAATAAATTCCAGTATAATTAATATACTGTGTTACATTAGTTTCAGGTGTATAATACACCATTACTTAGGGCTCATTTTAAGTATACTCCTTATTTCTTGGCCCTCCTTTCTCCCAACCTTAGATAAAAAACAAAGAAACAACAACTAAAAATGAAGCTTTTGTGTTTTCAGTTCTCTTAAATCAGTACTTGTATGTTTGCTTTCTAGTTTCCAAAGTTCTATTGATTATTCTTGTTTGCAGTAGTTTTGTCTGTTTCTTAAAAAATATTTTATTTACTTATTTGCCAGAGAGAGAGAGAGAGAACACAAGCGGGGGGGGTGGCAGGCAGAGGGAGCAGAGGGAGAAGCAGGCTCCCACTGAGGAAGGAGTCTGATGTGGGACTCGATCCCAAAACACTGAGATCATGACTTAAGCCAAATGCACATGCTTAACCAACTGAGCTACCCAGGCATCCCTTGTCGTCATCTTCTTTCTTCTTCTTCTTCTTTTTTTTAAAGATTTATTTATTTGAGAGAGAGACAGAGATAGAGGGCACATGAGTGAATGCACACGAGTGGGGGGAGGGTTAGAGGAAAAGGGAGAATCTCCAGCAGGTTCCCCCGAGGGCTCTGATTCCAGGACCCTGAGATTATGACTGGAGCCCAAGTCAGATACTTAACTGACTGAGCCACCCAGGTGCCTCAGTCTTATCTGTTTTTAAAGAAACCTGTGAATTTATACCTTAGAAACAAAATCCCTCTACTGACATTTGACTGAATTATAAAGTGAGAAACTGGGAGGTAAATATGTACTTTCAATCTATCATGTTTAACTAAAATAATGCATTTACTTTATTTATCTGGTATATTTCTTTTTTTAAGATTTTATTTATTTGACAGAGAGAGAGATCACAAGTAGGCAGAGAGGCAGGCAGAGAGCAGAGAGCAGATGCTAAGCAGAGAGCCCGATGCCAGGCTCGAGCCCAGGACCCTGAGATCATGATCCGAGCTGAAGGCAGAGGCCCAACTCACTGAGCCACCCAGGCGCCCGTATGGTATATTTCAAATGTACAAACTATCTAGACAGGTTTCTAATTAGAACCTAGTTCAGGAAAATTATCACCTATTATATATTCATTTACTGTCTCTCTGCCATTCTTTCAATCTCTTTTATCCCCTAGGACTCCTATCTAATATGTGTTAGAGCCTCTCAAGCCATTATCTCTCTATTTAAGTTGATCTCTCATGTATTTTTTCTCTTTGTGTTTGATTTTTCCCATTTATAATTTGTTCCTAGAATTTATCTAAGATATTGAGTTAAAAATTGTTTCAATTACTATTATATATATTTCAAAGATTGTCATTTACAGAGTTTTAAACTGGTTAATTTTTCATATCTACATAACATTATTTAATTTCTAGCTCTTTGGCTCACAGTTGTTTTTTTTTTTTAAAGATCTTATTTATTTGACAGAGAGAGAGCACAAGGAGGGGGAGCGTCAGGCAGAGGGAGAAACAGGCTCCCCACTGAATAGGGAGCTCCATGTGGGTCTTGATTCCAGGATCCCAGGATGCTGGGATCATGACCTGATCTGAAGTCAGACTAACCGACTGAGCCACACAGAAACCCTAGACTTATTACAGTCTTTATTTGTACCACACAATAATTTCACTAGGTGTTCATTCAATTCCTGGTGGTTAAATTTTTTAAATTACTTTTTACATTGAGATAATTATAGATTCACATACAGTTGTAAGAGATAACAGAAACTCCACTGTACCTTTACTGTTTCCCCTAATGGCAACAACTTGCAAAACTATAGTATTATATCGCAACCAGGAACCTAACAATGACACATCAAGATACAAAAAACACAAGGATACCTTCTGTTGCCCTTTTACAGCTTCACTCACTTCCCTCTCACACTCATCCTTCCTTTATTCCTGGCAACTACTAATCTGTTATCCATTTCTGTAATTTTGTCATTTTAACAATGTTATGTAAATGGAATCAGACAGCATATAACCTTTTGGGACTGTCTCGTCACCCCCACCTTACAGCATATAATTATCTGGAGATTCATCCAAGTTGTTGCTTCTATCAGCAGTTCAGTCTTTTTTAGTTGGTGAGGGGTATTCCCTAGTATGGATGTACCAGTTTGTTTTACCACTTACCTGCTGAATGTGAAGGACATCTGGGTTGTTTCCAGTTTGGGGCTATTATGAATAAAGCTGCTATAAACATTTGTGTACAGGCTTTCAGTGAACTTGAGTTTTTATCTCTCTCAGATAAATACCCGGGAGTGCAAATACTGGAACATATTATAGTTGCATATTTAGTTTTTTAAGAAACTGCCAAACTGTTTTCTAGAGTAGCTGTACTCTTATACATTCCCATCAGCCATGCATGAGAGTTCCAGATTCACTGCATTTTTGTCAGTATTTGGCATTAACTTTTAATTTTAGCCATTTTAACAGTGTGTAGTAATGTCTCATACTGTAGTTTTAATTTGCATTTCTGTAATGGCTAATGATGTTGAACATCTTTTTATATGCTTATTCGCCATCTGCAAATCCTCTTTGGTGAAATATCTGTTCATGTCTTTAGCCTACTTTCTGACTAGATTGTTTTCTTTTTAAAGATTTATTTATTTATTTATTTGACAGAGATCACAAGTAGGCAGAGAGAGAGAGAGAGGAGGAAGCAGGCTCCCTGCTGAGCAGAGAGCCCGATGCAGGGCTCAATCCCAGGACCCTGGGATCATGGCCTGAGCCGAAGGCAGAGGCTTAACCCACTGAGCCACCCAGGCACCCCTGACTAGATTGTTTTCTATTATTGAGTTTCAAGAGCTCTTTATATATTCTGGATACCAGTCCTTTGTTGGGCATTTTCTTCTATTCTCTAGCTTGATTTTTCACATCTTAACAGGGTCTTACATAAACCAAACATTTTTAATTTCGATGAAATACAATTTATCCATATCCCCTTTTATGACTGTGCTCTTGGTGTCAAGTCTAAGAACTCTTTGTCTAACCCTACTCTTTGCCTACTAAAGATTTTCTTTCAGGTTTATGTTTTCTATTTAGGTCCTTGATCCATTCATAGTTAGTTTTTTGTATATGATTCTTTTTCCTTTGTTTTGTCCCATGATGTCCACTTGTTCCAACACCAGTTGTTCGAAAAGGCTATCTTTCATCCCAAGAACTGCTTTTGCACCTCTGCCAAAATCAGCTGGGTGTATTTGTATGTCTGTTCTGGGTTCTCTGTTTTGTTCCCCTGGTCTGTGTCTTTCTGTCTGCCAACATCACAGCCTTGATTGTGTGGCTATAAAATTAGTCCTGAAATCAGGGGTCTGATTCCTCCCACTTTATTCTTTTTCAAAACTGTTTTAGCTATTTGTGTTCCTTTGGCCTTCCCATATAAATTTTAGAATAATCTTGTCCACATCTACAAAATATCTTGCTAGAATTTTTATAGGAATTAACATTAAACCTGAATATCAATTTGGGGAAATCTTGACATCTTTACTATGTACTCCTCATTCATTTAGATCTTCTTTGATTTCTTTTATCAGCTTTGTATAGTTTCAGCACATAAATCTTATAGATATTTTGCTAGATTTACATCTAAGGATTTTATTTAAAAAAAAAAAAAAAGATTTTATTTAAATATTTTAGAGCTAGGCAGTGCACAAACAGGGGAAGAAATAGAGGTAGAGGGATAAGCATACTCCACCCTCAGCCCAGAGACTGACATGGGGCTTGATCCATGATCCTGAGATCATAACCTGAGGCAAAATCAAAAGTTGGATGCTTAACCAACTGAGCCACCCAGGTGCTCCAAGGATTTCACTTTTTTGAGCTATTGTGAATGGTATTATATTTTTAATTTCCATGTCCAAATGTTCATAGTTAGCATGTAATAGACCTAGAATTTATTTTTATATATTTGTCCTATATTCTACAACCTACTTGAACTTACTCATTAGTTCTAAGAGTTTATTATATATTCACTGAGATTTTCTATTTAGACAATCATGGAATGTGCAAATAAGTACACTTGTATTTCTTCCTTTCTGATCTGTGTGCCTTTTATTTCCTTTTCTTGTCTGGTTGCACTAGCTAGAACTTCCAGCACTATGTTAGATAAAGGTAGTGAGAACAAACATCCTTGCCTTGTTCCTGCTTTTATTGGGGTAAACATTCAGTCTTTCATTATGAAGACATGTTTGGCTCCATGTTGGGGATACAAGGCAAAAAGAAAACCCAGTTGTTCCACAAGATTTGAGGTCCCTAGATGGTCTGCCTTCTCTCCCCCACCTTCACAATCTTTTTTTTTTTTTTTTTAAGATTTTATTTATTTGGCAGAGAGAGAGAGAGAGAACATTAGCAGGGGTAGGGGCAAAGGGAGCAAGGAGTAGCAAGGAGCCTGATATGGGAACCTGGGATCATGACATGAGCTAAAGTCAGATACTTAAGCAACTGAGCCACCCAGGAGCTCCCTGAACAGGTCTTTTAATGGCCTCTGCCAGTAGAGTAAATTTAGGATATCACAGTTCTAATCACTGTACCAGAAGGCAGCTTGACATACTTCTTCATAACTCCTTAGGCTTCCCTCCTCCCCCATTCAATTAACTTCTGGAAGTCTCCTTTCATGAGGCTGGTTGGGGGATGGCATCTCCCCTGGCTTCAAAGTTCTGTCTCTTTTGGGGGCATTTTAGTATCTAGTTACTGCTCAGAAACTCATCTCTCAGGCACCATTCTCTATTCACTTGAGGCCAACAGGCCCACAGTTTCAGCTTCACCCAGTGACTTGTATCTCTCCTATTTTTGGTCCATGAAGGTGGTTATTTTGTTCTTGGGCCCAAATATATTGATTTCTACTTTATATATTTTATTTCTTGCTATGTGTCTGGAACACAGATATGTGTCAAAAGTTTGAACACAGTAAATCATCTTGATTGGAAGTCCCAAAGCACATTTTCTATGTAATTTATTTATAGAGTAAGTCTGGAAACTCTAGAATTAGCCTTTACTCTGTCTTTGGTCATATACTAATAAAGTACTATTTCACCCAGCACTCCCAGGGCATATCTGTAGTAATTCACCTATATTCATTTTCTTCTTTGATGTGGAATGTAACTGTCTAAAGATCAATGGACTTGGAATTAGAAAACCTTAGTCCAAAATCTCACTCTTTTACAGTATAACCTTGGTCAAGTCACTTAAAACTCTATACCTCTCAGATTTTTTTTAATAATTTTTTTTTAAGATTTTATTCATTTATCTGACAGAGATCACAAGTAGGCAGAGAGGGTAGGGGGGAAGCAGGCTCCCCACTAAGCAGAGAGCCTGATGCGGGGCTTGATCCCAGGACCCTGGGACCATGACCCAAGCCGAAGGCAGAGGCTTCAACCCACTGAGCCACCCAGGCGCCCCTCTCATATTTAAAAACATATATTTTTTCCCAGGTACTCTGCCTCTCAGATTTTTAATCAATACTCCAGGATTAAAATGGAAATAAATGATAGGTTTGTTAAATAGATAACTAGCCTACATTAGCCTTTTTATAAGTCAAAGAGAATGCTTTAGACAAAACCAAAGAACATCAGTACTTGCACCCTGAACTCTTGAGCAGGGCTTTAAATCTTATTTAGTCCCTGTTTTCTTTCAAATCGAATCTTAGGACACTTGATCATAAAATCAGATCAGATAAGGGAGTTGGGGGGAAAAAAAAGGATTATCCTACCAGGAAGTCTCACTAATGAAATCAGGACAGAAAAGAACTTTGGTTTAGCCAAACGGATTCTAACTCAAACGTTTACTGCACATCTATTATGTGCAAGGTGTTTTCATACTCGTTATCTTGTCAAATATTCACAGCCTTGTTCACCTTTTTGAACAAGGCAGGCCATATAGAGAAAGCACAGTCCTTCCAACAATCCTGGTCATACAGTGATTGTTATAGCTACTCTACAAACAAGGAAATGAGAGACAAGAAAGGTTAAGTAATTTACCAAAGACCTTATTGTTTATTAGTGGTCAAGATATCTGCTCCTATACAGTTATCTGTAATGGATTCTGGATTCTCTACATAATTTCCTTAAAATATCCCTTTATTACCATCTTAGATAAAAGACATATACAGGATTGCAGGGAGGAAAGGACAGGATTGCAAGGAGGTAGAGGACAGAATTCCTATCCCTTTCCAGGGCCCTGACATCTTAAGGGAAATGGCAAACCTCTTAAGAAAGCAATTAGGCTATATTCTCTATAGCCATTAGCAAAGTGAATTCAAATGGATGTCTCCTCCCAGTGATGGGCTCCTCTGATTACTGCATTACGAATTTGAATAGGAAAAGAGTCCACTTATTTCTAGACAATGTAAGACTTAGAGATAGGCACCTCATTAATAAGGGCAGATGAGCACAGCTGTATATAGAAAGCAGCAATACAATTTGAAGATGAATGTTACTCGTATTCTTGAAACAGCTGGGCAGGAACACGTGTTTATAAATCTGTCTTCTTCCTCTAGTATAAGCTGCAAACCCTAGCAATAATGAATGAGCTGAAAAGAAGACAGGTCAGACAGAGTGCTGGAAATGGAAGAGGGGAAGCGGAAAAATTCTAATATGGAAAAACAAAATGGAGGCTTGTTTAAATGTCAAACCAAACACATTTTTTTGAAGTGTAACTCTCTTCCTACAAGGTTCCGAGTTGAGACAGCTGGAAGAATAAGAAGACAGGAAGGGAAAAGCAGAAAATAACACTTAACAGACTTAGTTTCTCTATTAGGGCAGCATGTAGGCTGAAGAGAAAGAGAAATTGGTTTCCATTTTAGAAACTGTGTGTGTGTGTGTGTGTGTGTTTTAAACCAGATCCGCACTCTACTGAGTTTTTTTTTTTTTTAAAGTCATCTCTACACCCAACATGGGGCTTGAACTCACGAATCAAGAGTTGCATGCATGCTCTATGGATTGAGCCAGCCAGGCACCCCTGAAAGCTTCCTATTTTGAATCAGTGTTCACAAAATAAGGAAAAGCTTGGCATATTTAAAGATAATAATGCTAAAAACAGTAATAAATAGTGTTTTGTTTCTCTAGACGGTTATTTTCCAAGGATCTTACAGACATAATCTCATTAAACATTACTGATTTTTAAAGTGCTGAGTATTCTCTCTTCTTACAGGTGATGGATACTGCAGCAAAGTAAAGGGGAAATGACAGTATGAGGCAGCAGTCAGGTTCTGCCCATCTCAGGAAAAGTGGTGTTGAGAAAAAAAAACAATCCCAAAGCAGCATTGTTTTCTTTCAGAGGATAATTCAAAGCCTCAAAACAGTTGCACAGCCAAGACTGATCCAAGCACAATAGTGGAAAGAGTAAATTTTATCTCCAGGGCCCTCACTTTTACTACTTCTCCTAGCACCTTGTTTCTCTCAGGGATCTAGTACCTCCACGCTCAGGTGACTCTCTTTGTTTTTTGTTTTTGGGTTTGTTTTTTTTTTACACACATTTTTATTTTTTTTTAGGATTTTATTTAACAGAGAGATAGAGAGCACAAGTTGATAGAGCGGCAGACAGAGGGAGAGAGAGAGAAGCAAGCTCTCCATCGAGCAGGGAGCCTGATGCAGGGCTCGATCCCAGGACCCTGTGATCATGACCTGAGCTGAAGGCAGTTGCTTAACTGACTGCCCCACTCAGGCGCCCCTTACACATATTTTTAAGAAGATTTCATTTATTTGAGAGAGAGCACAAGGGGGAGGAGCAGAGGGGAAAGTCAGAGGGAGAGAATCTCAAGCAAACTCCCTGCTTAGCGCAGAGCCCACTACAGCTGATCCCAGGACTCCGAGATCATGTCCTCAGCTGAAGTCAGATGCTCAACTGACAGCCACCCAGGTGCCCTCTGACATTACCTTTCAAAAAGCACATGCTCTTTGACCCAACAAATCCTCCTGTGGTATTTACTCATAAATATTCTCAGTGTAAAATATGAATGAAGTATTTGCTGCAGTAGTGTTTAACAGCAAAAAATGGGAACCAAACTAAAAGTCCTTCAATGAGGGACCAGTTAAATTAAATCCATTTCTGTACATCCACACAATGAAATACCATGCAGCTGTTAAAAAATGAAGCAACTATAAATAAACTGCTATGGGACAAATTCTAAGATATACAGGTGAGTGAAAAAGAAGCAAGGTACAGAACAGTAACCATAGTATGTTACCATCTGTGCAAAAAAAAAGTATATAGTAGGTATTTACAAGTGCATAGAAGGTCACTGGAAGGATAAATAAACTAGCAATAGCAGTCTTGTCCAGTGAGGGAAACTGGGTGGCTGGGACTCAGGCAAGGGAGACTTTTCATTGTATACTCATTTTACCTTTGAATTTCGCCTCACATTCATGTCTTATGTATTAAAGAAAAAAATAATAAAAAGTTAATTTGGTAGAATTTCAAAGATGTTCTAAAAATTCTCCTTTTAGGGGTGTGTGGGTGGCTCAGTTGGTTAAATGTCCCACTCTTGATTTCAAGTTCAGGCCATGATCTCAGGGTTGTGAGACGCAGCCCTGCTCAATTTTCCCTCCCCATCTCCTTCAGCCCCTCTGCACCAACCCCTTCTCTAAAAAAACAAAACAAACCAAAAAAAACCACCCCACAAACGAACAACAAAAAACTCCTTGTAGGCAAAAGTGCAGGCAATACTGGACTTGAAAAGGGTATACAAGTGGCAGGATAGACACTATCTCTGAAAAAAACCTGTCTCATTTCCTCTATAATGGTCAACCTCTCTTTACTCAATTCAGAGTATCAGAGCGATTGTGGCAGTTCTAAAATATGTCTACAAATTCTTTGATATTTCTTCCTTCAAAAAAGTGAGACCTAATTCTCCTCACCTTGAATGTGGGTTACCTAGCAACTTGCTTCTAATAAACAGAATGTGGTGGAAACAATGTGCATGACTTAGAGTAGGTAATGAAAGGAATTGTGGTCTCCTCCTCGGTTTTTCTCTTGAGAAAGCCAGCTGCTGTGATGTGAGGACAGTCCAGCAGGCCACCCTATGGAGAGGTCCATGAGACTAGAAACTGAGGCCTCCTGCTAAAAGCCATGTGAGTGAGCCAACTTGGAAGAGGATCCTCCAAGTTTAGATAGGCTTTCAGATGATGGCTAAGCCTGGTAGCATCTTGACTGCAACTTCACGAGACCCTGAGACAGAACCAGCCACCTAAGCCACTCCTGAACTCTTGACCCACGAAAACTATAGGAGATAATATTTATTTATGCTTTGGGGGTAATTTGTTACTATATAATAGATAACCTAGAGCAGTGTCTTACCCTGAATAGACAAAGAATTCATTTAACTTATTTCTTCCTGTAGCAAATACTTATTGAGCATCTATTATTTGCCAGACATTATGCTAAGTATTGTAGTAACAAAAAACAGCTACAAAGATACCGAGGTTCGTTCCTGGGCTTAAATATTTATTAAAAGCCTACTCTGTGGAATTCACTGGACAAGGTACTGAAGAACAAAGGTTAATAAGGCCAGCTGCCTGTCCTCAACATAAGGGACTGATAAAGGGAAAGGGCGGGGTGAAGAGCTCTCAAGTTACTCCAATAGGCTTGAGTTTTCAAATGGAAACATAAGCATTTGCCTGTGTGCTACTTTTTTAAAACTTTTTAATTTTATTTACTTGAGAGAGAGAGAGAGAGAGAGAGATTGAAAGAGCACGAGCAGGGGAAAGAAGAAAAAGCAGACTCAACACAGGGCCTCCAGTCCAGGACCCCAGGATCATGACCTGAGCCAGAGTCAGACACTTAATCAATTGAGTCACCCAGGTGCCCTGCCTATATGCTACTTTTAAACCTTATTTCAACCCCAATTTTCAATCCTGGTTGATGCTGACAACTACTCCCTGGATAAAAGGCAGGTTAGCATGCATGTATCTCTCTTTCTCATTATTTATTCATTAAACAAATAAAGACCTACCTACTCTGGGCCAGTCACTGTTCTGAAGTGATGGTATATAGCAATGCACAAAACATACAGTCCTTGCTCTTCTATACAATTTATATTCAAACGATGGGAGAAAGACAATAAATAAATGAACAAGTAAGTATATATTCTACAGTGGTAAGCCCTATGGAGAAAAAGAAAACAGCAGCAGACGAAAAGAGAATGTGAGGGGTGGGGATGTTGCTATTTTGTAAAGGAGGTTAAGAACAGCCTTACTGAGAAGGTGACATTCAAGGTGAGATACTTGACAGAGGGAGAGAGTGAGCTGTGTGGATATTAGAATGAAGAACACTTCAGGCAGAGGAAAATGCAGGCCCTGTAATGGGAATGTGCCTCACATGTTCTGAGGAACGGCAAAATGGATATGAGGGTACAGGGGAGTTAGAGAAAGAGATGAAGTCAGGGACATGAAGGCAGCCCAGATCAAGTAGATCAGGGGCTGAGGGACAGAAACAGGCAGCAGACTGGATTTGGCGCTGGGGCCATAGCTTCCTGACCCCTAACTCCATGCAGGGAAATGATGGAAGCCAGAGGGAGACAGTATACATGCCCAGACTTTGGCCTCAGCATGCATTCTCCCACTGAAACAAAGCTCTAAGTGAGAGCTGAGATATTTTAATGGTATTATGCACTCAGAACTTGTTTGTTAAATAGATAAAATAAAAAAAGTAAGGCGCCTGAGTGGCTCAGTGGGTTAAGCCTCTGCCTTTGGCTCAGGTCATGGTCTCAGGGTCCTGGGATTGAGGCCTGCATCAGGTGCTCTTGCTCAGCAGGGAGCCTGCTTCCCCTTCTCTCTGCCTGCCTCTCTGTCTGTCCGTGATCGCTCTCTCTCTGTGTCAAATGAATAAATAAAATCTTAAAAAATATATATATCAGTTTGGGACCCAAGATAACATTTAACTTTCTATAGAAAAATGGTTTGAGTCCCCCCAAAATGTTTTGAAGATTAACTCTGGAATACAAGCCATTTATAAGCTGAGGACTCTCCATATACAGAAGACATTTTAATCTTTTTGCTAATGCCCCAGTGCATTATACTACATATAATTATCTATGGCGCAGTAAAGAGACGTCCCTTTAAAGGTTTGGTGCCTTGCTGGCTCAGTGGGTGGAGCATGATCTTGGGATTATGAGTTTGAGTCCCATGCTGGGGGTAGAGTTTACTTAAAAAACAAAACAAAACAAAACAGACCTATTTACTGGAGGGGTGCCTGGGTGGCTCAGTGGGTTAAAGCCTCTGCCTTCAGCTCGGGCCACGATTCCAGGGTCCTGGGATAGAGCCCCACATCGGACTTTCTGCTCAGCAGGGAGCCTGCTTCCTCCTCTCTCTCTGCCTGCCTCTCTGCCTACTTGTGATCTGTATCTGTCAAATAAATAAATAAAATCTTAAAAAAAAAAAGGTTACTGGAGTATTAAGAGTTAATAACCCTCTATTAATTGTAATTAATTATTGGGTTTTTGTGTTTGGCTTTTCTGTCTCCTTTCTGGTTGTTAGCAGTAACTTTTTCTTGTCATTGATTTGTCTACCTTTCACAGTAGCAATCCTTCCCTTATCACCAACATTTGTATCTCACCCAACTTCTTTCTCTTAATCTACTCTAGAGGAAATCCAGGAGTCAACACTCAGATAGCTCAATCATTATTAGCCCTATGAGTCCTCTTATCTGACTTCTGGGCTACATACATTCTATATCCATTAATGTCATGATTCTCTTAAGACTGTGTTATATTTGAATTCAAAGTTCATGGGGAGGGACACCTGGCTGGCTCAATCGGTAAAGCATTCAACTAAGGGTTGTGAGTTTAAGCCCCAAGTTGGGTATAGAGATTGCTAAAAAAAAATTTTTAAATCTTTTTTTCTTTTTAAAGATTTTATTTATTTGTCAGAGAGAGAGAGTGTGTACAAGCAGGGGGAGTGGTAGGCAGAGGCAGAGGGAGAAGCAGGCTCCCTGCTGAGCAAGGAGCCCATTGTGGGACTCAATACCAGGACCCTGGGATCATGACCTGAGCCAAAGGCAGCTGCTTAATCAACTGAGCCACCCAGGTGTCCCTGAACAAACAACAAAAAAAGTTCATGGGGAAAAAATTCTATTGCTGGTAAACAAAGTTATCAGTCAGATAAATCATTTCTGGTGACTCCCTACAACTAAGTTTGTCAGCGAGCTTTGAATGTAGTATTACATGTGTATGTGGTCAATATCCAATAATTTTTTTTAAACTGAAGACTTATTTTTATCCCTGTTTTAAGTATGTTATTTCTACCAATGGGCAATGAGGGTGTCAGTATAGATGCCAAGAATGCCTAGGCATGGCTACAAAATGAAACATACATCTTTAGGTCTCTCTCAGAGAAACTAAAAAGCTTTGTTTAAGGCAGTGGTTCTCCAAGTGTGGTTCAGGGGCCCTGGGAAGTCCCAAAGACAGTTTTAAGGGGTCAGCAAAGTCAAACCTATTTTCATTATAATATTAAAACAAATTTATCTTATTATTTTCATTCTCTCCTGCATAAGAGTTCTTCAGAGGCTGCATAACGTGATATTTTGACAAATCAAAGTATAGATGAAAATCCAGCTTATCTTCTATTAGACCATACATTTAAATTATTTGTAAATAGATTTAAAACATTTTTCTCACTGGGGCGCCTGGGTGGCTCAGTGGGTTAAAGCCTCTGCCTTCGGCTCAGGTCATGATCCCAGGGTCCTGGGATCGAGCCCCACATTGGGCTCTCTGCTCAGCAGGGAGCCTGCTTCCTTTTCTTTCTCACTTGTCTGTCTCTCTGCTACTTGTGATCTCTTTCTGTCAAATAAATAAATAAAATCTTTATAAGGGCGCCTGGGTGGCTCAGTGGGTTAAGCCGCTGCCTTTGGCTCAGGTCATGATCTCAGGGTCCTGGGATCGAGTCGCGCATCAGGCTCTCTGCTCAGCAGGGAGCCTGCTTCCCACTCTCTCTGCCTGCCTCTCTGTCTACTGTGATCTATCTCTGTCAAATAAATAAATAAAAATCTTAAAAAAAAAAAACCCAAAACATTTTTCTCACTAAATATTTTTATTTTAGAAAAAAATATATATATAGTAAGGTTTTATTTATTTGTGTGTGAGAGATAGAGACAGGGAACTCAAGCAGGGATAGAGACAGAGGGAGAAGCAGGCTCCACATTGAGCAAGGAGACTGATGCAGGACACTGTCCCAGGGTGGGATTGTGACCTGAGCCGAAGCCAGATATTTAACCAACTGAGACACCCTGTTGTCCCTAGAAACTATATTTTTCATAAACAATGTTCACATATAATAGGTTTTTTACTGTTGTTTTTAAATGTGTTAATAAATACAGTTAAACAGTTTCTCAATTTTAATTCCTATTATGATAAATATCGAGCAATAATATCAATAAACAAAAGCTCTTAGAAGTCATTAATATTTATCTACTTACTTATTTAGTAATCTCTACTTCCAATGTGGAGTGCAAACTTACAACCTGAAATCAAGAGTCACATGTTCTCCCAACTGAGCCAGCCAGGCACCCACTTAATAATTTTTAAGAGTGAAAGGAATATTAAGTATAAAATGTATTAGGGGGCGCCTGGGTGGCTCAGTTGTTAAGTGTCTGTCTTTGGCTCTGGTGGTGATCCTGGGATCCTGGGATCAAGTCCCGCACCAGGCTCCCTGCTCTGCCTGGGTGGAAGAAGCCTGCTTCTCCTTCTCCCACTCCCTCTGCTGTGTTCCCTCTCTTGCTGTGTCTCTGTCAAATAAAATCTTAAAAAAAAAAACAAAAAAAACTGATGCGCTTTTTTTTTTTGGACACACACACACACACACACACACACAACTTGATCTCACCACCCTGAGCCGAAATCAAGAGTCAGATGCTTAACTGACTAAGCCACCCAGACCCCCCAACCTTTTTCTTTTCCTCAAGTGAACTCAACGCCTACTGTGGGGCTTCAAATCATGGCCCTCAGATCAAGAGCCGCGTGTTTTACAGACTGAACCAGCCAAGCACCCCTATTTCTGCCTTTTTATAGAGATGTTAACAGAGCTGCTGCTACCTTCATGCCCGGAGACAGAAAGTTGGGGATGGGCCAGTTCTACCACTGCTGTCAGTTTTGCCTTGTGGAGATGAGCTTGTCCAGTTGGAATTCTCCTAAATTATGAGAATTCAGGACCTGAAGAGAGGCAACTGATGAAATGGAAAGGAAGCAGGGAACTTCGGCATAACTAGGAGGGATCATGGGCTGAAAGGGGAGGAAGCAGAGCTGGCTTTCGGTGGCATCTGGATAATAGCCAGTCACTATGGCCTGTCATTCTGGCTTAAAACTCCTTGAATTCAATGTCTTCCTCTCCATTCCCACCACAACCATCAGAGTCCAAGTCCTTATTTTTTTTTTTTAAGATTTTATTTATTTATTTGACAGACAGAGATTACAAGTAGGCAGAGAGGCAGGCAGAGTGAGAGGAGGAAGCAGGCTCCCTGCTGAGCAGAGACCACCCCCACCCCCCGCCCCCAACGTGGGGCTCCATCTCAGGACCCTGAGATCATGACCTGAGCCAAAGGCAGAGGCATTAACCCACTGAGCCACTCAGGCGCCCCAGAGTCCAAGTCCTTATTAACTCAACTGTAGACTATTTCAACAGCCTCTGACTTGTGTCCCTAACTCCAGGTTTTAATTCTTTTTGTCAATCCAGCTGGTAAATCACTATCAGATTAATCTACTTCATACACTGCTTTCATGCAATTAGCCAGCAAATATGTATCACTTATTATTCTCCATCATTGTGCCAAGTGCTATTGGATATTCAAAATTTTTACTGAATTGACAGTTTTACTCTCTTGGGGTGGCAGGGGAAGAAAAATGAATATACATAAAATCATTAGTAAAAAAATGCTGAATAAAAAAAAAGCTGGGGTGCCTGGGTCGCTCAGTGGGTTAAAGCCTCTGCTTTCGGCTCAGGTCCTGGTCCCAGGGTCCTGGGATCGAGCCCCGCATCAGGCTCCCTGCTTAGCAGGGAGCCCGCTTCCCCCGCTCCCCCCGCTCCCCCTCTGCCTGCTTGTGATCTCTGCCAAATAAACAAATAATCTTTTAAAAAATTAAAAAAAAAAAAGCTGCATACTGTGGTAGAGCCATGAAGTGTATGTAGATCAAAGAAGGAAGAATAGGTAGGATTTTGTAAATCTTAAGAGGATCTGGGATGAGCATAGCACAAGTAAGGAAGAGTGAAATCATGTAATGATGAGCTGAGGCTGTGTTAGAGATTAAGAAAAGACCATAAAGTCAGTCAGTCTAATACTTGATGCTAAATAAATACTTGTAGTTGTTTGACTGGTGCACTAATCCATTGTTACAGATAGAAAATAAGATAAAACCTTTTGATTGGTTTGTGCTGGGTGGCTTAATTTACCCTCCCCCCAAAACTGTTACTCATCTACTACTTTTAATGAAGGTTATGATATTCAGCCTCTTTGTTAATAATCCCTTGACCCATTTTACACAATTCTCATGCCCCTTCTTCCCAACAGCCATTCTTTATATGTAATGTACACATTTTTGTTTGTATATATTCATACGAAATGTATACTGATTTCATGTATTTTAGCTTACATATATAGGATTATGTTACGGACTTCATTGTTTGTTTGTTTGTTTAAACTTGGCACTATGTTAAGAATCATCTATATTGGGGCACGTGGTCGGCTTAGTTGGTTAAGCGGCTGCCTTTGGCTCAGGTTCTGATCTTGGGGTACTGGGATCAAGTCCTGTATCGGGTTTCCTACTCAGCTAGGAGTCTGCTTCTTCCTCTCCCTCTGCCCCTCCCTCTGCTAGTGCTCTCTCAAATAAATAAGATCTTTAAAAAAAACAAATAATCTCTATTGTTATATATAACCCACAAGGTTATTTGTAATGTTTATACCTATCATTTAATAATAAATATGTAGGGGCGCCTGGGTGGCTCAGTGAGTTAAGCCTCTGCCTTCGGCTCAGGTCATGATCCCAGGGTCCTGGGATCAAGCCCCACATCGGGCTCCCTGCTCAGCTGTGAGCCTGTTTCCCCCCCTCTCTCTACCTACTTGTGATCTTTCTCTGTGTCAAATAAATAAAATCTTCAAAAAAAATTGTTAAAAAAAAATCAATATGTAGGGATGCCTGGGTGGCTCAGTTGGTTAATTGGCTGCCTTCGGCTCAGGTCATGACCCCAGGGTCCTGGGATCGAGTCCCACATTGGGATCCTTGCTCAGCAGGGAGCCTGCTTCTCCCTCTGCCTCTGTCTGCCTGTGCTCACTCATTCTCTCTCCCTCTCTGACAAATAAATAAATAAAATCTTAAAAAAAAATCAATATGTAATAAGTTCCTATCAGTAGTTAGGGGCTAAGGTAGAAGCCATTGTCCCTACCCTAGCCTAATGGATCTTATAGTCTAGCTGGAACAGATAAACACACAGAAAAAAATAACATGCTGTCAGGTAACAATGGATAAAGACAGAGTAAAGTAGGGCGCCTGGGTGGCTCAGTGGGTTAAAGCCTCTGCCTTGGGCTCAGGTCATGATCCCGGGTTCCTGGGATTGAGCCCCACATTGGGCTCTTTGCTCGGCGGGGAGCCTGCTTCCTCCTCTCTCTCTCTGCCTGCTTCTCTGCCTACTCGTGTTCTCTGTCAAATAAATAAATAAAATCTTTTTTTTAAATTTTATTTATTTATTTGTCAGAGAGAGAAGGAGAGAGAGTGAGCGAGCGAGCGAGCACAGGCAGAGTGGCAGGCAGAGGCAGAGGGAGAAGCAGGCTCCCTGCCAAGCAAGGAGCCCGATGTGGGACTCGATCCCAGGACACTGGGATCATGACCTGAGCCGAAGGCAGCTTTTTAACCAACTGAGCCACCCAGGCATCCCTAAATAAATAAAATCTTAAAAAAAAAAAAACCAGAGTAAAGTTTGGTTGAAGAGCTGATTGAATTATACCTTGCCATAACGTGATATATTTAGTAAAAGAGGAAAGACAGGAAGAATGTGGCATCTAGATTTAAATGAACTGATACGAAGTTGTAAAATAAAGTTTTAAACATTTTTAGACTTTCCTCTAGATGGTGCTAGAGCAACCATATTATCTTTTATAACTGAAGTTTCCTTCAAAATTATATAAAGGGTAAGAGGTAATTTATGACTCCTTAGCAACCTAATAGCTCCTCTACCAGTTTTATTGCCCTTTCCTTCCTAGTTTTGGGCAGTGAGAAATCCTGGACATTGCTAAGAAATTAAAACCACAGACAACTCAAACACCAGTGTTTTCTCATTCAATCTACAAAGAGCTATAAATTCAAAGCAATGTGGTATTGATGTTTGTTGGGAAGCAGAGGAATGGGACTGAATAATTTTCAGTCTCTGCTTCCAGGAAGTTTGTAACCTACAATTAAGTAAAATGGGCAAAACTCTTGGGACACCTGGGTG
Organism: Mellivora capensis; assembly: GCA_004024625.1. Classification (NCBI taxonomy): domain Eukaryota; kingdom Metazoa; phylum Chordata; class Mammalia; order Carnivora; family Mustelidae; genus Mellivora; species Mellivora capensis. Next base: position 19,365 of record PISX010001324.1, on the reverse strand, counting down.
GCTCCGTTGGTTGGGCAGCTGCCTTCGGCTCAGGTCATGGTCCCAGCGTCCTGGGATCGAGTCCTACATCGGGCTCCTTGCTTGGCAGGGAGCCTGCTTCTCCCTCTGCCTCTGCCTGCCACTCTGTCTGCCTGTGCTTGCTCGCTCGCTCTCTCTCCCTCTTTCTCTGACAAATAAATTTAAAAAAATGGGCAAAACTCAATATAAAGCAGAAGACATTATTACCAGCAATGTTTACCACTACTAATCTAACACATAACAGGGATGCATAGAGTAGGTAATGAATATTCTAACCTGCTTAAGGAAATAAGGGGTTGTTTAGGGACTAGCAAGAAGTTTTTATAGATTGGCTTAAATTAAAATCTTTGGACATTCATATAATAGACACCCTAAATTCTGTTATATATTAGGTATTTGGAACAAATGGAATCCCTGTTTAGGAACAGCCATACTGTTCATTCTGTACAGACTTTCAGTATCTTAGGTAATATGACACAGCATTAGAGAGATGTGAACTGAACTCTAGGATTTCATGTTATGAGGTGTTTTTGTTTTTGTTTTTTTTAAGATTTATTTATTTATTTCACAGGCAGAGATCACAAGTAGGCAGAGAGGCAGGCAGAGAGAGAGAGAAGAGGAAGCAGACTCCCTGATGAGCAGAGAGCCTGATGCAGGGCTCAATCCTAGTACCCTGGGATCATGACCCAAGCCAAAGGCAGAGGCTTAACCCACTGAGCCACCAAGGCACCCCGAGGTGTTATGTTTTTTAAAAAAGATTTGTTTATTTGAGAGAGAGGGAGAGAATCTCAAGTGACTCAGCACTGAGTGAGGAGCTGGACTGGGGCCTGATCCTATGACCCTGAGATCATGACCTGAGCCGAAATCAAGAGTTGGGCACTCAACCAATTGAGCCGCTCACGTGCCCCTTTTTGGTTTGCTTTTAAAAAATACTCTGAGTGGGGCGCATGGTGGCTCAGTGGGTTAAGCCGCTGCCTTTGGCTCAGGTCATAGTCCCGGGGTCCTGGGATCGAGCCCCACATCGGGCTCTCTGCTCGGCGGGTACCCTGCTTTCTCCTCTCTCTCTGCCTGCCTCTCTGCCTACTTGTGCTCTCTCTCTCTGTGTCAAATAAATAAAATCTTAAAAAAAAATAAATTAAAAAAATAAAAATAAATAAAAAATACTCTGAGTAACTGCACTTCCAGTACATAGAGATGGTGATGACAGCAATAGTCAGTGAGAGTAAGAGATGACAGAGCTAACACATGTGCATAGAAACAAAACAGCTTCTACTTCCTCCTCAAGAGGGGAGCATCTCTAGAAAACTCCAGTGTTGGTATCTGGAGAACACCTATGAGAAACTTCTACCTGGGCCTACTCCATCAGCTACTACTGCCGGGGCAGCTTACAACCCTTTAGGTCATCTTATATCCTTGCTCCATCAAAGATTCTTTCTCCCTGTATAGTCTTCTTGACAGCTCTGTCACAATCTTTGCCCTCCAACACTAGTGATGAATGGGCTGGGAATGCTCCCACTGAATAGAGGCTGAGCAATGGCTCACTGCTCCTAACCAATAAGAGCATTAAATTAGACATCAATTTCAGTTACCTGGTCTCCGAGCTAAAAAATAACTACTAAGCTAATAAAGAGCTGGTGTGGATTGCTCAACTGCCTTATCCAGAGTCACCCTTTTGGGAAAAGCTGAAAACTAACTGAGCTCTATAATTTAGCCAAAAGTGATCTCTTTTAGCTCTCAATTGTATGGCATCTGCTAAATGCACTATTAATAGGGCTCTTCATACACACTATTTGGTGGTATAGTTACTTGCCTATATTTACTTGAAAATACTCAGTTGTAAGATTTCCTGAAAAGGAGCTCCCATAAACAAAGCAAATGTGAAAAAACAACTCCATAAATCTTAGAAAACAAAGCTGCCTATTTGGCATTACATGGCAAAAATGTGACAGGGTATAAACTTCTTTTTATTCCACCCCATTTAGAAGTAAACAGGACTAGGGACGCCTGGGTGGCTCAGTCGGTTGAGCGGCTGCCTTTGGCTCAGGTCATGATCCCAGCGTCCTGGGATCGAGTCCCACATCGGGCTCCTTGCTCGGCGGGGAGCCTGCTTCTCCCTCTGCCTCTGCCTGCCACTCTGTCTGCCTGTGCTCGCTCGCTCTCTCTCCCTCT
>PISX010001324.1:0-17078 GCA_004024625.1 Mellivora capensis | reverse complement strand
GGACTTGATCCCAGGACCCCGGGATCATGACCTGAGCTGAAGGCAGAGGCTTAACCCACTGAGCCACCCAGGCGCCCACAGTAAAGGTTTACATTTTAATGTAACCAAATCAGTAGATCTTTATTCTTTGTGATTTCTTCCACTACTTTTATGGTTAGCCTTTTCATCTAGAAATCTGGAATTTATGTATTATTTTAATTAAGTGGCTTTTATAAAAATCAAATAAACATGTATCTCTTTAATAAATCTTGAGTTTATATATGTGTATGTGTGTGTTTATATGTATAAACACATACATACATATAAACTTATCTATTTTGGACTTTTTTTTATCTTTTAAAAATTAAGGTATATGGGAAGGATGGGGTGGCTAGGTGATGGACATTGGGGAGGGTATGTGCTATGGTGAGAGCTGTGAATTGTGTAAGACTGATGAATCACAGGCCTGTACCCCTGAAACAATTATGTTTCATTATATGTTAATAAAAAAATTAAGGTATAATTGACAAATAAAATAGTAAGATATTTAAAGTGTAAAATGTGATGATTTTAGATATGTATATATTTGTATAAACTTAGATAAACAAACATGGGTCTCTAAATCAATTTTTTTTCCTTCACAGAGAATCTCCCCAATACTTAATACTAAAAGATCCTTCCCATTTCCATTGGTTAGCTTATAAATAAGGGTCTGTTTCTAGACAGCCAAACTGGTTCTACTGGGCCATTACTAAAGAGTATTTTTAGTTTTTTATTAGTTTTAAGTAGATGGCAAAAAATTGCCCTCTTACCAACCCCAATACACATACTGGACACTAAAAGAGTATTCTATCATCTATCTAATCATGTTAGCTATTTTCAATATCAGGTGAAGATGTAAATCCTGAAACGTTTTTCCTTAAAGTTTTATAGTTTCCTTTTTCAAAGTTCTGTGTAATGCCCTTTACTGATGCCCAACTCCTCAACTTCCTACTTTCAGGAGGTTGAGATGTTAAAGACAACTTACTGGAGTTTGTAGAGAGGATCTCTCTCCCTCTTTAACACATGGTTGTCCTATTCTACAAGTAACTTTTGCTTACAGACTTTTTTCCTATGGATTTTCTATACGTCCTCTAAACTTAATCTAGCTTCAATCCTAAATCCCAAGACTTCCAGATACAAATTTTATGTTGTCTATTGTGACTGAACTTATTTGATTAAAAAAAATTTTTTTAATTAAAAAAAATATTTGATTTACAGACAGAGAGAGAGCACAAGCATGAGGATTGGCAGGCAGAGGGAGAAGCAGGCTCCCCATGGAGCAGGGAGCCAGATGCAGGGCTCAATCCCAGGACCCTGGGATCATTACCTGAGCTGAAGGCAGATGCTTAACCAACTGAGCCATCCAGGTGCCCCTGAACTTATTTGATTTAGAAATTAATGATTTACTTTTTGTAATTTATCTGATATCCCAAAACGTATCCCTGTGCCTGCAATATTATTTCTATTTCCAAATAAATGTTCTGATTTAAAATATGATATTAACAACTATACTTTGAAATCATAACTCTTGTCGTCTCAAGGTAGGTGAACTCATGAACAGGGGAGGAAGATTTTCCATTGTCTATCCTTTTTGTACCTTTTGAATGTTGTGCCATTTCATGTATACATGTAAACAATAAAAAGTGGCACCTATCCCTCTCCGGCCCTCTTGCCCCCGCAATGATGCTATATTAGAAGAGATAACATCTACATTTTTCTCTTTTCTCTATATAAATATTTAGCAGGTACTCAGTAACAAATGAACAAATGAATAACCCCAATACAGGCTTAACTCATCACACAGGGTTTAGATAGGAACCACATTTCATCTCTGGCTGATGAGCTGACAGCAGAATAGGAACTCCTCAACTACTTACTCTTCCTTCTTTAAAAGAATAAAAATCTTTGAAAGAATCAGTTATTTTTTTTTTAAAGATTTTATTTATTTATTTGACAGAGAGAGAGATCACAAGTAGGCAGAGAGGCAGGCAGAGAGAGAGGAGGAAGCAGGCTCCCCACCAAGCAGAGAGCCCGATGCGGGGCTCGATCCCAGGACCCTGAGATCATGACCTGAGCCGAAGGCAGAGGCTTAACTTACTGAGCCACCCAGGCGCCCCAAGATTCAGTTAGTTTTTGACACTCAACCCTGTGTGGTTCACCAAACTTCTAGCAGCATGGGTAGGCTGTGTGTATGTGTGTTGGGGTTCAAGGAAGTTCAGCAATAATGACTTTATGTTACTAAAATGTAAAGATCTAAAATTTTTTTTTTTTAATTTATTTATTTGTCAGAGAGAGGGAGAGATCGAGCAAGCACAGGCAGACAGAGTGGCAGGCAGAGGCAGAGGGAGAAGCAGGCTCCCTGCCGAGCAAGGAGCCCGATGTGGGACTCAATTCCAGGACACTGGGATCATGACCTGAGCCGAAGGTAGCCGCTCAACCAACTGAGCCACCCAGGTGTCCCAAGATCTAGAATTTTTAAAGAAGCCACAAATAAGCTAAACTGAATCCTGTATTTCTGATGCTTTGTTTAATGTTACAATAATTCTACCTTTTCAAGACTCATCTAAGGGTTAACACTGACTGTAAAAACCAAACACACTATACATATTTTACTTTACTGGGCTCACATTTAAAAGCAAATGTCTGAATTTGTCTGACAGTCAGTTTGAGCTGGAGTTAATTCAAATTCTTGCCTTTTATTTATGTCTTGCTGCCAGACAAAATTTGTTGCAGAATTTGCAATAAGCATCCATCTTCCTCTTCTACTTATAAGATGAACCATCAGTAGCATCCTAGAACTTAACTGTTACCATACATTGAGTCTGCTCACTCAGTTGAGATGTAGGTGCTAATAAAATCCCACTAAAACTGTGGAAGAAGTTTCTGAGGCCTAGTAATAAAAAAAGATGCTCAGTCCCTTGTTAAATCTCTTGTTGCTTTTTCTGACTTTTTTTTGGCGGGGGTGGGATGCAAGTGTACAGTGTTTATCCTTGATGGTTTTCAAGATAATAGTTACCACTTACTGGGATGAAGAGTACAGCATAGGGAATACAGTCAATACTATTGTAATAATGTATGATGACAGATGGTAACTGCATTTATCATGATGAGCAAAACATAATGTACAGAACTGTCAAATCACTACACTGTACACCTGAAACATAACACTGCATGTCAACTATACTTCAATAAAAAATAAAAAGCATTGCTTTTAATTAAAAAGTTACCATTTATTATGAAGAGTCTTCCATATATCTATTAAGATTTTTATTTATTTGAGAGAGAGAGAAAGTGTACAAGTGAGGTGAGTGGTGGAAGCAGAGGGAGAGGGAGAAGCAGGCTTCCTGCTGAGCAGGGAGTCTGATGCAGGGCCTGATCCCAGAACCCTGGGATCATGACCTGAGCTGAAGGCAGATGCTTAACCAACTGACCTACCCAGGCACCCAAGTCTTCCATATATTATCTCATATTTAATCCTCTCAGCAATCTCTAAAGTATTATCATTCCCATCTCACAGGTGAAGAAATGTAAGGTTAGACAATCTATTCCTGTGTTTCACAGCTAAATAAGATACAAAGCCAGGATCTGAATCAAAATCAGTCTCACTCTAAAGCTTGTATTTTTAACTATGTTGTCTCACAAGATGAGGATATGCTTTCTTGGTTCTCAGCAGCCCACATTTCCAGGTGTAAAACACTAAATGGTCTGTGTACTGCACTTGAGAATAAAATTGTGGACTAGAGTGAAAGACATCAACACTTGTAGGTTTATTTTTGGCTGAGAAGGAGGTTATTGATTTTATGTTTGACCTCTCTCTGCCAGAAAAGAAATAGAAGCAGCTATAAAGCCGCATACTGGTGGCAAAGAGCAGAAGAGGCAAGAAGCAAAAAAGAAAATGTCAAAGTAAAAGGCAGCAAGAGGACAGAAACAGGAAAAAGAGCTAGGGGACAGAAATTCAACAGCACAAAGCTGGAAGGTTATTATGAGACACATAATGTGTTTCCCTTTGTGAGTATTTTATTGATGATATGAAAAACAAAGCTAAGTTCTTAAAGGGCTGAAAAATTTCAGAAGTATCTTTTTTAAAGTCATAAAAAAAAAAGAAGGGAATGTAATTTGATTAAATCAACCATGATACATCCTTTAATATAGAATGTGTGGTTTTTTAACATTACAGGAGACAATTTAATGTTATAGGAGAGGGGGCACCTGAGTGGCTCAGTTGGTTAAGCATCTGCCTTAAGCATCTGCTCAGGTCACGATCCCAGGGTCCTGGGATGGAGCCCTGCATCAGGCTCCCTGCTCAGTGGCAGAGGCAGTCTCCTTCTGCCTCTCCCCCTGCTCCTTCTCCTGCTTGTGATCTCCTTCTCTTCCCCCTCTCAAATAAGTAAATAAAATCTTTAAAAAAAAAAAGTTACTGGAAAATGCTCATTATATATTCATCCATAAACAAAGATTACAAATATAAATACACAGAAACAGGTCCCAATTTGTTAAAACTAAAACAAAAAATGTATGTGTAATACAATAAAATCCTAACAGTAGTTCTCTCTTCTTTGTGATTTATGATTTCTCCCAGATTGTCTATAAAAAGTTTTACCAGTTTTTTTGAGAACTATAATTAATACCTATTTTCAAAAGTTCTTCATCACCTCAAACAGAAACTCTGTGACCATTAAGCAAAAACTCCCTGTTCCCTCTGACTCCAAGCTCCTACTAACTCTATTCTATTTTCTGTCTCTTTAAACTTGCCTATTCTAGATACCTCATCTAAGTGAAATCATATATTATTTGTTCTTTTGTGTCTGGCTTATTTCATTTAGCATGATGTCTTCATGGTTTATCCACATTGTAGCATGTGTCAATATTTCATTCCTTTTCATTGCCAAATTAATATCCCATTGAAAGTATATACATTTTGTTTATCTATTCATCTGTTGGTGGACATTGGGTTGTTTCCGTCCATATTCATGTACAAGTTTTGTTTGAACACCTGTTTTCAATTATTTGGAATGGCATTGCTAGGTCATAGGTTAATTCTATGTTTAACTTTTTGAAGAATGACCACAATGTTTTCCACAATGGCTATGACATTTTATGCTCCCATCTATAATCCACAAAGGTTCCAACTTCTTCACATCCTCTCCAACACTTGCTATTGTCTTTTTCTATTTCTTTTTGTGATAACAGCCCTCCTAGTAAGTGTGAAGTATCTCACTGTGGTTTTAATTTACATTTCCCTTGTGATTAATAATGCTGAGAATCTTTTTGTGCACTTACTGGTCATCGTATATCTTCTTTGGCAAAATGTCTATTCAAGTCCTCTGCCCCCCCCCCCTTTTTTTTTTTAGCTTTTATTTATTTAGTTGGGAGAGAGAGTGAGCAAGAGAGAAAGTGTAGGGGGTGGGGAGGGGCAGAGGGAGAGGGAGAAGCAGGCTCCCCGCTGAACAGGGAACTCTGCAGACTCTCGGGGCTCAATCCTGGGAATCCAGGATCATGACTTGAGCTAAAGGCAGACGCTTAACCAACTGAGCCACCCAGGTGCTCCTCCTCAGTCTGTTTTTAATTGGGTTGTTTGGTATTTTTGCTCTTGGGTTGCAGTAGTTCTTTATATATTCTGGACATTAATCCCTTACCAGATACATGATTTGCAAATACTTTCTCTCATTCTGTGAGAGAGGTTGTCTTTTTAACTCTCAGTATCTTTTGATGAATAAAAGTTTTTAATTTCAATGGAATCAAATTTAACCATTTTTTTTTCTTTTATTGCCCATGCTTTTGGTGTCCTATCCAAGAAACCAGGCATTTTTAACTCAGTAAAAAATGTAATTAAAAAAAGAAAAAGACAAAATAATAGTTGCTAGTAGTGGGCTAGAAAATGCAGAAGGAAATTATAGCTTACTACCTCTCATCATGTATTCAAAGTACAGTATAGAAAAGCTCAGACTTTTAAGCATCCACATGCCTCCTCTCACTAGATGTGACTTAGTAGAGGATCTCTTGGTCTAAAAATACATATAGAAGTTTCTCTATTTCAACCTTTCAACTTAGTAACTTTTTTTTTTTTTTAAAGATTTTATTTATTGGAGCACCTGGGTGGCTCAATGCGTTAAGCCTCTGCCTTCAGCTCAGGTCATGATCTCGGGGGTCCTGGGATCGAGTCCCACGTCCAGCTTTCTGCTCAGCAGAGAGCCTGCTTCCCCCCCCCCCCTCTCTGCCTGCCTCTCTACATACTTGTGATCTCTGTCTGTCAAATCTTTTTTTTTTTTTAGATTTTATTTTCTTTATTTGAGAGAGAAAGCAAGATAGAGAGCATGAGCAGGGAGGAGAGGCAGAGGGAGAGGGAGAAGCAGACTCCCAGCTGAACAGGGAGCCCGATGTGGGACTCGATTCCAGGACCCTGGGATTGCGACCTGAGCCAAAGGCAGACGCTTAAACAACTGAGCCACCCGGGCGCCCCATCAGCTTAATAACTTTTACAACAAAAATGAAGTTACCCACTGGATCAAGAACTCATCAACTTTGCTCACCATTTATAGATGACATACCAGATCGTTTGCACAGTTTAAAAACAAGTGGGCCTAACAAGAGCCTGTTGGTACCAAACCATTTCATATGTTCTATGCAATTTACAACTGACTCCTAAGACTCATGTCTCAAGGCAGAAGCCATGGTAAAGGGATTTATTCCTGGGTGTGCAAACATTAGTTCTATCATCTGTTATTTTTAAAAGACCCTTTTTAATTTTTCTTTTATAAAGACTTTATTTATTTGATGGGGGGGCGTAGAGAGAAAGAACACAAGCAGGAGGAGCAGAATAGGGAGAAGCAGGCTCCCTGCTGAGCACAGGAGCCCAACATGGAGTTTGATCCTAGGACAACCCCAGGATTATGACCTGAGCCACAAGCAGACACTTAACTGACTGAGCCACCCAGGTACCCCTAAAAGACCCTTTTTTCCTTTTCTCCCCCCACTTTTTAAAAAAGATTTTATATATTTATTTGACAGGGAGAAGAGACAGCAAGAGAGGGAACACAAGCAGAGGGAGTGGGAGAGGGAGAAGCAGGCTTCCTGCCGAGCAGGGAGCCCGATGTGGGGCTCAATCCCAGGACCCTGGGATCATGACCTGAGCCAAAGGCAGGAAGCCAGAGTATTAATGACTGAGCCACTGAGGAACCCCTCTCCTTCTTTTTTTTTTTAAAAAAAGCTTGTTACGGGACGCCTGGGTGGCTCAGTTGGTTGGGCGGCTGCCTTCGGCTCAGGTCATGGTCCCAGCGTCCTGGGATCGAGTCCCACATCGGGCTCCTTGCTCAGCAGGGAACCTGCTTCTGCCTCTGCCTGCCACTCTGTCTGCCTGTGCTCGCTCTCCCTCTCTCTCTGACAAATAAATAAATTTAAAAAAATTAAAAAAAAAAAAAGCGCTTGTTACTTTAAAAAAGATTCCCTTGGAAGCTGTATTTCCTTAGTGTGGTTAGAGAAACAAAAAGAGCTAAGCTAATGGCCAATGCTAATGGAAGTGGTTAACAAGAAACACTAATGGTTGTTGCTAACACTCTTTACACTGATGCCCAAGTGTGGTACAATGTAGTCCTGTTCTCTGGAAATTAAATATGCCTTCAGTTGTGCTCTTCTCTTTGCTTTCCTGGTAAGGCCCTCTTTATTAGTCCCCATACTTCTTAGATGGGCCAAAGATCTTTTTAGCCACCACTAAATGATTGAGGGCCTGTTAAGAGGGCTTTGCATAGGTTTAATTTCTTTCTAAATGAGAATGACAGACATGTTTGTCAACTGGTATTGGGAATGGGGGCAAGAAGGAGGAGGATGCATCTGCAACAAATGTCTTGACTCCCAATCAGTACTAACTTCAGGTTTTCTAGTTCTCTATAGAGATAGGTGTGGAGCCTAAGTCAGTCAGTCACAGGTTTTGGAAAGATATAAGTATAGCGGTATCTTGGGCTGGAGCAGTAAACCATAGGAAAATGGGAGGACTGAGAGGAGAGTTACAGAAGGATATGCTTATGAGGAAGGCTGGTTTGAAACTACAACATCAATGGAAACCGTAAGTGGCGGAACACAGGAATCGTTTACTTCTCACAGCTGATCTCTGGTGTACTGTCTAATGTTTAATCTCGTCCTGTGATTAGAGATTAGGCAAATTTTGAGCACTGTTTATTCCAGAACTAAAGTTCAAACCAGAGGTGTAGGAAAAGGGTGAATATAATTAGAAATTCATGCAAGCAAGGAAGTCATTTTAAGAAATGAAAAGACTAAGGAAAATTAGGGCCATCTGTAATTCATCTACTACCTAAGATTTTTTCCCTAAATCGGCTGCATTCTGAAAACTATTCTTTTTTATGAGTTCACCAGTAGTAATGTCAGGAACTTTGATTAAGAGTGCCATATTTTAAAACTCTGGTCCCAGGGGCACCTGGGTGGCTCAGTGGGTTAAAGCCTCTGCCTTCAACTCAGGTCATGATCCCAGAGTCCTGGGATCAAGCCCCACATCCAGCTCTCTGCTCGGCAGGGAGCCTGCTTCCTCCTTTCTCTCTCTCTCTCTCTGCCTGCCTCTCTGCCTGCTTGTGATCTCTGTCAAATAAATAAGTAAGATCTTAAAAATAAATAAATAAAACTCTGGTCCCAAATTTGTCTACAGCAGTGAAAATTATTGGAGAGAATGCTTTACTATGCTATAAATTCTTATGTCCTACCAAATCTCAAGCAGGCAGAACCTCAGATCAGCTTAACAGCAATATCTCCAGGTGTTTTTGTTGTTGTTGTTTGTTTTTTAAATCTCACTTATCCTGGCAATCCATTCATCTGCAAGTCAGGGATCCAACTGTAGGGAAGGATCAAATCATGTATGAGTCTTTCAAAACCAGAAACCCAAAGGCAGAAGTGTGGTTATTATTCTCTTAGAGAATACATTTCCAAAGAGGATCTATATTTCCTAGGAGCCCTTTTAAGTATAAATCTCTGAGGTTATATAAAGCAATTTGGAATAAAGTCTTCAGCCAAAATGTTTGAAGTTCATAGAACAGTGGTTCCCCAACTTGGTGCACATGGGATACAACCCCAGATGATTAAAAATACTGACACCTAGGGGCGCCTGGGTGGCTCAGTCGGTTAAGTCCCTGACTTCAGTTTAGGCCATGATCTCAGGGTCCTGGGACTGAGCCCCGAATGGGGCTGTCTGCTCAACGGGGAGCCTGCTTCCCCCCTCTCTCTGCCTGCCTCTCTACCTACTTGTGATCTCTCTCTCTCTCTCTGTGTCAAATAAATAAATAAAATCTTAGAAAAAAAAATACTGACACCGGGTGCCTGGTGGCTGGGTCAGTTAAGTGTCTGCCTTCAGCTCAGGTCATGACCACAGGATCCTGGGATCGAGCCCCATGTCAGGCTCCCTGCTCAGCAGAGAGTCTGCTTCTCCCTCTCCCTCTGCCACTCCACCTGCTTGGGCTCCATCTCTCTGTCATTTATTTATTTTTATATAAATAAATAAAATCTTAAAAAAAAATACACCTGGTTCTCACCTGCATACACTGTGATTTAATTTAACTGGGCAAGACCTGGGCACCAGGTCTTTAAATCCCTGCCCCCACATTCTAATGTGCAGCAAAATCTCGGAACCACTGCTGTAGAAAATGGTGTCTTCAATTTCTTTTGCCTTCAGTTCTGGGACTGACAGGAAACAAAAATCCTAAGCCCTTATTTCTGGGATCTTTTGAGGCTGAATGAGCCAAGAAAGCAAAAGGTAACACCCACCACCCTGGAACCATTTTTACATGACCATGGTATTTTCTCTCCACAGAATTTCAGGCAAAAGTATAGTAGAAGGCCAGCTGAAACCATTGTCAAGCAAGCACCAATTTGGGGAGTTGGTTAGGTAGATCTGTTATTGCTAAAGGATAAACACGCAGAGAACTGGTATAGGGTAGAGATGTAAGGCCAAAGTGGGACATCTATCAAATGTAGGCCACTCTAGCCCCAGACTATGGGGACAGGGAGGCTGGGGAGGAACAGTAAAGATCTAAAACGAACCCTCCTCCCATCTCTAAGTTCCCACACCATGGAAACTTTGTCTAAGTGCAACAAAGGCTGGCTCACCACACCCTGAAATCTCACATCCTCCCTTTCTTCTGGGTGAGGTAACCACACACTATACCCACAATGGGAGGCAGCTCAGCAGAGGTCATCATGCCCTCAGCTATCCAGCTGGAGTACTTGTCTGAAAGCTACTGGAATTAAGAGGGGATGGTATCATCTCAGTGTGACAGCTTTGAAGAAATACTTGCCTGAGGCTGAGATGGAATCACACTTGTCCATGGTTTTACTGCTTTATGGCCTAACAGGAAGAACCACGATAAGAACATGGCTGGGGGCTAGTCTACATGAGGTACTTTTCCTTTCAGCCTTCTTCAGGTACAGGCTGACAGAAACAGCTAACTGCTGAAGCCTCTTTTTCTTTCTTGGTAACCTCCACTTGGCATTTTCAGGCTTTGTTAACAGAGCAGAACCAAACCACACTGTAGTTCTCAGAGCCAAAAAAGACGGGAGATAGTGATGTGTAGAGAGGAATGGTTGAGATCAGACTGGATGATCTTCTGCCCAGAGTGGTTTGGGAAGCAGTGTCTCTACGATTATAAACACTTCTGGATTTCCTTCCTCTCTCTAACTTGTGACAATAATTATTTTGAAATTTTCAATGGCTTCTGTTTTGGGTTGAATTGTGTCCCCCTCAATTGGTTGAACTGAAGTCCTAACCCCTGACACCTCAGAATGTGATCTTATTTGGAAAACAAGGTCTTTACAAAGGCAATCAAGTTAAAATGAGGTAATTTAAGTGGGCTTTAATCCAGTATGACTGGTGTCCTAATAAAAGGGGAAATTTGGACAGACTAACAGACACACAGAGGGAAGATGGGAAGGCACACAGAGAGAAGTCAGCCATGGGACTGGAGTGACGACATGTATAAGCCAAGGAATGCCAAGGATTACTGGCAAACACCAGAAGCCAAAAGAGGCAAGGAAACATTCTTCCCTAAGATATCAGAGAGAGTAGTCCTGCTACTTGATTTCTGACATCTAGCCTCCACAACTATGAGATAATAAATTTGTTCTTAACTACCCAGTTTTTGGTACTTTCTTACAGTAGCCTTAGGAAATATAGCCCCCAAAGCAGACCTGGTATTGATTCAATCAGTGAGATTTTACCTCAGTTAGCCTCAGTGAATTATTGCTGCTAGCCAAGATTACAGTCTAGGTCAGTGGCTCTCAAATGGGGGGGGGGGTGTGGAACAGAGTGGTGATGGCAACAAATTATAATTATTTGGGAAGCTGTTTCATAATAAATACCTAAGCTCTATACTGAGCCTGCTAATTCAGAACATTAGGAGTAAGGGATGTCAACATATCTTCTAATTAAACAAGCTCCCCAACTGATACCACAGACTTGCTCTGATCTCATGCACCATCCTGCCGTCCCCAACTGAGTAACACTAGCTTAAATAAAAGGATAAAACTTTGGGTCTTACTCAAATTTATCTGTAGATCTAGGGACGCCTGGGTGGTTCAGTTGGTTAAGCGGCTGCCTTCGGCTCAGGTCATGATCCCAGTGTCCTGGGATCAAGTCCCACATCGGGCTCCTTGCTTGGCAGGAAGCCTGCTTCTCCCTCTGCCTTTGCCTGCCACTCTGTCTGCCTGTGCTCTCTCTCTCTCGCTCTCTCCCCCTCTCTCACAAATAAATAAATAAATAAAATCTTTAAAAAAAAATTTATCTGTAGATCTAATGTAATCCCAATCAGAATCTCAGCAGGGTGTTTTTTGTCATAAAAATTCACAAACTGATCCTAATATTTATATGAAAATGCAAAAGGCCAAGAATACCCAAGGCAATCTTGAAGCAGTACAATAAAGCTGGAGAACTTACAGTACTAGATACCAAGCCTATACAAAGCTATAGTTATTAAGACAGTGTAGTAATGGGTGCCTGGGTGGCTCAGTGGGTTAAGCCTCTGCCTTCGGCTCAGGTCATGATCTCAGGATCTCAGGATCGAATCCCGCATGGGGCTCTCTGCTTAGCAGGGAGCCTGCTTGCTCCTCTCTCTCTCTGCCTGCCTACTTGTGATCTCTCTCTGTCAAATAAATGGATAAAATCTTAAAAAAAAAAAAAAAGACAGTGTAGTACTGACATAAGGCTAGACAAATGGATGAGTGGAACAGAAGACAGGGTCCTGAAATAGACCCACACCTATGTCACTTGACATAACAAACGTGACACTGCAGTGCGACGGGGGTGGGGGGGTGGGGGGGGATGGCCTTTTCAATAAGGTGCTGGGTCAATTAGGTAACCATATGGAAAAAGTAGAATCTTGACTCCAACTCATACCCTAAACAAAAATCAATATATAGACTGTAAATCTATATATGAAAATTTAATAAAAAAATTAAAATTCTCAGAAAAACACATAAAAGAATATCTTTATTACTTTGGAAAAGGCAAAATTTCCTTAAACAGGACATGAAGCATTCACTATAGAAGAAAAAAAGAAAAACTAGACTTTATAAAAATGAAGAACTTCCATTCATGAAAAGTTACCATTAAGAGAAAAGGCAAGATACAAAATAAGAAGACATTTATAATACATATATATCTGATAAAGGGCTCATAGAATATACAAAAAAATTCCTACAAATTTGTAAGAAAAAACACAACCGAATCTAAAAGTGGTTAAAAGGTTTGAACATGCACTTCATAAAAGATTTCCAAATCGCCAATAAGCACATGAAAAGAGCTTGATTTCATGATCTTTATGGAAATGCAAATTAGCATCACACATACACCAAACACGATGGCTAAAATGAAAAAGACAAGTAAGGTCAAGTGTTGATAAGGATCCAAAGCAAACAGGATTCTAATCAGAGATAGTATAAATTGGTTTAGACACTTTGGAAAACTGGCAATACCCACTGCAGCTGAACTTTTGTGCACCTAAGGACTCAGGAATTCCATTCCAAAGTATATACAGAATAGGAATGTGTATATATATTCCTCAGAAGACATATACAACAATTTTTCCAGCAGTGTTTTGCATAACAGCCCCAAACTGCAAACAATCCAAATGCTCATCAACAACTGAATAGTGTTACATTCACATAATGAAATACTATAAAATAGTGAGAATAAACAAAGTACCACTACATGTAACAACATGGATACATTTCACTGGCATAATGTTGAACAGCTAGACCTAAAAAAGTATACACTGTAATGATTTTATTTATATAATGTTCAAAATGGAGAACACTAATCTATGATGCTGGCAGTCAGAATTGATTTTTTTTTTTTGAAGGGGTTAGCTATTGGAAGGGAAGAATGGAGGGGTTTCTGAGGTTGTTGTAATAATGCATTTCTTCATCTAGGTACTGATACCATGAAGTGGGCTCACTTTGAAAACGTGATGTGCTTATGATCTGTGCACATATTTCTTTCTATTATTGTTCAATAAGACCTATTAACTTAAAAACAAAAACACTTAAGTTTGTGACTCCTGTACATCAGTAGCAGGATCAGCTGGTTCTATACTAGCAAGCCAGTTCTCTACTTTGGGCAGTATGCCCAAACTCCGCAGCGGACCAGCCTAGTATCTAACGCAACTGTGCTTGAGGGATGGTTGGAGAGGGTTTCCACTTTCTTCATCCATTCTTTCTCCATTTCTATGAGATTTTTTTAAATAGAATGATTCTACGGAGCAGGCTAAAAGCTGAAAAGCAGAGGGGAGCATGGTAAATGGGAATATGCACAGTATTTCATGTACCGAATGATACAAGAAATTTTTCAAAAGACGGGCATAATCTGAGTCAAATAAGAAGGCAGGTTGTTCACTGAAACAGTTCAGGGTGAAAAAGTTACATTTGGTACTGAGTTCCGTGGGGGTAGAAAAGTATTCGATAACAGTCTTTTAGGCTTTTTAAAGACATACTAAACAGAAAATAGACTACAGCTTGTGGGAGTGGGAACTACTCAATTCCTCACCATAGCCTTTTTGTCACAGAGCTTGTTGCTATGGAGAAGGCCATGAAGGCAGCAACTAGAGGAAATAAAGGATCTGGCAGGAGTAAGCACAGTGACAGTGGATTAAACAAAAATTCCTTGAGCAATTAGCAAGTAGCAGGGCCTATAAATGACACACTTTCCATTTTTTCCCTAACCCCTACCCTCCTAAAAGTACAGGGGCTTGGTTTGCCACTATAATTTAACTCAAATACAGAGAACGCTGAATGGGCCTAACAAAGCCTAAGCCTGGCAGACAAAACACAGGCCATTTAGCAATGCTGCCTCATGCCAGGGGGAATAAGCTACCTACCCACCCCTATCCTGGGGAAATGATCTCCAGCTGCCTAAATTATAAAGTTGATGCCCTATGATTTCTTTGTTCAGTAAAGCCTGAGGGAGATAGGATAATGAAGTATCAGAAGAGGTGCAGAATAGCCTCTTGTTTCACAAAGCAGTCAGAGACAGAGAGGGAGAAGTGAGAAGTGAGGAAGAGGGAGTTCTTAATGGTATCATTAAGAGGCAGCAGCAGCAACCTGGGAGTAAAGCTCTGCCTGAACTGGTCTGAAAACTACTGCTGTGGGAGAAAAGGCCGGTTGCCAAGTTTGTTAATAGCTTCTGCCCATCATTGTTACAGCAGCTTTATCAACCAGGGCAGGGCCAGGACCTGTTTTTAGCAGTGTAAGCACTGAGACCAGAGGGTTCAACAACATCTTCCAGCAGATCTCACCACAACCAGTGATTAACAAAGACAGTTCTCTTGTCTGTCCCACACAAATGATCACAGAATTGTAAATATTACAGCTGGAAGGACCGCAGAGATATGTAATCCAACCTTCCAATTTTACAAATGAGGACACTATGACCCGGACCAGTTAAACAACCTTATCCCTTTTACCTCTTGGAATCATAAGCCAAAGCTAAATTAACTGGGGCTAGTGATCAGTCCCAGTTTATACCAGACTGTATTTATTGCCTAGGTATCACTTATTGGGTTTCATAGATAAGTATTAGGAACTAAATTATTTGTTAAAGGATGACATTAATAAAAAATAGGTCTCTGAACCCATCTTAAAGTAACAACTGAAATATCAAAAGAATCTCATTGGAAGCAATCTTGCTTATCTGTCAAGTCCACAGTCTGGCCAACTGTACCACCCCACTGTACTTTGCAGGGGTGAGGGAGATGGGGTGTGACAGTGCACAAAAGGACATCTCTCTCCCCTGCTTAGTTTATTTTGCAATTCATAAAATGAAACTCAAAAAAGTCTGTAACCGAAATTTTTTAGGTTCTTTAGGGCTTCAGGATTTAAGTATATGACAGTGGGCAGATAACATAATCCACAAGGGTATACAGACAAGCAACTGCCCTAAAGCATCCCCTGGGAATAAGCTGCTAGGTGGGAAAAATGTGCTGGCTGATGTTTTGGGTGGGGGAGGGGTGGGAGAAAGTAAGTAATCGATTTCCCTAATGTTTCCTTTGTGTGACTGTTGTTGCCATGTGGTGGTCTGTTGCTACGAAGATTGGTGGTGCCAGACAATGGCTGCTAGACTCTTTATGACTGTGATATTGGTGGAGCTGTTTCTGTGGGAGTCAGGCTAGTAAGCAACTAGCTAAGCAGTGGACAAAGCTTGGTCACTGTGTACCATCTCTTTCTCAAGGTAAGTGCTGCCTGAGGCAAGACTGAAGGTGAAGGACTGTAAATTATAGCCAAGATAAAAGAAAAACCAGAAGCTGAGAACCAGTGTAACTTTCCAGTATAAATATATAAAATTAGGTACTTCACAGTTCAAACACATACTTTCCTACATCAGAATCACACAGAATATACCAAGGGTAACTACCAAGGTTATCAGTTCCATGAAAGATGATGAATGGACAGCCCCTTCCTTTTAGCAAGAAGGATAAAGACCTGCAGCTGGGATCTGCAATCAGATGAGGAAAAAGAACTGCTGAGGCAGGTTCTCAGTGGAGCTACCACAGGCAAACTAACTTCCTGCTAAGCAAAACCACTGCCTATTACTCTGATAATGAGAAAACTGCAACCCACAGACCAAAGCACAAGGCTCAACCACTGAGTTTGAAGCAGGGCCAAATGTTCTCCCAGGTTAACGGGGGCCAGAGTCATAGAAGTCACCCTGGGTCTGTGCAGATGTCAGCTACTTACCCACCCTCTTCATCCTCCCACATATTTACCCTTCTTTCTATCTTACAGTGTATATTTGCACTTTTAGAGTATATATAATGTAAAGCTCTTCTAGCCCCCATGCTGCCCAAGACAGTAAACCACTAGCGACATGTGACCATTTAAATTTAATAACCCTCAGGGTGCCTGGGTGGCTCAGTCATTAAGAATCGGCATTCGACTCAGGTCATGATCCCAAGGTCCTGGGATGGAGCCCCAAATCGGGCTCCCTGCTCAGCAGGAAGCCTGCTTCTCCCTCTCCCATTTCCCCTGTCTGTGTTCCCTCTCTCTCTGTGTCTCTATCAAATAAATAAAAATCTTTAAAACAAACAAATTTAATAACCCTTAGTACCATGTGCCACATTTTAGGGTGCTCAGTATGACCTGTGACTAGACTACCACTTTGAACAGCATTTTCCCAACGAAAACGTTGTACTAAACAGTGCAGATCTAGTCCAGACCCCCATAAATTAGAAATCTAAGGTGAGGGTAAGTTAAGAAACTTACCCAAGATGATGCAACCTAGCTAATGGTACAATCTGCTCTGGAATCCAACTCTCTTGACACTAGTTCAGATATCTGTTCTGTACTATTATGCCTTTAAGACACTATTAGTCCTTGGGGCGCCTGGGTGGCTCAGTGGGTTAAAGCCTCTGCTTTCGGCTCAGGTCATGATCCCAGGGTCCTGGGATCGAGCCCCACATCGGGCTCTCTGCTCCTCGGAGAGCCTGCTTCCTCCTCTCTCTCCCTGCCTGCCTCTCTTGCCTACTTGTAATCTCTGTCTGTCAAATAAATAAATAAAATCTTAAAAAAAAAAAAAA
>PISX010001323.1:179089-201632 GCA_004024625.1 Mellivora capensis | reverse complement strand
CTTGCGATACCTCTTCAGGGGTCAAACTGAGAAAAATACAGATATTAAATTCCATTAGGGTAACAGAAATTGAAGCCATTAATAAATGCGACTTTAAACATAAATAATAGTTACTTTGAAAATATGAATAAAACTGGAAAATATGAATTCCACCCTCCTTAAAGCAGTGGTGTGGAGGACTTTTGTTGTTGATTAGGGGAAATAGGGAAATAGATCCACGAAAACTTCCCTGTGTAAAGTATCAATTATATAACAACTTCCTAAGTTACATAACCACCTGTCACCCTCCCCACCACCCAGAAAAATATCCAGGGCTAAAAATCAGAAATATATTCTCTTTTCCCCATAGTGCCGTCTTAAATTTGCCAAATATAACACTTTTTAGAGTTTATATAATAGTTTCTCCTTCTACATGTTCTATATTTTTGTTTTTTGGGTTTTTTTTTTGTTTGTTTCTTGCTCTAAACACCTACTTATTAGTCATGGAGAAAGAGCAACAAGCTAGTATTTCCTTCTCACACCTAAAGAGAATTTGATTGGTATTATACTGTAAGGAAGTTTAAAGTAGGAGTGTCTCAGTTTCCAGGGTCCTGATACTTGTGACTCTCTTTCCATTTTGACTAGTTGACATATGCTAATGAACTGAGACAAATAACACAAAAGAAGACAGTCCACAGGGAGAACTCGTAGAGGATAGAGTATGCGTGTTAATTTTGAATATCATCAAAAACAATAGATGAGCAAGGGCTCTACTGTATAATATTTGAATGAATTATATCTTGTCCAAATAGAAAGTAGAAGTTTCAGAGGAAATTCAGTGGATGAAGTTTATCTGATGTTTCAAATAATAAAAATGATAATATTATATAGCTAACATTAGTTACCCTGTGAAATGTTTTCCTAAGTCTTTTAACTTAGGAAAACATTTCACAGGGTAACTAAGTTTAACCCACTTTGTTTATCCTTAAGGCAATCTTATTATCCCCACTTAACTGATGGGAAAACTAGCATATAAATAAATTGTCCAGGCTGCCACATGGTTTTTAAGTGACACATATATGGAATCAACTCCTCATCTTAACCACTGGCTATGTATTTAAGAACGCATATACCTAATGTTACTCACAAATCATACATGATACAAGGGCTCATGTTTAGGGAAGAACAGAGTTGTTTATTATTTTATAGTTCAGTTCTAACGTTCAGTACTTTATTTTGCATCAATTGTGTGCGAAGTAATGTATGAGGTATTTATTCTGATGTCAGAGCTGAAAGTTTTAGCCATTTATCATTTTGTCACTATAGCAACACCTGGTCCCCAGCTCAAAAAATATGAATGAATGAAAGTAATCACTATATTCAGCTGCCTCAAGTAATTAAATTGAGGACATCCAAATAAAATCATTCTAATATTATTAATGTTTGTACAAAAATAGAAATTTCAAAAATTGTAGAGAATATTTATAGAAACATTCAAAAAGCTTTATTATTGGGGCACCTGGGTGACTCAGTTCGGTTAAGTATCTGCCTTTGACTTAGGTCATGTCCTGGAGTCTGAGCATTGAGCACCACATTGGGCTCCCTGCTCAGTGGGAAGTCTGATTTTCCCTTTGACCCTCCCCCTTCTTGTTCTCTTTCTCTCACTCATATTAATAAATAAAATCTTTTTTAAAAAAGCTTTATTGTTTAATATTTTCACACTGATAAAAGTGTAGAAAAACTGATTAAGATTTATTTCTAAAACTTCTCTGACCATACTTAGGCAAATTATATGTATAGAAAATAACTTACTCCTGCCATTATTTCAACTTAACTCAAATTGACTACTGAACCTTACCATATTTTGGCAGAATTAATTAATGAAAAAGTAAAAGAAAACCAGGAATATTAAACTAGTTATTGTTTCTTAATATCAAAGTGGAGAATTTTTATTGTTGCTTTAGAACTGTTTTAACTGTTTTTGTGGCTGAGTATCTCAAAGAAAGTTTTATATTATTGGCAGTGTTTTAGAAAGTAGCTATTGTGAGGCTTTGAAAAAGAAGTTACAAGGGGTCCCTGGGGGGCTCAGTTGGTTAAGCCTCCAACTCTTTTTTTTTTAAACATTCTTTTTTTTTTTTTTAAGATTTTATTTATTCATTTGACAGACAAAGATCACAGGTAGGCAGAGAGGCAGGCAGAGAGAGAGGAAGGGAAGCAGGCTCCCTGCCGAGCAGAGAGCCCGATGCGGGGCTCCATCCCAGGACCCGGGGATCCTGACCTGAGCCGAAGGCAGAGGCTTTAACCCACTGAGCCACCCAGGCACCCCATGCCTCCAACTCTTGATTCTAGCTCAAGTTTTTATCTCAGGGTCATGAGGTAGACCCCCTGTCAAGCCTCAGGATGAACCTCGTCAGGCTCTGCGCTCAGTATGGTCTGCTTGAGATTCTCTCTCTCCCTCTCTCTCTTTGAATGAGTGAGTGAGTGAATGAATGAATGAATGAATGAATAAATAAAATCTCTTAAAAGAAAGTTAAAGCTGTTATGATTTCAAGAGCTACTCTTAATGTTAATTATAAATAATAAAGCTGTAATACCTCTTACAGGTCATCAACTAAAAGACTTAATGGTCCTTAATTTAAGTTAAAGACTTAATTTGAAGCATTCTTTATCATGCCTTTACTTTTGTTTTCAGCCACAAAATTATATAAATGAACATTTAAATACAATGAGACAACTATCATAACTAAAGAGAAGCTTCCCATTCTTGACAAACCTCTGTCTACACTAGTTAATAAAATCCCTCCAAACATGTTTCCTTTTTTTTTTTTTTTAAGATTTTATTTATTTATTTGACAGACAGAGATTACAAGTAGGCAAGAGAGGCAGGCAGGGAGAGAGAGGAGGAAGCAGGCTCTCCGCAGAGCGGAGAGCCCGATGTGGGGCTCGATCCCAGGACCCTGGGATCATGACCTGAGCCGAAAGCAGAGGCTTTAACCCACTGAGCCACCCAGGCGCCCAAACATGTTTCCTTAATGAGTTGAAAGTACAGTCCAGTTGAGAAAGAAAGAGCCTCACAGCCAAGGCAGGTGAAGATACATGTGTGGATGCGGGTGTACAGATATCTGAAAGTGCTCTGCTAGGGTATGATAAACAGAAGAGGGACTGGATATATGCCCTCCCAACAGCTATTGCAGCGTGGGACTCAAATGTCTACATAGAACCATAGGGAACTGTAAACAGTAGTTGAGAGTAGAGGATGTTGAGTTCACTGAGCACAAAAGCAACCAATTCACGTTTCACATTCTCAGGTGTTAGTGTTGTGTTCTGTGGCCATATGACAGCAGCCGACATTATGCTGAATTCAAATCTAATAAGAAGTTGTATAATTTTAGAAATTTAGTTTAAAAATTTCCAATGATGCAATATGTACGTATGTACATATACCTTGATACGTTTGCATATATGCAGGCTGTGGTCATTTAAAATGAATCCTAACATAGGATTAGTGGTCGTTTATGTAGTCTTTGCAATCCCTTGAGTACACCAAAGAGAGTGCCTTCTGCAAGACTTATTAAATATTAGATAAAAGTGTAGCTCCTAGCCAAGGTGTACAGTTAGTAGCTTGTTAGTGTTATCTTTGTGAGTTCTTCTTTATTTTTCATTTATTTTAATTTCTAAGCTTAGAAGCCATGGATATATGCTAGATTTGAACATTTTGGCCTCATTTTCCAGGACAGATAACTTACATTTATCTTACTTCAATTCAACAAATGAATATTAAGCATATATTCTATAGAATATTTTCCTAAGTATTGAGGAGTATTGAAGATGAGTTAAATTGTTAAGCCCCTAAGAAATCTGTTTTATATTAGTAACACATCACTTGGTTTTATTATTCTATGTTATAACGTTTTATATTATAACATGTACATATAGATAGGTAGATATACGTATATATATATATATATATATTATCCTAATTGCATAAAACAGTACAGCTTAACTGTTTTAATCAGGAAGACATTAGGGAATATAAGAAATCTCCAAACCTAGAAATCTCCAAACCTAGTTTCCATGCACAATACCTAGGACCATATTTCTTAGCCTTGTGAGTTTTCCTTACATTCCTAGTCCTAGAACCATGTAGCCTCTGTTACTACCTGTGCCAACAAAATAGCCCCCCAGCCTAGCATGGTTCCTCACTGGGCTCCCTTCAGAATCTGTCCTGTGTGGGTGGCTCTGGTTGGATGACTCTTAAGTCACATGTCTGCCACCTAGTGGTTAACATGCCAGGGAAGTGTTTTTTGTTTCCAGTATTGGGAAGATGATGTTCAGCATTCAGGAAATTATCAAAGATGGAGGGTATGTACAGAAGATTTTGGGCAACCACAAATACCAAGACTCCACTACAATCTAACTTTTCTTATACTCTTTTCCATGTTAAATTCTAACAACAGCAGTACTGACATATATCTATATACCCAACAATACAACCGTACTTCTTTTTTTTTCCTTTAAGATTTTATTTATTTGACAGACAGAGATCACAAGTAGGCAGAGACGCAGGCAGAGAGAGGAGGAAGCAGGCTCCCCACTGAGCAGAGAGCCTGATGCGGGGCTCGATCCCAGGACCCTGGGATCATGACCTGAGCTGAAGGCAGAGGCTTTAACCCACTGAGCCACCCAGGCACCCCGCTATATAACCGTATTTCTTAGGCAAAAACAAAATCACCTTTTCTCAAAAAAGAAGATACATGCATCCAGCTACTGACCAGGGTTCTTCCATATGTACATTCCTGCTCTTATTAAATCTCAGTCATATATTAATATTCTGTAGCTTATGGACTACTTTAATGTTAATCAGAATCAAATACCCAATATAAAATAGAATAAAAGGGGAGAATAACTTAATTTACATTATGTATATGCTATAATAACAACAACAAAAAATATCCTTTCTTCTCTAGGTGGTCAGGAAGTCCTATTGCCAATTATAAATTCCAATTCTAAGCCTTCATTCCTGGACATCTGTATATGAACCAAAAATATTCATCACTAACTCTAAGTATATACTAATTTCAGGATGGTAGCTCCCCAGCTTAGCCATGTGTGATATCCAAGAAAGAATTAAGATAGACACTTCCTTGGATCATTTAACCATTTTATAGGATCACCTGCTTCTGAATGATATGATAGCATGGTGAAACCAGGGCTGGGAGCATCAGTCAATTGCATTACTCCTTTCACTGTAAAATTCATGTTCTTTTTTTCTTTTTTTTTGTTCAGAGGTAATGTCATATATGATAAGACTATAAGCAAAAATCTGATAAGATGGTATTGCTAGTAGAAACAGAGCCATTAGAGAAGGCAAACATTTATTACATTAAGAATAGATAGTTACCCCCTCCTTGATGGAAGGGATTTGATGTAATCTACTTGCTTCAAGGTAACTAGCTGGTTTCTAGGTATACATCATGAAATGGGTTCAGAATTGATGGCTGCACCTAATCAGTTGGCCCTTCAGCTGTAGTGGTAACCCTATCAACCTTAATTGTAAGTGGCCCATTTTGCCAGGTCAATGAGTAACTTCTATCCCTGAAACCATGGGTACTTTTTTATGGCCATTGAGCAAATGTGATGGTGGCCAGAGAAATAGACTGATATCCAAAAGGTGAATCATTTTTGTCTTTCAGATTATCAAAAACCTCTGCAACAGTGGGTACCAAAGAATTAGTCCTTGTTTAGAGCTAATATCCAAGACATTTGGTATTCTCCTTTCCTCAGAATAATGGTTATAGATCTTTTAGAGAGGATCTTCTGATTAGCTCTTGTTTCATAACAAACTACCCCAAAACTTAACATCAGAAACAACATCTTACTGTACTCACAGATTCTGAGTCAGGGATCCAGAAAGGAGATAACATTTGCGCTCCCAGCTCTGATGACTTGATGACTAGTGACACTGAATGTGCTGGTAAATGATTTTTTTTTTCCACAAGAAAAAAAAAAACAACAAAAACCACTCATCTGTATAGTGTTTGGAATTCCCATGGTGTAACTACTTCCACTGTAGCTGATTTCAAACTACCAATGTGATGTTAAGGAATGCAGACCTGGGAAATGATGCATAATTGGAACCAGCCTGTAGTATTTCTGCCATTCAAATACAATAGAAGTAAACAACCCAAGGAACATGGGATATTTAAGAATTTCGTTAAGAACTTGGAATTTAGTAATATAATTAGGAAGTAATACATATTGAGTGCTTATCTTTTAAAAATATTTTTATTTAATTATAAGCTTACATAGTTTAAGCTTTAACAATTACTGTGTTTTAACCACTGGCTGCCAGAAATCCTGAGAATTGGCCATCTAATTAATAATAAATAATAATAATAAATTTATTATTTATTATTTAAAGCCACCTAATAATAATAAATCCTGAGAATTAGCCACTCTAGCAAGCTGGTATGAGACAGCTTTAGCACACCATTGCAGGGGATAACTTGAATATCTGGGCTGTGAAAGGTTGACTGGGGAGCCAGCTGTTTCACATAGGTTATAGGGCTTTGTTTGAACTTAACCCTGCTTATCTGATTTTGGTCTTTCTTTAACAAACTTTGCTCTAACCACACCAGCCTCCTTCTAGTTCCTCAAGAAGTCAGGCCTTAGCCTGTGTTGTACCCTCTGTTTAGAGTCCTTCATCTGGCTCCTCATTTGGCCAGCTCTCTCTCATTCTTTAAGTCTCAGTTTAAACATCACCCTCTCAATGAAACATGCTTGCTGCTCTAGGCAAAGTAGGTCTCTCCTCTTTACAGCTCTTATAACTCTATTTCAGGGTTAAGTTCACACAAAATCCCATAACCTGTTGGATTCAACCAATGCATACATGTATCTGTAGAATTCAAGAGAGTAGAAAACCAGGAGTATAATCAGGGATTGATCAGTAAAAGGAAAGCTCTTTGAAAATATTGTGTCATGATCATATTGAGGAACTATTAATATTATTTTGACCCTTAAATATGATCCCTACCTACTGATCTATATACGTTTAAGATCTTGGGTGTTTGTGTTCTTTTGTGCCAGTGCATGGCAAAGATTTCTGACACTTTGAACCATAATTAGTGATGGTGAATGGAGAGAAATTTATTTATTAAGGACTAAGAAAGGTGACACTAATATGTGACACAGAATCTAACAATGACATTGTGAAAACCAAAAATTTTCATTACTTTAGGAAATGTAAGCTTTAGGGAAAAGCGTGCAAATTTTTTTTTCTTTCCTTCCTTCCATCCCAGTATCTTACATCTGCTTTTTCCTTTTTTGTTTGAGTGATTTCTACTTTATTTTACCTAGACATCATTTGTTAGCCTATGCTTTTCAGTATCCTTCTGAAAATCTCTCCTACAAAACTTCCTGCTCATGTATTGTTGTTCCCTGGCAGAATCTCAGTAACTGAGAAGTTAAACCAGCAGGTATTTTTGTTTTTGTTTTTGTTTTATGTATCTTTGTTTTTAGCAGCTGAACTTCCTTTATGAAACAAAACAAAAAGTGAGGCCCCAATTCACAAAACTTTGAAAAGTAAAATTTCTTTGGAAATGTTAAAACAGACTGAAACAGTGTTCACTGGACTTTCTCCCGACTTAATCATGGCTCCAGGGGCTACTCTGGGTGAATGTAGGTTCCAGAGTAGAAGTTTAAAAAGCATGAGTTTAAAAAGCATGCCCTTTGACCTCCTTTTCCTGAGTGATTATTGCAAATCTTGGTTACTGTATCCCAGTTGATTGCATATATTTTTCTATTATTTCTATTTCTATTAAGAATTAATTGTGAATAAAATCGTTAGTGATTTTCCCTATAATCCTTAGAGCAACATGTGATTGTAACTATCACTATAATCACATTCAAAGCAACATGGTGATTATATTATGCTCATTACCTTCTTTGTAAGACTTTTTCCATGACCAAATGTAAATTTAATTGGTTTTGACTTTTAATACTTTTTTCTTAACACAATCATCATGCATTGTGCCATGTTCTTTAATTTATTATTCTATTTGATCACGTGTTCTATTGTGGTCTATTTCTACTGAATTCATACTGAAATTAATAAATTGTCTAAAAGAATGGATAAGACCTTACATGATATTTCTTAAATGAGTAATTTGTTATATGCTAGAAATAGGACTTACTTTAATGTAATTTAGGAACCCTGGTTTAGACTCAGGTTTTTGCTTCTTTGCTGCTACCTGTGATAAAATCTGAGACTGTCATTAGATAATATGCAAACCTGCAATCTTTTACAGTAGTAGTCATGAGCATTAGTAACTTGTGTTCTTAAGATAATTATGTTTAGGATAATTATTGCATTTTCTGTTAAACCAAATAGCTGTTACTGGAGCATTTGGAATGCCTCGTGTCCCGACATGAAAGGTCACTCAGAATGACAGTGGTGAAACGGCAAGCCCAGTCCCCCTCAGGAGTCTCCAGTGAGGTCGAGGTCCTCAAGGCACTGAAATCTTTGTTTGAGCACCACAAGGCCTTGGATGAAAAGGTATAGTATTGATAAAGGATTCTTACAATTGTATGTGTCAATTATACCTCAATCAAGATGAAATGTAAAAAAATAAAAATAATAATAATAATAGACTCTACTAATTTTAAAAAGTTCTAGTACTGACAAAAGACTTCAAGCTTAACAGTGCTTTTGTCATCAGTATTAAGCTCCTTTTCTTCATCCAGTGACTCAACTGACTCCTGACGTAAATCAGTACAGAGAAACCCATTTGAATTATAGGAATATCATTTTGTTAAGTGCAACTGGATTATCGTGTGTGTATGGTATGGGTCATACTCATAACCACGTTGTTTTTATTGGTGCTGAATCTATGACTTATCAAGTTCTACTTGTATTATGGTGCATTATGGTCCTAGTCCAGGTGGTCATTTGAAATTTAATATGGTCGTTCAGTCTCCCTCTCTCTTCCTCTCTCTTTCTCTTCTGTAGATGCCAACACAGGGCACTGCTAACTGACAGTTTAACATACATACAGGTGCAAATTGGATGTACTCCAACCTTTGGAGATTAATATTGGAAGCATACATTTTTTTTTTTAGATCTCTGAAATCTTAGTTCTGAATATGCATTTTGAAGAGTCTCTGCATATCACATCATAAGGTATTAGTGGAAAAACCTGCCTTAGGTCTTTTTAAAAGTAGCAATAAGCTTTTCTTAGCTGTTACTCAAATAACTTCTACTGACATAAATAAGCCAATATGATGATAATATCCTTTGGAGATTAGTAAGGCTTATGACATGATTTTAATTTTGTCAAATGTTAAAGAATTAAATTTTTAAAATTAATAAAGCTTTGGGATTCTGTAGAGTGAGAATTGGGGCACTTCATTAGAAAGTACCTGACAAGTTCTGAGTATTAAAATCCAAATAAGGGATTATTATCCAGTTATATCTAGGTTTCAAGCATGCAGTTAATATTTATGTACATAGATACTTTTATCACTGGTCTTTCAGATGTTCTTACAGGGGGGATTATGTGAAGTATGTGCAAAAGGATAACTATAATTCTATCTTCTAGATAATTAAGAAATTATAGCTTATTTTCATTGTAGTTGTGTGAGACAAGTAGTTTATGAATAATTTTGAATAAAACAAAAATTGATATTATATAAATATCCTTGATAAATATATCAAATATCAGATGATCAATTTATTTAATGTTTAGTTTTACATTCCCTTTCTTATTACAAAAGTACATTGTTAAAAATTTGGAAAACTATATTTATGGAATATCTATTATATCTAGGACATATTTGGCCACACAAAAATAGATCAGACATTCTTCTTGCAATTGAAGAGTTCATAGCACTAAGAGGTTCATGTCCGTAATAGGTGATGTTAAGAAAAAGTATGGACAATGCAGTATGGAGCAACAGAAAAGTTGTGACTAATTCTACTTGAGAAAATGATGAAAAATTCAAGAATGCACAGATAGGAAGACATTTGGTCTGAATATTAAAGAATGTGTGGGAGTTTTTGAAGCAGAGTCATAAAGATGCTTTACACACTAGGATCAATATGTAAGATAACCCAGAGATGTAAGAAGAGCATGGCCTGTCCAGAGAAAGTGTAATAGTTTTGAATGGCTTGAGTGAAAGTGCTTGAGAATGTGTGATTTTAGATGTTCCCTGTAAGCATTTCCACATCACCTGAGGGATGCTTTTATGAAAGAATGGATGTAAGGCTATAAAGAATATTGAGGACAACCTGATGGGTATGAGTACATTTAAGAAAGAAATAATTGTACAACTTAAAATTTAGAAATAATTTACTATGTAGATGTTCATTGAGCTTAGTATAACTAAATGAAGCACTTATAATGGCCCCAGGAGCTATAATAGCATTTACTAACTCACTAGGAGTGCCACCGACATTGATGAATCCCAGGGGCAACTGAACTGATTATCAGCTAAGTATTGCTGACAGTCTGAAGGAAAGTGTTATGAGCTTGGATTCTGGAGTTGGACAGATACGGACAAGTGACTTAACTTCTCTATACATCTGTTTCCTCTTCTTCTGAATGAAGATAGTCCTAGTACGTACCTCTTAGAATTGTCATGAGGATTAATTGGGATCTGACATGCAAAACTCTTAGCCAGTACTTAGCATACCGCCAGTGCTCATTAAATGTTAATGAATATTACTATTGATGTGGGTAAATTTCAATATTTGTTAAAACTTTCAAGCTAAGTAAGGATATTGTTGTCACTGTTGATCCACATGCTTGTCTTAAATAGCATTTTATTTAGTTATTGAGGGATTAATCTCTGTCTTCATAGAAAATTTCCGTAAGAATCTCTCATAGCTACTCAAGAGGATAGGGAGGGTGGGGACACAGATTACAACATCCTAATTTAAATAGTATGTATATTATGTTATCATATATAGAGATGATCAGAAGAAGATGCAATTAAACATGTCTTCAGGACAAGACACTACCAACTTTACCACAGAGGGTAAAGTTACACATGAAGAACTAAATAAAGTCTAAAAAATTGAACATAGCTATAAACAATTACAGTGACTGGCAATCTTCATTATAAATGTCTTTATTTATACATCCATTGAGTTGTAGGATCAAATTTTCACAATTAGCTAAGACCAACAATAATTTTGACATCACTCTCCAATATGTTTACCAATTTTGTGGGCTGGAGAAAAGAGATATCCATGTGTTTTGCAATCATTCAGACATCATTGACTGTTTTTGTTTTTTGTTTTTAAAACATATTGGCTATGCCTGGGGAATATAAGCAAAATTAAAGATACTCTGCTTATCTTAAAGATAAGCAAAAAAACAGTAAATATATATGCACTCCACATACATTTCTATGATCTGCTATCACACTACCAAAACTGGATTTGAACTTCTGGTCTAAGGAGATTTTTTTTATAATGTTTTCTGTTATAAGAATGGTAATTCCAAAATGAAACCCTGCCATACCTTACTTTTAATTTGGAATGTATGCTTCTTCTACCAGAGTTCCTCTTTATTCTGAGACATATTTGTTATTTTTAGGGACTTATTTTATTTTAAATCCTCAAGGATTTAAAAATGTAAGTAGCCTTGAAACATCTTTTGGGGGAAAAAATTCTTGAGTTATTTTGAAGAAATAAGCCCTTATGAAGAAAGCTGATGTAACAGATGAAATTAAAAATAAAAAATTCTACGTGTACAGAAATATCTTGGAGTTTAAACTATAGCTCTATAAATAAAAAACTGATATATATGAACTTAAAAACTACACAGACAATGGATTAATTGAATGTGGTTAAATAGTAAAAAAAATCAGAAACAGTTACGTAGAGAGCTAAGGCTATCACTGTGCACTTACACTTAGGAAAAAAATTAAGATTATAATTTGTCATGACATATCTAATCATATCTAGATAGCTCCACAAGAACACCAAATCTAACAAGGAAAATAAAGGTAACTATGGCATTCTGCTGGTGCTATGCTTAGCAGAGAGCCAAAAACTAAAACGGTTGTCAGAGATAATAATCTTTTTTTTCCTGTTAATGCAGTTTTTGCTATGTAGACAAGGTAAAATGTCAAGATTTTTTATACCCTGGAAAAGTTTCTCCTTTGGATCTTACTTTTTTTTTTCCCCTTATCAGTTTAGCAGAGATTAGTGCAAGATGAATTAAATACAGAGAATAATTTATTCTCATATAAATGTGACTAAAGCACTCATATCATACTGTATGGATAATTACAACACCAATTCTTACATTTACAGCTAATTCAAAATATATTCAGTAATTGTTTTTATTTTCTCATAAAGAGAGCTTTGGATTCATTACTTTGTGGGTAATAGGATCTCAAGCTATAGATACCATTCTAAATTTATTGAGAATTGATTCTATTTTCAAATTCTTTTATCAGCTTAATGATTTTTATTTCATGGAGGCTCAATATGAGAATAAAAGTGCTTAACTTGTAAATAGGAACCAGTTTAGAACAATTTCTGTGATTATTAGTTTAGCAAAGAAAGTCAGAAAAATGCTTTAACCTAAAAGATAGTCTGGTTTCAGCCATTCTTTATATGACTTGAAGGACTCTTAGAAACATTCCAGTGTATCAGTGTATCTTAAAATAAGACACCTTCACCTCTTCGCAGCCGTCTAAATGTGATCTGATCAATGTTGCATATAGTGAGATCGTTAAGTTACATTTAGACTGTTCCATAGGATGTTCTCATCCACTAGGATTTTTAGACCTTTCTCACTCAGAACACCTGTATTTTATAGTTGGTACTTTATGAAGTGGGCATAAAACTTTATAGCCATCCCTGTTAAATAGCAACTACATCTATTAAGATCTTTGCTGATTTCTGCTTTCCACATAACAGCAATCCACCTTATTTTCAACCTTCAGGATATTTGCTTCTTTTGCATGTATCCAAGCTACTCATAAGAAAAGTATTCCCCAGGTCAAATCATCAAAGATTTCCTTTGAAGTAGCTCTTGTTCAGTTATTAATCAGCGTTAGTTTTATCCATTTTAATGAACAATTATTTGTTTAACAGAACTGGTACCTGGCAGTTCATCTAGCATATCTAAGTATCAGGAAAGATCCTGTATAATTATCTTTGATATCAAATATCAATTTATGTAATATTACTAATTTTCAGAGAATATCAGCGTAACTAAGTAAAATTAATATTAAACTCCTCTCAGATTATTATGCTTTCTTATTCAAGATGTATTTCAGGAGTTAACTGCACCCAGCCCCCTGAATATGTATCAGTTATCATTGTATAGCACAAAAATATGATTGAGATTTTTAAAAATTTCTAATTAGATTCTAGATTAATAGGATATTAGTTTTTTTTGTTTGTTTACTAATTGGAAAATAATTTTATAATGCAACATTAAAATTGTTAGATAAGTTTTTAAAATATAGTTTTTTATTTAACCTATGCCATATATTAATAATTTATTAAACTATATTACTTAAGCTATATATTATATTCTCAATTAAATCTTATTTTTTAAATGTTATTCATTAAACTATACTATCATTGAATTAATAAAATTAGTTTATAAAAACATAACACTATATTAAAATACATGTTAACTTCACAAATACTGTAACATTCCCATGTGAAAAAAAAAAACTATGTTAACTCATAATCAAAAATTCACCATGAATTGCATCTCAAGTTGAAGCTATAAATTTTGTTGGTTCTTTTCTAAGGAGAATTAAGCCACTATAGACATTCATTTTAATTCAAATTTCTTTCTCTGAATTTCTTAAATTTTTTACATGATTAAAAATATCTCATTTTAAATATATGTAATAAAGAGCATATCTGAAGATCTGAACATAAATCAGATCTAAATCAGTTTTAGAAGTTCTAAGAAAGCAAGAATTGAGAAACTACTTTGAGTTTCATTTATGTATGAAACATTTGCAAATCATAATTATCTTCAAATCATAATTCTCTTCAAACGAAAGTGCAGAGTCTTTGGTTCTACAGAATATATTGCCTTAACCTTTGATATCTGGAAGCTGGTTAGGAATTCCAGAGGAAGCAAGTACTTGCCAATCCCTAAGTAACAATATAGACCTCTAATTAACAAAATGTATCCGCAATGGAAATTTTTCAGGTTCTAAGAACCCTTTATGAAGTTATTCATACCAAATGAAGCTCATGTATTATTTTTTAAAACGTAGAAATTTTTTCTTACCTATTTTATACTTAATCAGTGACTCTTTTAGATGAATTCATAACGTACTCTTGAACTTTGCCTCCACTTACTATGAATCAGGATTAAGAACGAGCAGGTCTATCTCCAACCCCATTGGAAATTCTGTCATTGGAGCACTAAAATGACTTGCTTATAAGGAAATCCTTTGATATAGCAATACTATAAGGTGACAATGTATTCATAGTGTTTATGAGCACTAAAGGCTTTAAAGACTTTAGTAATTTGCCAAATGTGACTGTCTCTGATAATGGTATTGATGGATTCAGCACAGTTTAACATGTATGGGATGTACATTACTGCACATATTTTGGTTTTTCTTCTAGGTAAGGGAGCGACTGAGGGTTTCTTTAGAAAGAGTCTCTGCACTGGAAGAAGAACTAGCTGCT
Organism: Mellivora capensis; assembly: GCA_004024625.1. Taxonomy (NCBI): domain Eukaryota; kingdom Metazoa; phylum Chordata; class Mammalia; order Carnivora; family Mustelidae; genus Mellivora; species Mellivora capensis. The sequence goes on along the minus strand of PISX010001323.1, from coordinate 186,973 downwards.
GCTAATCAGGAGGTAACATACCAAACTTTCTCCTCTTTTGAGGTGCAATATCACTAACATTATAGCCCTTGTGTTTCACGTCACTTTTATTAAAACTGTCACAAAAAATAAATGACATTCTGTATATGCCACTGAACAAGGTCTGTTGAAACTAGTTGCCAGGGTCATGTTTTCTGATTTCTGGTGATTCAGATCTGTCACTAAGAGATGAAAAGAAAATTACCAAAAACTAGCGACAAAGGGGCTTAGAAAAACTGCAGTCAGAATACCAGTCGTTTCAAAAATTAAAACACAGCTCCGAAATTGGAAAACATGTCAAATATCTGTTAAACTTAGAAAATGTCACAAATGAAGTTGACTCCTTGGAGATATAAATATACTTCCCTTAAGGTTCTTATTCTTATCTTCTCAGGGCATCTGCCCATGTTTAGTGGCATCACTGAATCCACTCCTCTTGCTCTCATTCATGACTAAAGTACTATAACCATCTCTGACATTTAAAGAGTTGTTTTTTTCTTTAGAAAAATTTGCTAACTTTGGTTTTTAGTACACAAATGAACTTGGGTCATTAGACCAGACATAGATAGATATATAGAAATATAGATAAAAATACATTTAAATATATAAAATGTATGAAAAATAACCTGTGTAGGTCACCAAAATAGCCCCATCTCTTTTTCTCTAACATTTACTTATAAGGCTACTTTTTTCTCCAGAAATTTATTCCAGTGATGTAAATATTGGTATTGCTAGTAGTAGACATACTAAAATAATCCTATAAAATCTTTTTAGTTTTGAATTATTAAAGATATGGGAGGCTAATGTCATTAATTATAAATATTATCAAGGCATTCTTATTAAAATAATATTTGCATTTGCTTTGTATACACAAATACACATTTTTAAACCATGATAAAAATCTCAAGTATAAATTACCTTGTTCTTTAAAATAATCTAGCTCAGTTAAACAAGTTTAAAGTTAACCTTTGTTTGTTCTAGGTTAACAATTTAAACATTAGAAAAAATGGACTTTTAAATGCAGGGAGAATGAGTTCCGTGTGAACTAAATGCTAGCAGTGTCAAAAACAAATGGTGGCACAACAGTTAAAAGAAAAAATACACACACACACACACACACACACACACACACACAAATTTTGGTGACCAGATCAGCTTAGCAAACTGGATGGCTTTAAATAAATAAATAAATAAGTAAAATAAAGGGAACAAGAGGAATAAGAGATTAGTACCTCTTAGTCATCATAGAAGAAAAGAACCTCTGAAGTAATAGATAATGACAAGAAGATCTCTGTCTTTTTAGGAGAAAGAATAGGTTTTACCAATAAAAGTAAGTATATGCATTCCTAGAATGTCCAGGAAAAATATTAAATGTTCATTTATTTTGTGCCTTATCATTGTTAATTTTGATTTTCATGTATGTTTAAAAGTATATTTATTTTGGGTACATCCCTCAAAATATTTTATTGATAAGACTAAAACAACAAAAGCTTCGGGAGCTACTCCTATGAAAGCCTTGCTTACTGTGCAGTGATAAACCTGTTTGTTGCAAAGGTGTAGTGAGACCTCTTGGCAAAGTTATATACCCCAAAGTAAAAATGTTCCTCAAGTTCAAGTAAGGCTCTGAAAATTTGCTCCAGACGTGGCAACAGCATAGTTCAAGCAGATATAAAATGGAAGAACAATGCTTGAGAGAACCAAAGTGGAGGAAAGACTTTTGACGGTTATCTTAAATAATTTAGCCTCAAATTTTATTGTTGTCTGTTGTAGGCAGCATGGTCAATTTGATTGCTTGTGTATATTTTAAATCATTAACATGATTCTACAATTACTACAGCCCTTCTAAATAATCTTTGTTTTGCTTTACATCATTTGCAGAAGAGGAAAGTAATTGTGTGCTCATTATTAACTCCAATATTTTTTCCCCTTGATTTTTTTATTAACTTCCAGTTGGCTTTACCAGAATCCATGCTTAGGAAGTCACATATCTAAGGATGGGGAAGGGATTAGGGAAGTTCCCCTAGTTTTCTAACAATAAATTTTTTATAAATAATTAATGATTTTAAGAGAGAGTGCATGGGGAAAGGCCAACTTTTCCTTCGTACTGAAACTTGTATTTCATTATGAAAATTTAAAGAGAGAGAGAGAGAGAAATCAGAAGACACCTGCAATTTGAGTTCTCAGAATAACAGCTGGTACAAGAAATCCCTATAAACCGGGCATGATGTATTGATGATAAGATACATTTAGAAATCTGACCCAAAAAGTTTAGAAAAATTTACACTATTGTCAGCTTTAGAAAAGGGAACTAAATAACATTTAATGTTAGAGGAAGTAATTGAAGAAAGTATTTTAGAAAATAAAGGGCAATTTTTAATAGAAAAAAACAATTTAAGAACACAGTCTTTTTTTTTTTTTTTTTAAGAACACAGACTTAACCAAACAAAAATACGTAGCATAGACAAAAACAATCAGGGACTCGAACAAAATTCTGCAGATGGTTAAATGAGCAAGGGTTTGGGGAAAATTTCATTTGATGCTTTAGATTTTAAGTTAAAATTCAAATTACTTACAAGTGTCCCTTAATGGCTCAAATCTGTGCCTTTCCTGAGTTTGTATAGGAAGCTTGACAAGTAAGGATACCATAGTATTCAAATCTGTTTGATTCCTAAGTTTGTGGTAGTGGTAATTGTCCAGATATTTATCCAAACACATTCCTGAATTATTTCAGTTCCAAAATTCAGAAAAGAGAGATCAGAGAGCAGGGGTTTAGACTGCAAGTGATACAGTCATATACTTGATATATTCATACACATATATGCACCTGTATATCTGTTATCACATACAGGGAATGAGTTTTCTAATTTACACAAAGGCACCATATGTGCTGATGGGCCTGGAACTCCACCTAGTTTTTACAAGTGTCCCCTTAGATTCCCTATGGCCCATTAACTAATGAAATAAATAGCCTTATTCAAAAGAATATGAGGCAACTGTATGTTCTAATTTGGAAAGAGCTCCAAAACATTCTTTTACAAAAAGAAAAAGTTGCATAGAATGATCCCAATGTTGTACAAATATAATTAATAATAATACATTATTGTAGGACTAGAAAAAATTTGAGTATAAATACCAAACTGTCATTATTAGTTGTCTCTGCTGCTTGTAAGCATATGTACTATGCATTTCTTTCATATTTGTTTTTAATAACTCTTCATTATATCATAAACAAAATGATAAAGATATTTTAGTTAGATGACATTTTCCTGACTAGATAATTCTCTTGATCACTTCGCGATAACAATAGGTAATATTTACTGAGAGCTTTAAATTCCTAGGCACTGTGCTAAATACATATGTATCAGCAGAATGATCCTGGAGGATTGGTACTACTGTTATTTTATAGATGAGCCCAGAGAGGGCGTTTCTCTTAAGGTGCCCTTCTCTTCTGCTACAAAATGTTCTTATCTCTGAATTTGTCTTGACTCTCTGTACTCAGGCAGTTCTAATCTCTACATTTAACTGTGTCTCTAATCAAACCCCTATCCAATACTCTCATCTTTGTGCATATACATTAAAACCACTATAGTTCACGTGTTCATTAATTTTCACTTGGAATATTACGATAGGTTTTCATTTATTCTTGTTTCCTATCCCTTTCTGCTGCATAATTCTCCAGGGTTAAACCTGCTAAGCATAGCTCTAATCATAGTGATTATTTCTTACAACATATTCTAAGATGTAATATGTACTTATATGTAATAAATACCACATTAGTACACTAATAACATAATGCTATAATATACTGTATGAACACATGTTAATAATGTAATCATATATCAAGAACCTCTTCATTTAAACTCAAGTTCAGACATTACCTTTTTAATGAAATATTTTATGAATTCTTGCCACAGTCATAATTCCTTAGTTTAAATTGCTAAAAGTCATTGCTTCAGCATCAATTTTGACTGTTCAACAGCTATTGGAGTTGTTAGTTCCTAGGTTGTTAGTTCCCTGAGAAAAATGGACTGCATCTTGTTCATTTGTGTTTATTGTATTCACTACAGTAATGTGAACCTCATGATTAACATGTATTTGTCAAAATTCATTGTATAGCATTTGTTCTAGCCAGTGTTTTCACATTGTTCCTTTGCTATTTCCTTAGTATTAAAGTTTGAATAACCTTAGACATGCTCAATTAACAACACTACATTGATTATATGGATTAAATGAACAAGATGTTTGTTCTTTCCAAATACAATTATTGAGTAACCACCAAGTGCAGAAAATTCTGAGTCTCTGACAGGAGGAATAGGAAAAAACACAATGATAAATGAAACATTATGCAAAACTTAATGTAATTATCTCGAGATAAAAATGAATATATAAATGTAAGTAAGGTATAACTTAATGCAAAACGAAATAAATGAAAAACACAGGTCCAAAATGCAGAGAGGATAAAGATATTTATTCTCAACTGAAGGATCAGAGAAGGATCACCCTTGAAGGAAATCTATGATTTGTCTTTAAAGCTAGGGGAAAACATTTCAGGCTGAGCAGACAGTATGGTGGGAAACAGAAGCAAAACCCTGAAATTGGCTGTTTCAAGAGTAGAGAGGATGGTGTTGTGTCAATGAGGATTTGGGTATGAAAAGATGTGAAAGTGGAAGGTGGGTAGGTGGGGAGGAGTAAGATTTCAGAGGGCCCTGAATCCCACGATCAAAGAGTAGAATTCATACTTTATGAAGTGAGGAAGCGGTGAAGCTTTTGTTTTGTTTTGTTTTGGTAAAGTAAAAACTATGAAGGTATGTTCTATATTTCCTTTCTTTTGTAAAGTGTTAGAGTGGAGTAGAGCTGGAAAGTTGACATAATTGACATGGCTGGCTGACGTAATTAGCTGATGAGTGATTTTGATCCTGACACCTCAGTTCAACAAATATTTATTGGGCATCTTCTGTTTGCCAGGTATTGACTTAAGTACTAGGTATAAATATATTAATAAAACTCATATATTTAATGAATCAAAATTCTCTCAAATATAAGAAATAGATATGTTGAAAGTCATTATAGTGGGAAGTTGTTATTTCATGGGTATGGAGTTTCAGTTTGGGAATATGAAAAAGGTTCTTGAGATGGATAGTGGCGATGGTTGCACAACAATGTAAACATACTAAACCCTACATATAAAATTGGTTAAAATGGTTAATTTTACATTATGTACAGTTTGCCACAATAAGAAATTAATTATACTACAATATGATTAATATGAAAATAAAAGTAACTACAACGTTTTTTAATATTACAAAAGAGAGTAATTAATTGTATGGGCATAAAGAAGGAAAAGCAGATGGTATTATAAACATATTTCTAGAGAAATTTTGTCGTTTGCAGCAGCATGGATGAATTTTGAAGCATTATACTAAGTGAAATAAGCCAGACAAAAAAATACTGTATGACTTTACTTATATGTAGAATCTAAAAGGGTTGGAGTCCTAGAAATAGAGTAGATTGGTGGTTGCCCAGGCTGGCAATGGGCGGGGAGTGAGGAAGGAGAGGCTTATCAAAGGATGGAAACTTTCAGTTATAAAGAATAAGATTAGGGGATCTGATGTACAGCATGGTAATAATAGTTAATGATACTGTATTGTATATTTAAAATTTGTTAAGACAGTAGATATTAAATGTTTTCACTACCAACAACTAAAAAATGGTAATTCTGTGGGGTGATGGATGTATTAACTAACCTTACTATGGTAAGCATTCAAAAATATGTACATAAATCAGTGCATTGGGGACAAACTTACACAACATTATTTGTCAGTTGTATCTCAATAAAGTCCAAAATCTTTCTAGAGAAAAAAATTACCTAGAGTTTGAAGAGAGACTTTAAAGAGCTTACTAGATGGACTTGTGGGAAAAGAAGGGAAGCAGGCAGCAAGAGGGATGAGGACTAGACTCCAGAGTTAGGCAGAGAGGAGTTGGGGAAGCCTGGGCTTCCTCCTATGGGCAACAGTGAGCCAAGAAAGAGTTTTTAAGGAGAGATAAATGTGATCACATCTTTAATTTTGCAAACCAGTGGTACCTTCAAAGGTTAAGGATAAAAAAATGTGTATGATAACCAAAGTCCTATGTTTATGGTTCAGATTTTTAAAATCACTATTTAAAAATCACTATGATTTTTTTAAAGAAACAAGGGACTGATGTCAGAAAATACTGAACTGTGTAAAACAGAAGTATTACCATGTCTGGCATTTCTTTTGTTCTTTTAGTAATGGGAAATAACATAAGTGAAAGAATCAAAACAGTGTGTGTGTATATATATATATGTATATATATATATATATATATAAATTTGCTGTCATTTTATGCTTCTTTGAATAGCCCCACAGAGGTAGCTTGTATTGTTAATGTTGAGTACATTTTCCAGGCCGTTGTCCTAAAAAAGTGAGTCCAGTTTATTTAGACACAGAAAATACAATAAAGTCTTTATTTCTTGCAGAGTATTTTTGTTACTGCTTAAAATTGGAAAACCAGAGACACACACACAAATGTACAATAAAGGGAAATGCAAGGAAGAATAAATAGATTACTTCCTAACAGTGTGTTCTCCTTTAGCAGAGGCCCATATCCTTTTAAAATTATTTAATTAAATGAGACAAAATAGATTATTTTGAAGTTACATTAAAAACTCAATTGGCAGACTAATTTTCACTGAATATACAGGTGCACTTATTTTAAAAGCTTTTCTACATGATTGCATTATACATAAAAAGAACTGGTACATTGAATTATAGGCTGATCTATATATTTTTTATATTGCTTTCATTCTATGTTTATTCCAAGCAATGAACTTACTAACTTTCAATTAGAATTTTCTTAAGGAAATTAGCATTTCATTCTACTTCATCTGTAACCAGCCTTATCCTTGAGGTCTCATTTCCTAAGGGAAAATGAAAGAACTTGTATGGGCAAATCAAATATCATTCACATTTAGAAGAATATCGCATCAGAATGGTGAGAGGAGCTAGAGGTAGCAAGCTCGTGTTTGCGGGACTTATAAGACTGTGGACTTTGGCCATTCCATTAAATACATTACACCATTAAATCACCATAATGATTTCTTGAGTTGGAATTAGATCCAGTGCTTTGTGGAATCCATGGATATTTAATGGAAACATGGAAAAGTTGAATAGATATAGGCAAAGATGGAACCTACCCTAAAAAGCAAATAATATCTGAGAAGGAAATGAGAGATGTAAAAATCAACTGGGTCAAGAGTTAATGAAGCAAAAAAGAGATAAGAGACAGATAACAAGAGAGAGAGTTTTAAGTGTGGAGATTGGAGATGGCCAACAGTGTCAAATGTTTCATGAAGACATAAAAGATTATGTCTAATATGAGATGGTTAGATGTACAATTAGGTTACTGGAAAGGTTTACAAAGACAGTTTCAATAAAACATAATAGAAGGAGAATAGCTATTATGAAAAGAATGAGTCAATTAGAAGTTTAGAAATGGAGATGATGAGTAATACTCTTTTGAGAAGTTTGGCAAAGAAGGAGAAAGGTGGTTAAATGTTGAAAAAATAGGCCATGTTGAGAGATAGCCTATTGAAAATGCTTTCAGCCAAAGAAGAAATGAAGGAGAAGCAATGTTTGATGGGCAGCCATAGTAGAGGTTGGGCATGGTTTCAAGATCAATTGCAGGTGGTAGAACTCTGTTCTCTGAAAAATGAAGAAAGGAGAATGGAATGTGTAGTGTAGAGATGAAAGAAAAGTTTGATTTGGAGGGAAAGAGATGTAAGCATTTTATCATATATTCCTCCCAAGAAAATATGGGTTCTTGGCTAAGGAAGGTGAAAGCAGA
>PISX010001323.1:0-178989 GCA_004024625.1 Mellivora capensis | reverse complement strand
GGGGTAAATACCCAGTAGTGCAATTGCAGGGTCATAGGGAAGCTCTATTTTTAACTTCTTGAGGAATCTCCACACTGTTCTCCAGAGTAGCTGCACCAACTTGCATTCCCACCAACAGTGTAAGAGGGTTCCCCTTTCTCCACATCCTCTCCAACACACGTTGCTTCCTGTCTTGCTAATTTTGGCCATTCTAACTGGTGTGAGGTGGTATCTCCATGTGGTTTTAATTTGAATCTCCCTGATGGTTAGTGATGGTGAACATTTTTTCATGTGTCTGATAGCCATCTGTATGTCTTCATTGGAGAAGTGTCTGTTCATATCTTCGAGCAGAGGTACTTTTTATGAACTTAAGGAAACTGAAAATAAGGCCATGTAGAATGTGGCAAGGAGCCAATAAGACTAAGCAAGGAAATTTTACTGTGAGATGATGGACTCAGAGGAGGTTCTCATGGAGAGCCCCAGCAAACTAAAAATTGGCAGTTTCCACTTACCAACTGAAACAACGTGGATTCTACCATGATATTTCCTTATCTAAATCTATGAAGTTCTGTTATTCATCATAATTTGAAAGGAAGAAATATGAATATGAAATTAAAGTGGTTTCAGATGACTTTGGCTACTTTGAATCAATCCAGAGGTGAAATGATTTCTAAAACTTAACAAAGGTGCAAATCAGGAAGCTTCTGAAATCCATGAGCAACTCAGCTATAGTTCAGTAGTTTGAGAGAAATTTAGTTGCTGAAGATGATCCAGAAAAATGTGTAAAGTGGGAAGGCTGTTAAGCAGCACTTAGTAAAGAAATTTGCTTTAGGGGAACAGATAGCAATACTCATCTGAAGTCACGTGACCATTTATTTGCAGATTTAATAAAATGACCAAGTCATTTTCCTCTTCAAATTAAAGCTGCCATTTCTGTGAATGGAAAGCTCCAGATACAGAAAAAAAGAGACTACAGCAAAAGTTCTTGAGTTAAATTATTTCATAATCCTAAAATTGATCATTATTTATCTTGAAAGACACTGCCAGTTACTCATTTTTTGATCCTTTTAAATTCTCTCTACCAGTTCCATGAGATGAATGTCTATAACTTTTATAATAAAAGTATATAAAACTTTTATAATTTTATAATGCTTTTATAAAAATGATTAATCTTAAAGCAGCTTTCTAATTTATTATATGTTTATGTACACCATAGCCTGATTCAGCTGATTAGCTTATGTTCATCATTAGTAAATGTATGCAACTATTTTTGTAAATTTAATGACCTGCCGAGTTTGAATTAACATTCTAACACAAATCCAAATACAAGTGTTTTTCTGTGTTTTATTAGTATTTGAAGCAAATTGCCATGGCTAAACTTTCCTGAAAATATTATTTGTTTAATGACAATGGTGTTTGCATAAGCTAATGACATCTTGCATCTCCCAACTTATATCCCAATGTAAAACTCTCTGATGTGACACTTTTAGATTGCCTGCAAACATTATGATTTTCTGATAGACCCATTTATTGGAAACCTATACTTCCTGTTGGAATTGTATCATTTTGGGTTAGAAAAATGTGTAGTTCTTAATTGATTTTATTTCATGAAAAAGTTTGATAATAGTTGAACGATGTCCTTTTTTGCTTTCTATTGGTGAATTCAAAACTTCAGCATTGTCAAACTGGTAGTTACTCACAATGGCCTACAATTGCTCATTATGCCTCTCAGTTATGCTTTATGATGATACTGTATTGTGAAGATGAGCATAGATACTGTAATTGCCCATATTATTATCATCAATGGAAAATGTCTTCTTTGCTGTTGATAATTGTACTGTTCCAACACAAAGAATATCCAAATAAAGAGAAACCAAGATGTCTTATGACAAAGTATGTTAAAAGGCTTAAAATGAAAAGAGCCAAAGAAATTGCTGTTTGCTACTCCCACTGTTTTTACTATTTCCAAGACCTGTCTGAAGCAATTGTTTAAAATATAGGTTAAAGTTGTCTCCTGTTGTGTTTGAGACATTTGAAGTCTTTTTGCCAATCTTTTTGACTCTTTTTCTTGTTTTGGTTAGAATCCTTTCCCTGAGGAAAGCATAGGATTTGTTTTTCTTGTGACAGCAGGCTTGGCTGTCTTATCCTTGCATGTGGAGATTACAAGTTGTTTTTTTCCCCTCTTACTATTAATAGCAAGATCACACGTGATATTAATACTATGATCATAAGCATCAAAAATTGACCCATCTTATTTTACCCATATGTTTACTTAAGTTTTCTTATTAATTTTAAAGCTAACAATTTGACAAAGATTACTTAACTTTTAAAAAAAATTAAAATGAAATAATGAAATTTAGTGAGAGACAAGGGAGAAAGGAAAAAGAAAAAAAAAAAGAATATTTAACTTAAAGTTAAAGATCCCAGTGAAGTCTTAGATTGATCACTTTCTAATTCTGTAGCCCTTGGCAATTTATTTACACTCTCTATACCTCAGATTTCTTATCTGTGAAATGGAATACTAATAAACTTTGGATCAGCCTATCTTTCAAAGATGGCATGATATTTGGATGAGATTATATACAAGGAAGTACTTGGTAAACTTGAAATACTAAATCCATATTGCTATTATAAGGCTCAAAAAGCCAGTATCAGCTAGTTATTAGTTGAGTAGCAGAAAAATCTTTTCTGTTGACTATTTGAACTTGATAATAAACAAAATAACAGTAGTTTATTTTATACCCAAAACTAAATCTCCTTTTCTTGGATAAATAAACATTTATTCATAGGATGATTCTATAGTAAAACATTCATTTTATAAATTACTTTGCAACTCACTTTTTAAAAATTTTTATTTTTTTAATTTCTTTTCAGTGTTCCAGAATTCATTGTTTATGCACCACACCCAGTGCTCCATGCAATAGGTGCCCTCCATAATACCCATCACCAGGCTCACCCAACCTCCTACCCTCCACCGCTCCAAAACCCTCAGTTTGATTCTCAGAGTCCACAGTCTCTCATGGTTCGACTCCCCCTCCAATTTCTCCCAACTCACTTCTCCTCTCCATCTCCCCATGTCCTCTGTGTTTTTCCTTATGTTCCACAAATAAGCAAAACCATATGATAATTGACTCTCTGTTTGACTTATTTCACTCAGCATAATCTCTTCCAATCCCATCCATGTTGATAAAAAGTTGGCTATTCATCCTTTCTGATGGAGGCATAGTACTCCATAGTATATATGGACATCTTCTTTATCCATTCATCCATTGAATGGCATCTTGGTTCTTTTTACAGTTTGGCAACTGTGGCCATTGCTGCTACAAACATTGGGGTACATATGGCCCTTCTTTTCACTACATCGGTATATCTGTATCTTTGGGGTAAATACCCAGTAGTGCAATTGCATGGTCATAGGGTAGCTCTACTTTTAATTTCTTAAGGAATCTCCACACTGTTTTCCAAAGTGGCTGCACCAACTTGTATTCCCACCAACAGTGTAAGAGGGTTCCCCTTTCTCCACATCCTCTCCAACACATGTTGTTTACTGTCTTGTTGATTTTGGCCATTTTAACTGGTGTAAGGGTATCTCGATGTGGTTTTGATTTGAATTTCCCTGATGGCTAGTGATAATGAACATTTTTTCGTGTGTCTGTTAGCCTTTATATGTCTTCTTTGGAGAAGTATCTGTTCATGTCTTCTGCCCCTTTTTTGACGTGATTATCTGTTTTGTGTGTGTTGAGTTTGAAGAGTTCTTTATAGATCTTGGATATCAGCCATTTGTCTATACTGTCATTTGCAAATATCATCTCCCATTCCGTCGGTTGCCTCTTTGTTTTGTTGACTGTTTCCTTTGCTGTGCAGAAGCTTTTGATTTTGATGAAGTCCCAAAAGTTCATTTTCACTATTGTTTCCTTTGCCTTTGGAGGCATATCTTGAAAGAAGTTGCTGTGGCCGATGTCAAAGAGGTTACTGCCTATGTTCTCCTCTAGGATTCTGATGGATTTCTGCCTCACGTTGAGGTCTTTTATCCATTTTGAGTTTATCTTTGTGTATGGTGTAAGAGAATGGTAGAGTTTGATTCTTTTACACATAGCTATCCAATTTTCCCAGCACCATTTATTGAAGAGACTATTTTTTTCTACTGTATATTTTTCCTGCTTTGTCAAAGATTATTTGACCATAAAGTTGAGGGTCCATATCTGGACTCTCAACTCTGTTCCACTGGTCTATGTGTCTGTTTTTGTGCCAATACCATGCTGTCTTGGTGATCACAGCTTTGTAGTTAAGCTTGAAATCAGGCAACATGATGCCCCCAGTTTTATTTTCCTTTTTCAACATTTCCTTAGCAACTCAGGGTCTCTTCTGGTTCCATACAAATTTTACAATTGTTTGCTCCAGCTCTTTGAAAACTGCTGGTGGAATTTTGATCGGAATGGCATTGAAAGTATAGATTGCTCTAGGCAGTATAGACATTTTAACAATGTTTATTCTTCCAATCCAAGAGCATGGAATGGTCTTCCATCGTTTTGTGTCTTCTTCAATTTCTTTCACGAGTGTTCTGTAGTTCCTTGAGTACAGATCCTTTACCTCTTTGGTTAGGTTTATTCCCAGGTGTCTTATGGTTCTTGGCTATAGTAAATGGAATCAATTCTCTAATTTCCCTTTCTATATTTTCATTGTTAGTGTATAAGAAAGCAACTGATTTTTGTACATTGATTTTGTATCCTGCCACATTACTGAATTGCTGTATAAGTTTTAGTAGTTTGGGGGTGGAGTCTTTTGGGTTTTCCATATAAAGCATCTTGTCATCTGCGAAGAGAGAGAGAGTTTGACTTCTTCTTTCCCAATTTGAATACCTTTTATTTCTCTTTGTTGTCTGATTGCTGTTGCTAGGACTTCTAATACTATGTTGAACCACAGTGGCGAGTGTGGGCATCCTTGTCGTGTTCCTGATCTCAAAGAGAAGGCTGTCAGCTTTTCCTCATTGAGGATGATATTCGCTGTGGGTTTTTCATAGATTTTATGAAGCTGAGGAATTTTCCCTCTATCTCTCTACTTTGAATTGTTTTAATCAGGAATGGATGCTGTATCTTGTCAAATGCTTTTTCTGCATCAATTGAGAGGATCATGTGGTTCTTCCCTCTTCTCTTATTGATTTGTTCTATCACACTGATTGATTTGTGAATGTTGAACCACCCTGTATCCTTTGGATAAATCCCACCTGGTCATGGTGGATAATCTCTTTAATGTACTGCTGGATCCTATTAGGATCTTGTTAAGAATCTTAGCATCCATATTCATCAGGGATATTCATCTGAAATTCTCCTTTTTGGTGGGGTCTTTGTCTGGTTTGGGGATCAGGGTAATGCTGGCTTCATAAAAAGAGTCTGGAAGTTTTCCTTCTCCTTCAGTTTTTTGAAACAACTTCAGGAGAATAGGTATTATTTCTTTGAATGTTTGGTAGAATTCCCCAGGGAATCCATCAGGTCCTGGGCTCTTGTTTTTTGGGAGGTTTTTGATCATCGCTTCAATCTCGTTACTAGATATAGGTCTATTCAGGTTGTCAGTTTCTTCCTGATTCAGTTTTGGAAGTTTATAGGTTTCCAGGAATGCACCCATTTCGTCTAGGTTGCTGAACTTATTGGCATATGACTGTTGATAATAATTTCTGATGATTGTTTCTATTTCCTTGGTGTTAGTCATGATCTCTCCCTTTTCATTCATAATTTTATTAATTTGGGTCCTCTCTTGTTTCTTTTGGATTAGTTTGGCCAACGGTTTATCGATCTTATTGATTCTTTCAAAAAACCAGCTTCTAGTTTGCAATTCACTTATTTATGTAGTTGGTAAAAACTAATAGCAATCTAGGGTTTTTTGAGAGATTATTGTGTGCCTGGCACTGTGCTAAGCACAATATATCCCCCCAGAAACACACATTCTTCAGTTAATCATCACAGTTAACTTATGAGAAAGCAGCAGGAATCCAGAGCCAGGATATTTGACTCAAAATTTGAGTGTTCAGTAGTAGCCACTAAGCTCCCTGTCCTTTCTCCTAATAACAAAATTTCTTCATATATGAAAAGTTTGTTTCTAAATAAACAGTTTGCCTTCTACCAGTTACTTAAATTCATCATGACATCTTCATATTTGTTATATTCCTATGGATCATTTCAAGAGTCATAGCTTCCTTATATTGATGGAGAGCTAAAAATAGGTGTTAACTAAATCAATAAAACACATATTGAATTAACTAGTTAAATCAACCATCCTTCAGGCTGTCGAATTTTGGGTTGAAATTAAACATTTAATTCTATAGAAAAGACTAAAACGTCTAGATATCTGCAGCTATTTGGGTAAATAAATTATTTTATTTTATTTAAACTTTGTGTCTTACTGTTTTTTCTTGATGTTAGACTTCAGTTCAGTGAATCTGATTGGCATTCCAAAGTAAATAGCATGACAGCATTGTATTGGCCCCTATGTTTTCAATGTAGAAAATATGAGACCTCAGATTATATTAAAGAAGTTCAGCACTTCTTTATTTCCATTTCATTTTTGTCAGGGAAAAACAAAGGATCTTAAGTGTGGAGAAATACGGAAGTTTCAAATGGGTGAACTTTTTAAGACTCTAAGAGGAAATGGATAGATCAAAGGGTGCAAGAATTGCTTTAATTTTTTCTTTTTCGTTTTTGTAATTAGTAATTTGACTGCTCATGATTTTACTTTTTAAAAACTCGATAACAGATAATATACAAAATTTGATAAGCTAATATTTACCATATGTTGTTTGTCTCAGTCTTTTCAGGCTGCTATCACATAGATTGGGTGGCTTAAACAACAAATACTCATTTCTCACAGTTCTGGGTGCCAAGTAGTCCAACGTCAAGGTGCTGGCAAATTTGGTGCCTGGAAAGAGCTCACTCCTGATGGGGTCTTTTCATTCGGTATTCACGTGGCTGAGTGGGCAAGGAAGTTCTCTGGGTTCTCTTTCATAATGACACTAATCTCAGTCATAAGGCCTATGCCCTCATGAACACATCACCCTCAAAGGCCTCACCTCCTAATACCATCACACTAGGGGTTAGGATTTCAGCATGTGAGTTTTGAGGGGATACAAACATTTAGAACAGCACCTGGCCAAACTGCGAAGTTTGAAGGCACAGTCCCCCCACAAGACTAACCTCACTTCAGATACCAACTGCAAGTTCAAGGCTTTGAAATCCTACTCTCAGATTCCATAATTCACTAGGAAAGACTCACAGAACTCACTGAAAGCTTTATACTCACAATATGGCTTATTATAGGGAAAGGATACAGATTAAAATCCGACAAGGAAAGAAGCACATAAGGCGGAGTCTAGCAGGGCTCTAAAGATTAAGCTTCCATTGTTCTCTGGATATATTACCTTCCTAGAGTCAGTGCATAACAATATGCCAGAGCACTGCCAACCAAAGAAGCTCACCAAAGCTTTGATGCTGAGTTTTTATTAGGATTTCCTTACATAAATATGATTGATTGATTGTCCATATGGTTGATGTCAGCCTCCAAGTCAAGATGCAAACCCCCCTGAGTAATATAATTGGTCTTCCTGGCATGAACAGCCCCCAACTATTGTATGTCCCACCCTAGGAACCACTGTGGCCAGACCTTATTCTAAACAAAGACATTCCTATGACGCATGGCACACATCACCTCCTAAAAGCTAAGGGCAAGGCCAAAATCTTTACTATACAACAGTAAATTATCTTAACTTTCTATCTTAATTGAATAGTTTTACAAATAGTGCTAATAATATCTCTTATTTAATAACATGTTGATAAAGCAAATATATTATTTTTTCACCCAGAAAACACTGCCAGTGGGAGATAAGGAGGATAATAAATTATAAGTAGGATCAGAATATGTGTTGGAAAAAGTTTTATAAAATAAAAAAAAAGCATAAGAGAGTGAGAAAGGGAAAAATATAGTCTTTTAAGAGAAAATTGCAAAAAGATTATAGTATCATTAGAAATATTTTAGGGACACCTACTTCGCGACGCATTAGGCTGGGTGAAATACGAGGGTGCTGTTTTTCCACTCTTAAGCAGATTCAATCACTTACCTCTCTCTCCTCAGGTTTATGGATCCCCACATCATGAGATAATTGTTATTTTTAATAGCAATTCACTGTTAGTGAACATTTATTGAGAGACTATTATTGCCTCAACTCCTTACAAGGGGGGAAGTATTGTTACCATTTTAAAGATTCCAACATATGGTTCTGAAAAACTTCAAGTAACTCACTTGAAATGCACAACTAGTAAAGTGTTGAGCCACTGCCCATTTCTTGGGTCTGTTAATTTCTTCAAATCCTTACTTTTCAAAACTCTTCATAAGGTTTTGGTATTCCCTAGGGATTCCCAGAAGTATAGTTATTATCTATCCAAGTGATTGGATGGATTTGTACCCTCACTAATGCTTCTGTATGTTTGTGTATGCTGAATAAAACAACTGGGGGGAAGAAAATAATTTTTAAAAATTAATATTTTATTTTACTTATGTATTTTTAAAGATTTTATTTATTTATATTAGAGAGAGTGAGAGAGCACAAGCAGGGGGAGCAGCAGAGAAAGAGGGAGCCTGAGGGCTCCATCCCAGGACCCTGGGTTCATTGCCTGAGCTGAAGGCAGCCACTTAACTGACTGAGCCACCCAGGTGCCCCATTAATATCTTAATATTAGAAGTAGAGGAGTCTACTGAAGTTCTGGTATCCTTTTTTTTTTTTTTTACATTTTTTTTTCTGATATTTAGGATTCTGTCACCTAAAAAGATAAATACATGGACAAAGAATACACCGTAGTGGAATAGATCTCAATGAGCATCACTTGTAAAGAATTTGAAAAATGCAAATGTATCTAGAAATTCTTACCCATTGTTAGCTTGAGACCTGGCTATCTTCACCTAAGAAATAAAAGAAAAACTGTTATAATTGATTCTGATGTTTACCGAAATTGAGAACTAGAGTGAGTATTTAGTAGAGAAAAATCATGGGCCTTGAAGCAGACATAGGTTTGACTTCCTGTCCTGCCATTTATAAGCTAAGTGATTTGACATAAGTCAGTTAACATATGTATGTATGTACGAATATATGCATTCTTTTATTTTGAGAGAAAGTATGTGCAGGCGGTGGAGGGGGAAGTGGCAAAGGGAGAGGGAGAGAGGATCTCAAGCAGATTCCAAGTTCAGCATGGAGCTTGTTGTGGGGTTCTATCCCTTGACCCTAAGATCATGCTTTGAGCTGAAATCAAGAGTCAGACATTTAACCGACTGAGCCACCCAGAACCCTTAAGTCAGTTAACATTTTTAAACTGGTGAATATCTATCAGTAAAATATGAATGAGATCAATAACTACCTATAAGCCTATTATAATAATGAAATAACATGAAGTAAAAAATATAGCAATTAATATAACAACTACTCAATAAATGACAAATATCATGTTGATAATCAAAATGGTGATGATTCTTCTCTAATGAGAATAATTTGAGAGACACATAGAACTTGTCCCATAAAAGGATGATTAAAATGCTGTGCAGATGCTTAGAACCATTCTTCCTAAAGCTAGTTAAAACTCCACGGATATGATTTGGAAAGTATGACTAAGTTCACCAGAAAATTTTCTTTGATGAATGAAATTAACATGCTCAAAACACTATTTCAGTATCAAACAAAGGTTCAGAGGATGACACATACAGGCTCAGTGTGGGAGTATTTATGGGCATAGGACTAAGTCCTGATTTGCAGCAAGAGGACATTGATGAGGTAAATGTTTAGTCAACTTGCACTCAGGTCCACTTTCCTAACTCTAGTCATTCAGACAATAACCCACTTCTAATATGCACTCTGATTTGCATGCATGACTGAACTAACATCCAACCCTGAGTCACATTGCATTCCTGGTATTTATGGTAGAATAGTAAGGTCCATCTGTTCATCATGACCTCTTTATAGCAAAGCCCCCAGTTCAACATGGTGCTCTCCTATCTTTGCACACTTCTGACCATGATGGGAGAAACCCTAGTGGTTATTGAATTTATTGCTGAGAGCCATGCTCCCTTGATACTTAAAGAAGCTCCTTCCCTTTGTGTCTGAATTACTCTCCTGTACAAACAGGACATACTTCCTGTTACAACTAAAGTAATTTTAACTGTATGTAAGCTCAGTCTAGTGCTTCTAAAATATACAGCTGGTTTTAAATTACAGCATCCATTTGAGCAAGTTGTTTTTAATCCTTTCTCACTGAAAGTTTATCACAACTTTTATTGGCTCAACTGACATATATACACACACACATATAATGACTTCTGTCTTTGGATTGAAGTGCATGCCACAATTTCCACGACTTCTAGCCATCAGGATATGGAAGGGGATCAAAATGTTTATAAAGATAAATTTTAGGGGCTTTATAAGGAAGCAGTACAGATGATTTTTGCTTATATCCCATTAAACAAAACTTGGTTTCACAATCACTTTGAGCTGTTAAAGAAACCAGCAAGTATGTTCTCTAATCAGGTGGCCATATGCAGGAGTTCTATGGCCAAAGAATGGGGAATGGATTTTAATGTGCAACAAGGAGCATCTAGAACATGTGACATATAAAGAATGCCTGGGATTCATTAGTAAATTGAATAAAGTCATGTAATAAAAACATTTACACAAATATCAGTAGCATTTCCAAACTAGCAGAAAATCAAAATAACAAAAATTGAAGACCATGAAAAATGATTAATCAGAAACATATATAAGGATAATAATTTAAGATCTTATATTAGCAGAAAAAAATTCATTCAACAAACATTTATTTAAAACAACAATTATAACTAATAATTATAGAATGCCCACAGAGGTCCTCTTCTTAATGTTTTATGAATTTTAACTAGTTTTATCTTCATATTAGTAATCTCTAAGGCTGGTATTACAAACATTATTTACAGAAAAAGAAACTGAAGCTCAGAGAAGGTAAATAACTTGTTCAAGTTTACAGTGACGGTACATGGCGGAACCAGAATTCTACTTTATATCTCATACTCTTAAATAACACTTTGTCTTATCCCCTGGACAGGTACCAAGTACTGTTGTGGGCCTTGAGGACATACCTGTAACCAAGTTAGAAGTTGCCCCTGCCTCAAAGAGCTTGTATTAGAAACACATAAATTTAAAAATGATTTTATATAATGATAAATTCTATGAAACAAATTACAAAGGGCTATGGATAGAGAGTATTGTAGATCTCATCCACAATTATTTTTAGGATTTTTCTTTATTCTCTCAGTTCTTTCTTTTGTAATATCATTAACCAATGTCATCATAACATCTAAAACATTCCCATTTTGAGCAGACAATACCAGAGAGCATACAAAAAATATATTTGCTTCATTATTTCATTGTCAGGGATAATTTAGCCTATATTTCTACTGAAAAAAAATGGCATTAGAAAAAAATGTGTGAAAGTGAGTCTAAAACTCAGGAAATGGAGTTACAATTCTGACTTTCCCTCCATCCATTTGAACAGTTTTGAAATTGTTTATTTTATGTGTTATTTGAGTCTAGTTGACACACAATGTTACATTAGTTTCAGGTGTACAACATGGTGATTCCACCAGTTTACACGTCATGCTATGGTCAGCACCAGTGTAGCTGCCATCTGTGCCCATACATCTCTATGACAATATCATTGACGAAATACTCTTACAAAAGAGATAGGCATGAACTTCTACGTCAGGGAGCAGCAAACTCTTCTGTAAAGAGCCACCTAGTAAATATTTTAGGCTCTGTGGCCCATACAGCTCTGTCATAACTACTCTACTATTATAGAGTGAAAACTATCCTGGATAGTCATGTAAACAAATGAGTTTGGCTGTGTTCCAGTAAAAATGGATTTAGGAACCCTGGAAATTGAATTTCTTATAATTTCTATGTGTCACAAAGTAGTATCTTTCTTCTGATTTTTTTCAACCATTCAGACATATACAAACCATTTTTAGCTTCCAGGCCTGATAAAAATGGACAGGCTGAGAGCTGTAGTTGATTACCCCACACTAGGTGATCACTTAGGATCTTTCCTGGAGGCTCACTGTCACTGGCCTTGGCTTTTCACTGAGCTGCTGCCTCTACCCACACAATAGATGGGAGAAAGCCCCTGAATTGAAGAATACATGCACTGGTCCTCAAACTGAAGGGTATATAATGTTCAGTCGGAGGTAAATTCAAATTCAGATTCTTTAAAACGAGGTCCACATTTTTAACAAGCATTATAGGAGATTTTGATGCATGTGATTTTTGAACTGTTAACAAGAACCTGAACCTAAATATAAAATGAGCATCAAATGTAGAACCCATAAACGGGAGATTACAAAACAGTGAGATAAGCAGCACAATAGAAATAAGAAGGAACCAAAGAATACCTGATATTCTGTGAAAAGTGGATACTAGGGAGTAGTTGGAAGTTAGTATGGACAAGTGAGAGGAATGTGACAGGTTTAAAACCCTCTTCTGTATGGAATACTTAATTCAGTGCTATAAATAAATTCTGCCCTGGTTGAAAAAAGAAGGATGAGACAAGAAAGGAAAGAAGAAACACACTACAAACAGGAGCTATAACTTCCCTGCAGGGGATTTTACTTTCTCCCTAAGTGGTTCTGCCATTTGGTTGCTCTGTGACTATAGACAATTTCCTATATTCTTTTTTCCTCAATTAGCTCAAACCTCATTATGAACTTCTAAGGTTATTGTGAGGTTTAAATAATATCAAGTGCTTAAAACTGTGATTAAAAAAAAACCAAGTATCTTTCAGTAAATATTTTTGATGTTGATATTGATTTTTTTAGCCATGATACTCCTTTTAAAGATGATTGAACTGAGGTCCAGAGAGATGGAGTTGTGTGTCCCACAGTGGGACTAATTAGGTAAGGTTTGTGGGGGTCAGAAAAAGTTTTGTCATTCATTCTCTGTACTCTTTATTTTCTTTATCCATGGAAGTAAACTATAAAGACCTCATAAGTTCTGCTTTATTTCCATTCTGACATTTTCTAATATTTTCACATTTAAAAATCACATAAAAATAAAATTAGAATATGTGCAAAAGAAAGTAGCACTTTATTATTACCATTAGAACCAAGCAAATACATTACTTTAAAAGGAATTGTTCAGAATAATGGGTTTAGTATGCTTTTGTTATTTCTAAGGAAGAACTAAATGGATAAACTCTTTGTATTGTCCTGGCTTCCTTCTTTATATGCAAGAATGACTAATGGACATTGTTTCTGCCTTCTGTATTTTCTCCAGTGCTTTTCTTTTTTTAAAATTTTAATTATTTATTTATTTTTAATTAACTTATAATGTATTATTTGTTTGAAGGGTACACGCCTGTGATTCATCAGTCTCCCACAATTCACAGCACTCAACATAGCACATAACGCCCCCAATGTCCATCATCCAGCCACCCTATCCTTCCCATACCCCTCTACTCCAGCAACCCTCAGTTTTTTTCCTGAGATTAAGAGTCTCTTATGGTTTATGAGAGACTATGGACTCTGAAAAACAACCTGAGGGTTTTGAAAGGGTGGGGGATGGGAGGTTAGGGGAGCCAGGTGGTGGATATTAAGGAGGGCACATATTGCATGGAGCACTGGGTGTGGTGCAAAAAACAATGAATACTGTTACGCTGAAAAGAAAAAAAAAAGCCAAAAAAAAAAAAAAAAAAAGAGTCTCTTATGGTTTGTCTCCCTCTCGTCCTCTTGTTTCATTTTCCCCTCCCTTCCCTATGAGCCTCTGTCTTTTTTCACAAATTCCTCATATAAGTGAGATCATATGGTAATTATCTTTCTCTGATTGACTTATTTCACTTAGCATAATACACTCTAGTTCCATCCATGTCGTTGCAAATGGTAAGATTTCATTTTTCATGGCTGCATAATATTCCTGTGTGTGTGTGTCTGTGTGTGTGTGTGTGTGTGTGTGTGTCTGTATCCCACACCTTCTTTATCCATTCATGTGCTGATGGATATCTATGCTCTTTCCATAGTTTGGCTGTTGTCGACATTGCTGCTATAAACATTCGAGTGCATGTGCCCCTTCAGATCACTACATTTGTATCTTTGTGGTATATACCCAGTAGTGCAATTGCTGGGTCATAGGGTAGTTCTGTTTTCAACTACTGAGGAACCTCCATACTGTTTTCCAGAGTGGCTGCACCAGCTTGCATTCCCACCAACAGTGTAGGAGGGTTCCCCTTTCTCTGCATCCTTCCCAACACCTGTTGTTTCCTGACTTGTTAATTTTAGCCATTCTGACTGGTGTGAGGTGGTATCTCACTGCAGTTTTGATTTGTATTTTCCTGATGTTGAGTGATGTTAAGCACTTTTTCATGTGTGTGTTGGCCATCTGGATGTCTTCTTTGCAGAAATGTGTATTCATGTCTTCTGCCCCTTTCTTGATTGGATTATTTCTTCTTTTAGTGTTGAGTTTGATAAGTTCAAACTTATAGATTTTGGATACTAGCCCGTTATCTGATATGTCATTTGCAACTATCTTCTCCCGTTCTGTCCTTTGCCTTTTGGTTTTGTTGACCATTTACTTTGCTTTGCAAAAGCTTTTTATCTTGAAGTCTCAATCGTTCATTTTTGCCCTTGTTTCCCTTGCCTTTGGTGATGTTTCTAAGAAGAAGTTGCTGTGGCTGAGATCAAAGAGGTTGCTGCCTGTGTTCTCCTCAAGGATTTCGATGGATTCCTGTCTCACATTTAGGTCTTTCGTCCATTTTGAGTCTGTTTTTGTGTGTGGTATAAGAAAGTGATCCAGTTCATTCTTCTACATGTGCTGTCCAGTTTTCCCAAAACCATTTGTTTAGAGGCTGTCTTTTTTCCATTGGACATTCTTTCCTGCTTTGTTGAAGATTAGTTGACCAGAGAGTTTCCCTTTCTGGGCTCCAGTACCATACTCTCTTGATGATTACAGCTTTGTAATAGAGCTTGAAGTCTGGAATTGTGAGTTCACCATCTTTGGTTTCCTTTTTCAACATTCCTCTGGCTATTTGGAGTCTTTTCTGGTTCCATACAAGTTTTAGGATTATTTGCTCCATTTCTTTGAAAAAAGTTGATGGTATTTTGATGGGGGTTGCATTAAATGTGTAGGTTTCTCTAGTTAGCATAGATATTTTCACACTATTTGTTCTTCCAACCCATGAGCATGAAATGTTTTTCCATTTCTTTGTGTTGTCCTCAGATTCTTTCATGAGTATTCTCTAGTTTTCTGAGTTCAGATTCTTTGCCTCTCTGATTAGATTTGTTCCTAGGTATCTTATGGTTTGGGTGCAATTGTAAATGGGATCAGCTCCTTAGTTTATCTTTCTTCTTTCTCCTTGTTGGTGTATAAAATGCAACTGATTTCTGTGCATTGATTTTATATCCTGACACTTTACTGAATTCCTGTATGAGTTCTAGTGGTTTTGGGGTGGAGTCTTTTGTAATATTGTTTCGTCTTATGGTATCACTTATCTCTCAGATTCTCCCCTGTTGATCCAGGAGTTGTTTATCTCTCGTTTTCTCAGCTTCTTTGTTCTCCATCACTTGGTCTTCTTCTAGATCACTAATTCTCTCTTCTGCCTCATTTATCCTGAGGAGGCAGTTGGAGCCTCCATTTTTTATTGCATCTCATTAATAGTTGTTTGATCTTGACTTGGATAGATTTTAGTTCTTTTATTTCTCCAGAAAGGGATTCTCTAGTATCTTTTATGCTTTTTTCAAGCCCAGCTAGTATCTTTATATTGTCATTCTGAGCTCTAGTTCTCTAGTTCCAACATCTTATTGATGTCTGTATTGGTTAGGTCCCTGGCATTTGGTACTTTTTCTTGTTCTTTTTTTTTTTTTTGAGGTGAGTTTTTCCATTTTGTAATTTTGTCCAGAGAAGAATAGATGAATGAGAAAAAAAATGCTAAAAGGGGAACAACAACTCTAGAAAAATATACACTTTGGAAAGTGGTTGCTTTTCAGTTCATAGAATTGCTGCTATTCTTTTCTTTGATCTCCTGTTGAGTTTGTAGATGATCAGAATAGTTTGATAACTATCTAGCTGAGTTCCTAGGACCAGACAACGTTCAGGTCTCTTACTTATCTTCCATCTTGCTCCTCCCCCTTCTCCAGTGCTTTTTAAGCATTTTGAAATGCTTTTCTTTTCCTTAAGACTTTCCCCCTTACCATATCAGAGTTAAAAAGAATTGTTCCAGGACACAGTCTACAATTTTGTCACTTTTGCACTGATTGGGGGAGAAAAAAGGTGGAAGGGACAACAAAAAATGTGTGTATTCACAGTATTAGCCATGCCTGGCTGAGGAGATCAAATCTAAATCTAATGGAAAGGGAATACAGTCCAGAAAAGTAACTTTCTTCAAGAAAGTTACTTTTATTTATTATTTTTTATATCTTTATTGGTCATTTCTCTTTTTTAAGTGTTATTGAGGTATAATTGATATACAAAAACCGTACCTATTTAATGTGCGTACATTTTGATGAGTCTGGACTTAAGTATACGCTCATTAATACCATCACCACAATCAAGATACTAAGCTTATCCATCATCTCCAAAGATGTTCTTGTGTTCTTTTGGTGGTGTATTTTGTCTTTATTTTTGTTTCTGTGGTAAGAATACTTAATAAGAGATCTGTGTTCTCAGCTCTGTTAAAGTGCACAATACCATATAGTTAACTAAGGACACCTATACACCTATATTGTAAGCAGTCTGTAGAATGTATTCATCTTGCATTACTGACACTTTATATTCACCAAGCAACAACTCCTCATTCCCCATTCACCTCAAATCCCTGACTGCTAAATTTCTTGTCTGATCTCAGAAGCTAAGCAGGGTGGGGGCCTGGATACTACTCAGATCAGTGACATTAATTTTAATGTGACATTTTAAAAGATTCACATATTTGTTGATGGAAATACAGTGTGTTTGGATTATTAAAGTGGAAATTTCATTCTAAAACATCCAAAATTCCTGACAGCATATGATTCACTCTTGAATAAACAGATGACATAAACATGATCAGTATTAGGTAGATTTACCTTTATTTATTTGATAATCAATATTTGCTCGAAGCACTTTAATATTTCTCAGTATATGTAAATAAAATAGAAACGTTCATTCATTTCTTAACACATTTCATAAAAAATGCACATTTATTGAGACTTTTAAAGACAGACTCTTATTCACAGAGCTTAGTGGCTACTCTGTAAACTAATCATGTCTGGACCCAGTGGCCCCTTTACACTGCTGTGACTCTCTTCTCAGCATGACTTGATCTCCTCGTTTTTGCTTTTTTTTTTTTTTTTCCCTTGGAGGGTGTGAGATAATTACTGCATTCAGTTGTCCCCCTGCCCTCACTGAAGGCCATGTCAAATTAGCATGTTTTTTGCTTCTGACTTTAGATAGAAAAAGGGGCCAAGTGATTGTGGGAAGTATCTTGAAGGAAACCTTTGTTCTATGCCAACATGTCCTTTATGATAAACAATGCCTTTACTAACTCCTGTTTGTTTGTTTTTTTCATTGTGAGACATGTTAAAAGATAAACTGAAGCATATTAAAAATTCTAAAAGTTTCTTTACACAAAAGTCCATTCAAATTAAACAGTAGGGTCAAACTGGAAATGGTTAGAAGCCCTCCTTGACAAGACAGGGGTTGGGGGTGTGGCAGAGCAGACCATATAGAGAGAGAGCCAATGCAAAGAGAAGATATTGATTGGCTCTTATAAAACCTAGTGCGCTGTTTGTGATTGGCTGTCCTTGACATTTTGGTTCCTTAACTTTGTGGCATTTTAAAGGGTGACGATTTGGTTTGCTTACATTGCATGCCATGGCATTAGAGCCACATCAGTCTAATGGCCTCCTTATTTAATTAATTTAACGGTTTGTTTTTGTTGTTGTTGTTGTTGTTGTTGTTTAATAAGATTCTGTCTTCAGGGAGGGGAGGAGTTATTAGCAACTGGCATCTTCCTCGGTGTTAGATATTGCAGTGTATTTTTTTTTCATGACATTCAAAACTTTAAACTACTGCCAACATTCTCAGCACTCAGTACTGAATTATTGCAATTGTTTATACATGGTGTTACACTTCTCAGTTTACCTCAGTGAATATTATTTTCCCCTCTTCATTTTTTTTTTTGCTTATTTGTATTTTAAACTGAACCTTCCTTTCCTACAGTGATAAATATAATTTGTTCAGAATGTGTTTTCCTATAATTGATACTTTTGGAAAACTCTTTAAGACTTTGTTTTCGCTTTTATTCTCTTGATTAATTCTTATAATTTATCACATTAGCAGCTTCCTTGGTCACTTTTATTACTGTTCTTCCATTTAATGCCACTCTTAGCTGGTAACCGGCTGCAACAGCAGCCCTATGCCTTAAAAATGTCCACTAATTCTCTCCAGTTTAAGTTGTTGTGTATTTCCTGTAGTCATTTATATGCCCCTAATGAAAATGCTAACATTTGACTTTACTGTAATTTTAAATATTAGAGAAATATTTGAATAATGGAAATAAATTAAAATAAAGATTAACCAAGTATCAAAAAAAAGAATGACTAAAATACCAATTAGATGAATAGAATAGAGATATTTCCATAGAGAATTATAATTTACAATAGAATTAAATATCAATAGTTATATTACAAACATAGCTATTGAAATTAATATTATAGAATATTATAGTTAACATTGAAAGTGAATACCATAAGTATTCCGTGCAAAAAACAAATCTACCTCAACAAACATTCAAAGTCCTATTGTTATTGCAACCATTGTCTAAAACTTAAAACTAACAATAAGAGTTTTGCATGCCAGTTATTGTTTTAAAAATGGGCTATAAAAGTATTAATGTTACTGGGTTTTTTAAAGATTTTATTTATTTATTTTAGAAAGAGGAGAGTGTGTGAGTGCGGGAAAGGGCAATGGCAAGGAAGAGAGAATCTCATGCAGACTCTGAGCTGAGCACAGAGTGGGATAAGGGGCTCAATCCCGCAACCCTGGGATCTTGACCTGAGCCAAAATCAACTGACTGAGCCACCCAGGAGCCCCTCTAATATCATTGTTAAAAGGATTTTTTTCACCATTAAAAACTATACAAGGAATTCTTATGTTTTTTAGATATAAGCAAAATCAGTTCATATATAAAATTTGGAAATAGCCCAAATTCATGCCCTGTTCATTTACTGTGTTTTCCATCAAAGAATCACCAGAAACTTACTGGTGATGTGCGTTTAAATTTGAGTACCCAGTAAATTCATCTAATGGGAATTGGGAAAGCTGGTCAGCCAGAGTGGAGCAGATTAAAAATAAAGGTATACACCATGTTCTCACTTATTCAATAAATATTTGTCAACTGAACAGAGGTAGTATAGTAAAACTTCGAAACTACCACCAAGTGAATGGTTTCTATGTTTTCTGCCTCCAAGCTTTTTGGTCATTCATTAGGATAAGTGGATTCATACATTAAATCATTGATTAAACAACTATTTTCTAAACTTGACAAGAGGCAAAATCTCACAGTGCAAACCTCTGATTCTCTTCTCAAAACAATTCAGTCATTCATTGAATCTGCTCAGTGTCACAAGTTTTCAGTCGCTCACTGAAAGACATTGAAAATGAATGTTACATAGGAGCTGATCAAACAGCATTACTCTATGACATTGTTTTACACGGGTTTTAATATGCTTCAGTGGTGCTTACAGATCAGTGGCCAACACCTAGCACTGTAAAGTGACATAACTCTTGGCTTGAGGTCCTTAATTCTGTTTGAATAAGTATCTCAATCTTTATAGTTTCCCAGTTAACACAAATCCATATGACAACATAAATCTAAACTATTGAGGCTAGAGAGTCATTTAAGTGTAAATCGTAAATCTCTACTGTTCTACTAGTTACTTTGCTTTGCTTTTTCATGTTGCAACGTCAGTGGAATCTAAGCGTGGAATTCAGCTAAATTAGAATAAGTATATGTGTAGAAGCAAATTATGTGTTAGCGCAGTGAGACTTCTGCAAGTCTCACTTTGGAATTGTTAATTGAGTTTGGGGTAAAAATAGAGGAAAAGAATCTTCGTTAATTAGATATGGGCAGCGTCTAGAAGTTGTTGTTAAGTAGGTAAAGGCAACTATGAATTCACAAATATCAGAATGACAATCCCTGGAGAATTAGGATGAAGAGTAGACATGATTTATTTTAAATAGTAGTTGGGCAGTTTTCAAAGTAAATTGAAATGCCTGTGCCACATAAGAGTTCTAAATAAAAATGATAAAAATGTAAACAGCATGATTTTTATTCCTGGGAATAATTAAAGATATTTTTCGAACTATATCTCAATTGTTTTGCCAAATCAGGACAGGTAAGTGCCCTTGCTATCAGACCACAGAACTGTAGTCTTGACCTAGATAAATGTTCGGATTATGTATGCAATGAATCACTTCAGTAATTTTCAAAAGCCATTATAACATAATACTTAAAACCACAAGTTTTGACGTTACCAGACCTGGATCAGAAACCTGTCTCTGTTACATCTTTTTCTCTGTGACCTTAAATATATTATTTATTCCCTCTGTGCTAGGTTCTTATTTTGTAAAATTAAAATGATGCCCAATTTATGCTATTGGGAGGATTTAAAGAGATTATGCTTGTAAATTGCTTTGCAATTTGTGGCATATAATAGATATTCAACATATATAACATATATAACAACTATTAGTATTGCTAACAGTTCTTAATTAGAAACTTAATTTCCAAATTTCTTTTTCTTATTTTTTGGCCTTCTTTGTCAAACTTCAGAATGTCCTGTAGATTAATATTTTCAAAAAATAAAGAATAGAAAAACCAAGTGAAAATTAAATTACATTGCTTTTCTTTTTCTATGTTAAGAATTCTGTTTGGCTGAAAAAAATTTCTAGATAACCATGGAATTCCATTTTTCCATCTAATGTCAATCTATTCTTAATCTAAATCATATAAATACAGCATGTACTTCAGTATACCTGAATTGTATTACCTAGGCTACAATACACCTATAAATATTTTGTAATATATTTTTTAAGATTTTATTTATTCATTTGAGAGAGAGACCATGAGAGAGAGCATGAGAGGTGAGAAGGACAGAGGGAGAAGCAAACTCCCCATGGAGCCGGGAACCCTATATGGGACTCGATCCCGGGACTCCGGGACCTGACCAGAGCCGAAGGCAGTTGCTTAACCAACTGAGCCACCCAGGTGCCCCAATATTTTGTAATATTTTAAAACACAATGAGACACAAAATTCTAGTTAACTTTCATTAAGCTGCCCTCCCATGATCCCATCCCTATCCTCCTTTATAGTTGCCTATGCCTTCTGCCCTGTTTCCTTACATTAGAGCTGTGAATATCCTACAAGACTAGGTCAGTACTTCTCATCCTTCCTTTATTTTCTTAATGAATTCTTCCATTCTCGGGGGTCCTTGTTAATCTTGAATCATTTTTGAACATTGGGAAGATTTCAAGCTTACATAGTCTTCCACATGGATGACTAATTTTCTTCTCTGTGTATAAATTTTCGAGAACTTTGCCATCCAATTTTTCCAACTCCCTATCAGGTTTTCCATTCATATAGTCTGTTTTCATGCAACTATCTATAAGTATTTCCAGATTGCCTCCTATTTGTTAACCAGTGTCTTAAGAACTGGGAATACATAATCAGATGTAGTTCTGGTTTTGAGGCACTCATTGGCAAAATGGGCAATCAGAAAACTAACAGCTAATTGTGATAGTGATAATTTGTATAACATGAGTTATTGGGGAATGCTAAGGAATTATATAACTTAAATCGCTAGGAGGAGGAGGGTCCCAGATTCCATCCCAGAATGAGTGACACGTAAACAAAGACCTAAAAGGTATTTCAGAAGCAGTCAAGGAAGAAGGGTGTGTGGAGGAAAACCCCAGTCTACCTCCTGTGGTTCTCTTTTACTCTGACATGACCACCACACTTACAATACTTCTGTCACCGGATGTGTGTGTGCCTGAGTGGGAAGGGAGCATTCTTCCACCAAGCATTCACTGAAACACTTTCAGGTGTCTTACAGTTTAGCTTAATTCTGACACTTCCTGGAGATAGTGGTAGATCCCACAGGTTAAAGGCTCAGTCCTGCATGACTACTCCCTTCCACTTCAGATGTCAATTGTTTGTTTTTACTTTTTTAATTTAAATCCAATTAGCCAATATATAATATTAATAATCATTAGTTTTTTATGTAATGTTCAGTGATTCATTAGTTGTATATAACACCCAGTGCTCATTAGATCACATGCCTTCCTTAATGCCCATCACCCAGTTACCCCATCCCCCTATCCACCTCAGATGTCAATTGTAAATAAAAGTTGTCATCTGTGTTCCGGACTGATTTGCTATAAATCAGAGATTCCCATAACCCCCTCTTTGGGTTCTATTAATTTGCTAGAGGAACTCAAAGAACTCAGGAAAACAGTTACATTTACCATCTTTTTAAAGGATACAGATGAACATCCAGATGAAGAGAAACATAGGCAAGTTCTGAGAGGGTCCCAAGCCCAGGAATTTCTGTCCCTATGGAATTGGGGTGTGTTACTCTCCCAGCACATGAATATGTTATGTCCACCAACCTAGAAGCTCCCTGACCCCATCCATACTTTAGGATCTTTATGGAAGTTTCATCACATAGGCTTGATCAATCATTAACTCCATGCCCTCTCCCCTTTCTGGAGAATCAGTGGGTAGAGTTGAAAATTGTAAGTTTCTAATCATGGCTTGGTCCTTCTGGTGACCAGCCCCCATCCAAGTACCAAAAACAATTTGACAGAGGCAAAGGCAAGAACAAAACTTGGACGACTGACTTGGAAATATCATGGGTTTAGAAATGCCTAGACACAATGGGTCAGGCTCTTAGAAGCTAGATGAGCAATCAGGAAACAAAATAAGATTGGAGGTGAAGCAATAAGCCAGAGCAAGAAGAACACAGATGGCAGAGTTTTAGTTGAGGTACTTCAGTTTCTTTAGTCTCCTGTCTTTCTTTTATCTTCATCCAGATAGTGTTCACCACGGGGATATTAAATAACCCATAGTCCTAGGGGCACAAAGAGCTCATGTTCTTCTATCTTCCTGAACAGTTTTCTTCCCCCGCCATTGTCTCCAACTGATAAATGCTTAGTCATTCTTCAAAATCTCCACGTAGAAATTCCATGTTGCCTTCCATGTCCCTTGTTATATTTTCAAGGACATTTTTAGTTATAAGTGACAGAAAAGCAAATTTGAGGGAAAAAAAAGTTTGGGACTCATTAATGAAATGCCAAGGGGTAGAGGTAATTTAAGAATGGCTAGAATTAGGAGCAGATCTGATTCATCAGGGCTCTATCTTTTTCATGTGCTTTTCTCCATGAGCTAGAACTGATGGTAAACAGCTATCCTGATTGTATCCTACCAGCTTAAGCCTGTAGAAAAACAAATCTTCCCCCATAGCTCTGCCAGAAATATCTCAAGGAGTATTCCAATTTCCCTGGCTTGGATCATGTGCACCCACATTTGCCCTGAGCTCTGGCTCCCTGACTGACAGTCTCTAGGTTTAGAGTAGGGAAGGAAAATTCCGCAGTGGAAGTATAGGATATTGTTAACAAAAGTAATATTGAAGGGATGCTGGGCACATAAAAACATGTCAACAAACAGTTGACAAATCATGGTTGATCAGTTAAAATGACTGTGGGCAGTTCCCCTTGACCAGAGTTCCATGGGCCTTCAGTGGATTGATAAACTGGAAATGTAGGCACAGCTATGCCTGGATGTGAATCTCTCCAGGGAGGGGTCCATACCTTAATGATACACAAAGGTTTCCAGGATGGGAAGGTAGAAGTACTTGGAAGGGAAATGCTTTTTCCCCATCCCCACCCACTATGGACTTCCCCTGACTTAAGCCGTGTGAGGCAATTTGACAGAAAGTAGAAGGTATCAAGTTAAGGAGTTAATTTTCACTTGATTCCTGCTTAGTTCTTATCACACTCTGTTTATCTCAGTTTAATCACTTGTTAAGTGTGGATCATAAAACCTATTTTGTAGATTAAAATAATTTCACACAGTGCTTGGTACGTGGTGAGTTTCCAGTACTTTCTGGCAGTTATTTAACAACTGGGTAAGCCAGTTATTACAGAGTCTACCCAGAAGTGATTCCTCCTACCTGCCATGCTGTCTCATTTGTAGTAGGTCATGCTGTTTAGCAATGAGGGATCTAGGACTATTTTGGTAGCCTAGACAAGTCACCCTCCCCTCCCTTTGACAGCACTCCCTATCAGTGAGAGCCCAAAGAATGTTTTGGGGCCATCAGCTTCCTTTCATTCTGTGTGTGTTTACAAGCTAGTTCTCATGCCCTCTCCTGCATTTGCTGCTTTTTTTTTTAAGATTTTATTTATTTATTTGACAGACAGAGATCGCAAGTAGGCAGAGAGGCAGGCAAAGAGAGAGGAAGAAACAGGCTCCCTGCTGAGCAGAGAGCCGGATGCGGATGCGGGGCTCAATCCCAGGACCCTGAGATCATGACCTGAGCTGAAGGCAGAGGCTTTAACCCACTGAGCCACCCAGGCACCCCATTGCATTTGCTTCTTAAGTCAGCTGGGAGAATTTCCTAAAGAGACCTCTGCTACCTGGAGGCCCTGTGATTTCTAGGTGAACTTCTCTGCCCTTTGAAAACATTAAATAGGCCCAACCCCCAACATTGCATTCACAGGAGAGAACCTCTACCTTTTTCCCTCCTGAAAGAAAGAATCAAGATTATTAACACCTACAATTAAATCAGATACTGAAGCTTTGCTTTCATAACTCCTCAGGATAATTTGTTATTGGGCAAAAAATAGAAGAAAATCATTTAAATCATTAAAGAATATAGAGGATTCTACATCTGTTCTCCTACTTCAAAAACCTAATTTGTGGGCTTAGCTAAAAACAACCAAAAAAAGAAGAATTTGTATGTTGGTTGTTGAAAGTTATGTCATTCTTAGAACTGTCATGTGTATACTTTGTAAAACACTTGATGTTTGTCATTTTTTAATAGATGCACAGTTATATTTGCATATAGTGTTTTCCATATGAATTTGGCATTTTGACTTTTATTATTATTATTTAGGGTATTAATTCACTGAGTCATTCAATAAAACTTTATAGAGGGCCTGCTTTATTTTAGGCACGAAGCCATGTTTAAAATTTATCTGAATTATGAAGCCAATAGAACTTATTCTGAAAACAGAGTTAAATTTGTTTTTTTTTTTTGTTTTTTTTTTAAGAAGGTATGGAGGGGCACCATTGGATCTGTCCCTTATATAGATGTTCTATAGTACTGAAGTCCTGCCCTTTAAAGTACTGTGTAATGAATGCCTTGTCCATTCTTTTTTTTTTTTTTAAGATTTTATTTATTTATTTGACAGACAGAGATCACAAGTAGGCAGAGAGTGAAGGAAGCAGGCTCCCCGCTGAGCAGAGAGCCCAACGCGGGGCTCCATCCCAGGACCCTGGGATCATGACCTGAGCCGAAGGCAAAGGCTAAACCACTAAGCCACCCAGGCGCCCCTTAAATTTGGTTTTTAAATGTTTTTTTTAAAAAGGTCTATTTTCGGGGCTCCTGGGTGGCTCAGTTGTTAAGCATCTGCCTTTCTTTCAGGTCATGATCCCAGGGTTCTGGGATCTAGCCCCACATGGAGCTCTCTGCTCAGCAGGAGGCCGGCCTCTCCCACTCCCCCTGCTTGTGTTCCCTCTCTTGCTGTGTCTCTCTCTGTCAAATAAATAAGCAAAATCTTAAAAAAGGAAAAAAAAGCTCTCTCTTCACGTCTAAGTAGATTAAATAATGGAAGAAAATGCATAGAATTTTTAAAAATTTATTATTAGCTTTGTCAACATACTTGTTAAGCCATGGATGTTAGTGGAATGTCAGCACACAGTGCTTGAATTTTTACCAAATTTGTAATAAAATTTCATTATGTAATGATGATAATATTATTCTTTTATTCAGGGACAAGATGTTAAGAATTAATATAAAAATGATATACCAAGGGACTATGTTATTCTTATTGTTCCGTTAGTATAATCCATTTCTGTTCTAACATCAGAGAAATGTCTCTGAAGGCTCCCACACACTCTAAATCACTATTTTTTATTACTTCTGAATGAATTAGGTTTTATTCTTTGTTTATCCCTATCCATTCATTATTTAAATCAACACATTTTTATTGAATAAACTAGACCTTGCACATAATAATATAATGTGCTGCTTCATATGAAAATGTTGTTTTCCATAAGGTCTTCCTTTGAAAATTGTTTTCCCCTGAGATATTATTAGGACTTCTGATAGCTAAATAAACAAGCAAAGTGATTAAGCGGATAAAGGAAAAAAAATATTGGAATTTAATCAGTGAAGTACAAACAATAATAAGCAGGGAAACTATAGCAAGTGGTTGATGGCAAGGTATGTTTTCTCTGAGGAATGGTATTTCGGCTTAATTTTGAAAGCTGGGATTGTGTTACTTGTGGTCTGAGCCGGAATAGAATGTTTCAGGCAGGAAGATTAAGTTCCTAAAATCCAGGTGAGAAAGAGCCTGGTGTATTTGAGAGACAGAAAGGAAGCTGTTGTGACTGAAGGGATGATATGGGGTATTCTAGACTTTGTTAAGAAGTTTAAATTTAAGCTAAATAATTTGGGAAAACATTGAGGTTCTTTGGAATGCAGAGTGACACAATGTAACTGAAGTTTCAAAGGTGAATCTGGCTGTTTTGTGGATGATAGCTTGTAGGTGGCCAAAAATGGGAGCAAGAGAACCTGTTGCTTGCTGACTGCAGTTCAAGAAGAACACTTAAAGAGTTGTTCTTCATTATTTGGTGATAGGCCCTTCCAAAATGATATGCATGTTAATGCTGGAGGTCATATACCAAATGCCTGATCTCATGAACACAGCATTGTGCATCTGGGCTTTGAAGTAGTGGCAGGGATGGGGACGGCCACAGGACAACTTCTTGACCATTTACATTTATTTGGCAATTATTGTGACGTACTGGTCTCGTGTGTGATTGACTATTTATTGTGAATTAAATACTATAGGCATTGATTTCCCCAAGAACCAATATTAACTCAATATCTGAGTTGTTAATGATGAAGTTTTAGAATATAAGTGAGGTTCGGTGGGGTGAGGTCCGGAACCGATGACCAAGAAAGAATTCTTGAGATGTCTTTGGTGCAAAATGGTGGTTTATTAAAGCATGGGGACAGGACCTGTGGGCATAAAGAGCTGCTGCGCTGGGGTTGTGAGGAGTGGTTGATTATATACTATGGGGTTGGGGGAGGTAAGGAAAAGGGAGCATTTGAAAGAAGACACACAGGATACTAGAGGTTTTGCTATTTGTCAAGTTAAGGTGGTTTTTTCTTTTAGAAGGTATTAACAGTAAGACTGTTGAGAGCTTCCTGGAGGAATGTCACACTCCTGCTATCACAGGTCCTTGTCAATGAGCTTTAGGTTTGGAAAAAATTTAACTTTATTTACATTTCCCTCTGCCTCAGTCCCCTTCAGTTTTATGGCGGGGAAGATGATATTAGGGCTTCAGGACTGATTTATGGGTCTCTGGAAGGTAGGTTATTGATAAGAAAGCCTCTTCCTTGTAAATCAGTAGGACATTTGTAAACGCAGGGAGACTCAGGTCTTGCAGGATTGTGGTCTCTATAAGTTAACTATTTGCTTTTCCTTTAGGGCAGCCTGGAATGCCTGAGGAATACCACACATGTCAAGGCGGGGGTGGGGGGTGGGTGTGTAGAGTGCCAGCTTCTGCTTTGTCCTCAGCTAGCCTTCTATCCCCTCATCATTTATATAATAGGATTTGCCAAGAAATTAATAAGTTATGGTGTTAATGTAAAATACCTTCAAAAATATGTATAAATAGCACCTGTATTTTAAAACATCATTTAAAAGTGTTAGAATGCTATTTTTTCCTCTTATTACTAAGATCACTTAAACTGTAACTATCTGAGAATCTTTCTTTGTTGAAAATACTAAGTCTGTAAAGTGGAGCTGAAAATTTTCAAGAATGAATTGCTTTTTGAGAAGTCTTCTACAAATTAACTATAGTCGAACTAGCAGCACTAAGATAATGGCCATTAAAATAAGGATAATGAGATGCATTTAATTCTAAGCACTCATGATAGTGGCACAAAATTAAGTCCAGTTTGTGTATTTGCTTATTTTAAAATTACAGATACGCTACCTCTTAGAGTGAATGAATGTGCTTGTAACTGGCCTTCAGCCTGCAATGTTTTCATTTCTCTTTCTTTTATACTTTATAAAAATATAGACTGATATGAATTTTATCACATTTCATACATTAATTTTAAAATGTAGTTTCTGAATTAATACCACATGGATCATGGCATTAATCTAGACACATTTCTGACTATATAGACACATTTTTCAACTAGAAAATATTTTCTTCAGTGAATTTCATATTCATATAATTATTATTCAAAATGTTAACCTAAATGTTAAAAATAAAAATTTTTAAGTAATAATATGAATAAAATTTAATGTTTGTTTTCTGATTATTTGCATGTATTCATTAGTTCTTAGCCACATTTGAATAAATTCAATTTTTCTATACTTTATGCTCTATTTTAGATTTTTAAGACATAGTGCTTTTATTTTGCAGATTGTTGCCTTGCGTGAACAAAATGTTCATATACAAAGAAAAATGGCATCAAGTGAAGGGTCCACAGAATCAGAACATCTTGAAGGGATGGAACCTGGTCAGAAAGTCCATGAAAAGGTATGACACAGATGATATGGTCCTACCTAGAATATTTACTTGCTATGTCATTTGACAAAAAGATGAAATATGAAGTCCATGTGATAAACACTCTTTATTATGTTTTGATTTGTTGGTCAAAAGTTCATGATGACTTTTCATTTATTGCTTTTAATTTGTTTTTCTTAAAAATAATACGCATGTGTGTAAATATATAAATATTTGAATTTCTCAATACTTGCTTGATTCTTAACATGATTCTCTGAAATAATTCAGTTATATATCTAATTGAACATATGTATAATTGGATAAATATATTTGCACAGATACGTATATCTTTAATATATATGCAGGAA
Organism: Mellivora capensis; assembly: GCA_004024625.1. Classification (NCBI taxonomy): domain Eukaryota; kingdom Metazoa; phylum Chordata; class Mammalia; order Carnivora; family Mustelidae; genus Mellivora; species Mellivora capensis. The sequence continues at coordinate 149,812 of PISX010001323.1, read as the reverse complement.
TTCTAAGTATAATAACAATACTTTTGATTTATAAATGGTATTATGTACAATTGGCAACTCATCTGTGGCGTATCACTATAAAAATATTTTACTTAATAATTTATTTGGGCATTTTCCATGTGTTTAAGAAGGTCCTAATAGTATTCCTGTTAATGAGAAATTTCATAAAAAGATACCTGAACTCTTGGGACTTTTACTGTTTTTTAGAAGGGAAAGATTTTCCTTTGGTTGGGGGCTCTACCCAGGGTAAGAACACTATCAGTCTGTTTGGCCCTTTACTGGGCTAACCCATTTGTTTCCGGCACAAAAGGAAGGTCAGTTGCTGGTAGGTCTGGAATCAGATAAAGATGATGTAGACTTTGCATATCCTGTGACTGAGGCTTAGATAATCTGCAGAGATATTTGCCGTTACCAGCTACATCTTCAGATGGTTGAACTCTTTAAACATCAGGACTGCATGAATTAGGTAGCTAAATTAGTGTCATTTTCAATGTCAAGAGGTTTCAGAACAGTGATCAAGAAGCAAGGGACTGGACCATGAAACAAAAGCACCAGACTTCTTAGCTGAAAATAAACTGAACACTTCCTTACTTATCCAGTTGAAACAAATGGAGGGGCTTCTCGTGTTTCCTCCTTCAAGTATGAAAGCAAAGGGGGCCAAGTCAACTAGACTAATTTCCTGACACTCATTAGTTCTGGTGGCTGAGAGGCAAAGAGCTCTTAATTTAAGGCTTCACTATTTTAGCTTTTATCCATGTATGTTATAGAACTCTTAAGCTGAGTATTAAAAATAAACTACGGTCTGACAGCTAGGTTTCATGAGCTGTGTTTCAAATTTGAATGAAATTATTTCTTGTCCCTTCAGATAAGTAAATTGATATCAGTTCAGCAAACAAACCACTGAGCTCTTTAGAATTAGCTGTTTGCACTCAAAACTCACTTGAGGAAACTAACTTGTAATTTTCTATTACTGTTTTATTTTAATTATGTCATCAGTAATACAGTGCTATACCTTTTCTCTACTTATTCAAGTATAAAATTGGACTTTGTGGTCATGAAGCTTTTTCTTAGAAGTCTACAAAATACTGTGTGTGTGTATGTGTGTTTTTTAACAATGATGTATTTATGCTAATCCAGACAAGAATTAAAGAAATATGTCTTTGAAAGGCAGAAAGAACTTGAGATCTTGTCTATTCCCTAACAAGCCATTTGATATTTAAAGCATTCATCTGGTACTTTCAGGAGAGAGGAGAATACTCACACAAATTTTTTTTTTCCAAATGTCGTTTATTTTAACATATAACCCCCAAATATCTAGGCATTAAAATGTAAGACAATTCATGTCAGATTAACTTTCAGAAACTGGTTCTAGTATCTGGATGAGGATCTATATATAATAAATGTTTGTTTCTATTGGACTGCACATATTCTGAGGACTCTGAGTAGTTAGTGATATAAAGTACTTTCTAACTTTCTTTGCCTTTTGGTTCTTGGAGAAGGCATTTCAGCCAGTGTAGAAGAGAGATTCTGGTTACTTACTCTTCTTTATGGATGTAACTAAAAATTTTTAAACATTGTAGCTATTGGTATTCTTTTTTTCCCAGTTTCCCAGAAATATAAGAAGAGTGATTTCCAAATGCTTTAAATTAATGATACACTGGTATTATTAAAAATAGCATTCCCGGGACGCCTGGGTGGCTCAGTTGGTTAAGCGGCTGCCTTCGGCTCAGGTCATGATCCCAGCGTCCTGGGATCAAGTGCCACATCGGGTTCCTTGCTTGGTAGGAAGCCTGCTTCTCCTCTGCCTCTGCCTGCCACTCTGTCTGCCTGTGCTCGCTCTCTCTCTCTCCCCCTCTCTCTCTGACAAATAAATTTAAAAAAAAATTAAAAAAAATAGCATTCCTCTCCTCCAACTTAGACCTAAAATATATATCATCATGTATGTATTTTTTTCTAATTTAAAATAAGTGACTTGTTTCAATTCATATTAATCCTGAGATGTCCTTCAAGAAAGTATTTTGAAAATTTGAGAGGTTTTTGTTTTTTATTTATTGGGGTATAATTGATACACAATATTATTTCAGTTTCAGGTATACAGCACAGTGATCTGATGATATTTATATACCTTATAAATTGATCACCATGATAAGTATAGTGACCATCAGTTTCCATACAAAATTTTTACAATATTATTTACTATATTCCCTATGTTGTATATCACATCTCCACATCTTATTCATTTTATAAGTGGAAGATTGTGCCTCTTAATCTTCATCATATATTTAATCCACTTCCCAATCCTCTTACCTCTAGTTACCATCAGTTTTATTTTCATGTATTTATTTATTCATTCACTCATTCATATCATGTTTGTTTGCCTGCCATTTCTTTGTTTCCAGTTTTATTGAGATATAATTGACACATAATATTGTGTAAATTTAAGGTATACCACATGGTGATTTAGCATATGTCTATATTGTGAAGAAATTACCACAATAAGGTTAATTAACACATTCATATCTCACCTAATTACCTTTTGTGTGTATGCGGGTACATATACTAAGAACATTTTAGATTCAGTCTCAGCAACTTCCAAGTATATAATATAGTGCTGCTGATAATAGTCACCTTGCTGTATGTTAGATCCTCTCCATATTCTAACTGCTGACATTTATGGATAAAATATGAAATAATTTCCTTTATCATTATATTTATCATCCTTATATAAATACTCCTAATTTACTCTTAACTAACATAAATTATAAAGCATCTTTACTTTTTAAAATTATTTTCTGTTGCTTGATTATTTAAAGTATTTCAATACCATTGAATAACAAGTGTTATGGGATTGTAATTTAAATCCTACCACTTAATTTTTTATTGAGAATTGTTTTAAAATGATAATCAAGCAAAAAAAGGAAATATTATTTTGGGGAGTGTCTGTGCAATGAAGATTATCAGTGAAGGATGACTGTGGTATTAATGCATAAATTGCAGAGTGGTGGTTGGGGAGATATACAGAAAACTATTGTGAGATACTATCGAACTCCCAGAGAGTGACTTGTAAATCCTAGTCACAAGGATTTACCCTTTGCTTAGGGTAGTAAAGTTACTTAAATTACATAGGGTGGGTTATTAGCCAACAGATGTTTTATCTCAGTGGCTTGAGAATCCTGTTGACAAAATAGTTGATAAAAATAGTCTCAAAAAAGCACACTCTGAAACAGACCTTATTACTCATAGAAAAGCTGTGTAATTGTTATCAACACTTAAAAAATTAAAAGAAAAAGTAAGTTTAACTGAAACTAGTTCAAATGTTTCTGTGGGACATAAATTTCATCAGTTGTTCTAGAAGAATGTAAATACTCAGAGGATAATAAAATTTTTCAGGACACTAAATTTTACCCCACTGAAAGTTCAGAACTGGGCTCAATAACTTTCTTCCTGTTAATTTCTAGAGGAGAATTAATTTGTGAAATTTTTGCATAAATACACTGCTCTTGTAAAGGAGATAATAATGCTCCTGACTCATATATTCTGTACTTCCAATTATTTTTTGCAGCTGCAAATACTTGCTAAGTGATGTGGATAAGTGGGATGTTAGACACTGGTGGAGAGTCAGAAGACATCACCTCTGTAATAAATTTGCTGAGAAACTAGAGCGAAAAATCAGCATGCCCCAATTAATATTGCAGAACACGATAAATAAGTAGTGTCAAAAATGATATTAGAGTTTAAAGGAGAGATAAATTAATTGTGATAGGAGGTGTCAGAGAGGCAGCATGGAATAGTGATTTGTTTGATGTCAGCACCTGGATTCAAATTCCAACACTGCCAGTTACTAGCTGGGTGAACTTGCACGTTAAACTCCCAGAGCATCAGTTACTGGTAAATAGTCATACCCAACTTACAGCTTTGTTGTAAAGAGTAGAGACACTGACTGTGAAAAACAAAACTTAATTATAAGCCATAAACAGTATGGTTATAATATTGATTAATACTATGTTTTCATGGTTGTGCATTTTTCAATAAACATTTATTGGCAACATTATTGAAGGTGTTAGGATATAGGTACTGGTCTGGGTGGTTGGGACATAGTAATGAACAAGGCAGATGAGGGCCCAGGCAATAAACAAATGAGAGGGAGTGAATGTGACCAAGGAGCTGGTGTGAAGTATGTTACATAGACATGGCGAGGAAGGACTTTTTTAGCAGGTGAGGATTGAACTGAAACCTGAAAGAGGACACAAATTCAATCACATGGAAAAGCTTGAGTTTTTGAGGCAAAGGAAACACTAAGTGCAAATGCACCAATGGTGGGAAAGAGCTTCTCTGGCATATTCTTGGGAAGGAAGGATGACAGGGTCATTGAAGCCTAGTGGTCCAGGGAGAGAACAGCAGGAGACAGGATGGAGCAGTGAACAGGGTCAGATCATGTAAGTTCTTGTAGGACATGGTAAGGAGTTTAATTTTATTCTCAAAGCAATGGGAAGATATAGAAGTATGTTAATGTGGGAGCATCTTGATTAGATATCTTTTTAAAAAATCACTTGCACTTTTTCACACATCAGACTTCTGAAGTTGATAGAGATGTTCCTTTTCTTAATTTTACCAGTAATGAAATTGAGACTTACTTAGAATGATTAAAGGACTTCTTTGTCTAGAGCAGGACCACAACCCCAGTCTTCTCACCTCCAGACAATGTTATGCTCTGACATTCCTTCTCACATGCCTGGATGACTTCTATATGTGTTACTGTTGAGTTTTTACAAAAATTCATTTTAACCCAATCTTAGTTTTTCTGATCTTTTCTTCTTTTATTATTGTGTATATATATATATTCCCTTGTTTTTTAGAGTTGATTTTCTTTTTTTTATCTAAACCCCTTTTCTTAAATTTTTATTTAATTTTTTCAGTGTTCCAAAATTCATTGTTTATGTACCACGCCCAGTGCTCCATGCAATATGTGCCCTCCTTAATACCCACCACCAGGCTCACCCAACACCCCCACCCGTCTCTCCTCCAAAACCCTCAGTTTGTTTCTCAGAGTCCACAGTCTCTCATGGTTTGTCTCCTGCTCCGATTTTCCCCAACTCACTTTTCCTTCCATCTCCCAATGTCCTCCTTGTTATTCCTTATGCTCCACAAGTAAGTGAAACCATATGATAATTGACTCTCTCTGCTTGACTTATTTCACTCAGCATAATCTCCTCCAGTCCCATCTATGTTGATACAATAGTTGTATCATCCTTTCTGATGGAGGCATAATACTCCATTGTATATATGGACCATAGAGCTGATTTTCTATCCAAGAGTGTGTTTTTAATTTTTTTTTTATTTTTCCCACAACTTCTTCAAGTTATTATTATCATTATTTATTTTATTTTATTTTTTTTACTCTGAACAGATCCTCCAAGGCAATGGCAGTCCAAAATTTTGGTCACTACAAGTATGGCTCTTAAACCTAGGCAAGAGAGGTCCATGATTTAGTGGGCCTTGCTGTGGCCCTCTTGTCCCTCTACAGGATGAGAAGTTCAGGAGACCAGGGGAAATTGCAAACCTGTGAGCCACACCACCACCCCTTCCTGACCACATGCCAGGTACCTGGAAGCCCAGACTCTCTGACCAGATAGACCTTCACCTGCCTCCAGGCCTTTATTGACTTCTTCCCAGGAGCAATGTCTGTATCTGCCTGAACTCTAGTGTGCCCATTCCTAGACTAAGGGAGTGGCCAAGAGGCACCTGTTTGATGGGGTTCCACAAAATGAAAGTGCTGGCTGAGGTATCTATTCAGGCAAAACCAGTCCAGTACTCTGGAAGGAGCTGAGACTAGGAAGAGAAGGTGAGCTGACTATAGCCCAGGGGCTAGCTAAGTCCTGCAATACAACTTCAAGGAGACTGAGAATTATTATTTACAATTTGATCTAAAAGTCAATGTGAAGGTATCCTTTCAAGGGAAATAATAGGTTATATTTTTCTTGACAGTTTGCTGACTTGATTTATAATCATTATATATTTACATTTATGGTATATGGACCTCTCTTTGTTGTTTTGCCCCGGCCCCCGCCCCCCAGATCCTAGAGACCTACTAACTGTCTGACCTACTGTCTGCTAACGACTATAAGAAATACAGTTTAGGGGCGCCTGGGTGGCTCAGTGGGTTAAAGCCTCTGCCTTTGGCTCAGGTCATGATCTCAGGGTCCTGGGATCAAGCCCCGCATCATCGGGCTCTCTGCTCAGCAGGGAGCCTGCTTCCCTCTCTCTCTGCCTGCCTCTGCCTACTTGTGATCTCTCTCTCTGTCAAATAAATAAATAAAATCTTTAAAAAAAAAAGAAATACAATTGAGTTTCAGCCTTTTACTCTGAATTATTACGTCTGTTTGCATGTATGTGTAAAACTAAAACAGAAGTTGCACAAAACAATAGTTGAATTTTACCATGTGCAATACCTTTTGACAGTTCTTATTCCTCAGTGACTGATACATTACTTTAGTTCTTCACAGAGCTAAGGGTGAAGGAGGGGGCTGATTTGTCAGTAACATTACAAAGTGTGAGGCACATTTTACGATGTGAGGCCCTTTGTAGGGTGGTGGCTCTCTGCTCCCCTCTCAAGTTTCCTTTGCTTGTTATCCTCACTTTGAACCTAGGTGCTCTGAATGAACCAAGCTGCTTGTTCACTTTTCAGAATTGTTGTTCTTATTATTCTCTTCTCTTAGAATCTGACATTAATTCATGACTGTTCTGAAGTTAAAATGTAACATAACAACTTAAGCAATAATAATATGTAAATGTAAAAGCTGAATAAATACAAAATCAGATATGGATTTTTATTCACATTCTTTTAGTTCCTTTGTTCTGAAAGGCAGAAAAATTATGGCCAAAAAATTCACAAAACAAAATGAAAAATCAGTGGCAAGAATAATCCTCAGATCAGAAAATCTAGGAACTAAGTATATAGAGTTTGCTGAAGGACATTGAGCTGAAGTGTTATAAGAAATGAAATACGGCATGGGCCTTTACCAAAATTAAGGGTTTTGTGGATTTCTAGCACTACAATGCTTTATTTTATATGAGCCGCTAATGACAAAAATAGGCACTTAGGAAAAATTAATATATGAGCAATATGACCCTCAGTGATGACAAAAGGATTTTATTTCATCATGCTATTATGGTCTATTATGAAATACCATAATATGAAGATACTGCATAATCTCACACAAAGCTGATTGCTGTACATTTAAGTGTTTGGCTTATGAATATACCATATTTCTATTTAAAAATGCTAATACAGTGCCTGGGTGGCTCAGTTGGTTAAGCAATTGCCTTCAGCTCAGGTCATGATTCCGGAGTTCCAGGATCGAGTCCCACATCGGGCTCCCAGCTTCATGGGGAGTCTGCTTCTCCCTCTGACTTTCTCCCTTCTCATGCTCTCTCTCACTCTCTCTCTCTCTCTCTAATAAATAAATAAAATCTTTTTTTAAAAAAAAGTACCAATACTAATAAACAGTATTTGACACAAATGCCTTTCTTTCAGAGTCCTCTGCTAACTTCTAGTTGAAAGTAGTTACCCATGGCGATGTCTTCAGTGTATTCACTGCATTTTGGCTATTTTTATATGCCTTCCTCACTACATGTCAACTACTGCCAGCAACTGTTCTTCCAGAAATTTAGTCTTTGTTAACTGTGGCTTATTTTATATATTATTGATTAGGCCCCAGTTTCTTCTCTGTATCAAAGATAATTATCATTTGGATTTGTATACATCTGTTTAGCCCTAATAGAATATTTTCTCTGTGCATTGATCCCATATATTGTAATCTAATTCCTCATAGCAACTGTGTATACTTCTCTTTTATTCTTTATTTGAATTTTCAAGCAATGAAACCAAGCAAAGGGGTGGGATTTATGAATTTGACATCTAGGGGTTAGCGCACCTCTCAGGAAAGAGAGGTCCAAGTATAACCCTTGATACATATGGCTGGGATGGCTTAGAGGTCTATGATTGGCTACAAAAGGGCCCAGAAGAGCCAAGTTTAGGATGCTACATGGTTCATTCATATGTACATGAAGTTATGCCAAATCAGTTTTATAGGAGCTCCGTTGAAGAAAAAGCTTGGGACCAAAAGTCAGGCATCTTCTATATGCAATAGCAGAAATGAGAAATAGAAATCTAATGTTGTGTGGGAGCTCATTAAACTCCAAATAAATCTCTCTGAATGCAGTGCCTGGGTTTTTATGCTTTAACTGTGACCTTAACTAGATGGGAAGAGAAAGGGGAATTGACTTATCTTTGAGAGCAAATTCAGTATCATATTATCAGCCCAGATATGAGGGCAGAAGAAAAAAGCACACCTTTGCTGAAGTAGGTTTTCTTCAGACTTTAAAAGAATGATTCACAGAATTTGACAGAAAGTGTATTCATTTATCTCCATCCTATTGGCATAATTTGAGTGTTTATTTTGTTTTTAAGATTTTATTTATTTATTTGACTGACAGAGATCACAAGTAGGCAGAGAGGCAGGCAGAGAGAGAGGAGGAAGCAGGCTCCCCACTGAGCAGAGAGCCCAACGCGGGGCTCCATCCCAGGACCCTGAGATCATGATCTGAGCTGAAGGCAGAGGCTTTAACCCACTGAGTCACCCAGGCGCCCTTTGAGTGTTTATTTTATACCAACGATTTTCTTCCTTAAAGTGTTGTAGAGAAGAACAAGTACATTTCCTTCTCTGTTGTTTGTCTGATCTGCTGAGTCAATCCAGGAAAAATTTTGTCTATTATTCAGATGCTCTGCAGTTGACCTACTTTTATTTTTCACTTTTGTAGAGTTTATCCATCTTATCATTTCTCATGAAGCACTAGTTTGCCAGGAATTTAATGTGTGTTTTACAGAATCCACTCCCCCAGAAAGAGAATTCCTAGGACAGGAGTATTAGGAAATGCTGTGCTATACTTTTTGAACTAGCATCTTAACTATAGTATTCATTAGATTTATTTTTTAATATTGTCAGGCTCCAAGAGGAGCAGTATTCAGCTTTTCCTAAACTTGTATGACCAGAAATCCCCTTTATCTGCAGGGAAATTGCATATGCCAGGATGAGTATTCTGAAGAATATTCCTTAATGGTGGCTCTGGCCTTTTAAAGATAGGCAAACCCTTCTTCAAGCCTTTGTGAAAATCTTATTAACAAAGGCTACACACCAATATGAACAAGATAAATAACTGGCATAAAGCCTTTTATAGCTTTCTAAAAGTGCTTTTACACAGTTGTTTTATTTGATCCCTGTAATAACCCTGTGAGGTTTGTAGAGCAAAGATTACTGGCTTGTGAACAGGAGGAGCCGATGCAAATAGTATAAGGATACAAATATTAAAAGTGAACATGGCTGAAGAAAGGCAGCGTATCAACTACCTGATTTCATGGATTTCAAAACATAAGAGTATGCACTTTAAGCAAAGTCTTAAATTTGTCCATTGTGTCTAAGGGGATAAAAGGGCTTATTAGACTGAGCATGAATCTTTAAAAAATTCAAAACTAAACCTTATACAAAGACCACTTTGTTGTCTCCTGTGTTGATGTCTCTAGCAGTCAACTATCAATTATACTCCCCCAGCAATTCTTACTGTGCTCTCCTTGTCATCATTTTTTTCTTTATCCCATTCCTATAACATACAAAATTCTTCCAACTAAAAGAAAAATAAATCTCTTTTGACCTTACTTCTTCCAACAGCTGTTGCTCTCTTTTGGCTCCCCTTTGCCACAGAGCTCTTCAAAGGGGTTGTCTACTCATTTTCCCCAGGTGCTTTCTTTGCAGTTTTTATAGATCTATTCTAATAAGGTGTTTGTCCCACCATTTCACAGAAACCACTCCTGTTGCCATCATCACTAATTTTATATTGGTAAATACAGTGGCCAATTGTCAACCTTTGTTGTCATTGATGTTTTAGTAGATCACTCTTTCCTCCTTGACCCCCCCCCTTTTTAAATTTACTGACATTATAGGAAACCACACTCTGTTTTTCTCTTACTTCACCAGTGGCTCTGTCTCAGTCTCCTTCCTTTCTTGGACAACATTCTTCTTCCTGACGACGACGACGACGACTACTACTACTACTACTACTTCTTCTTCTTCCTCCTCTTCCTTTTCTTCCTCCTCCTCCTGCTGCTCTTCTTCTTCTTCTTCTTCTTCTTCAGATTTTATTTATTTATTTGACAGGGGAGCACAAGCAGGAGGAGCGGCAAGCAAAGGGTGAGGAAGAAGCAAGTCTCCCTGCTGAGCAGGGAGCCCTAATGCAGGACTCAATCCCAGGACCCTGGGATCATGACCTGGGCCAAAGGCAGATGATTAACTGACTGAAGCACCCAGGTGCCCCTTCCTCCTGACTTCTTAATGTTGGAGTGACCCAGGTCTCAGTCCCAGCTTCTTCTCTCAATGATTGCCATCAGTCTCATAGTCTTAACTAGTATCCATAAGCTAATTATTTACAAACCTTTACTTCTGCTTCAGATTCTTTTTTTTTTTAAAGATTTTATTTATTTATTTGACAGACAGAGATCACAAGTAGGCAGAGAGGCAGGCAGAGAGAGAGAGAAGAGGAAGCAGGCTCCCTGCCAAGCAGAGAGTCCAATATGGGGCTCGATCCCAGGACCGTGAGATCATGACCTGAGCTGAAAGCAGAGGCTTTAACCCACTGAGCCACCCAGGCGCCCCTCTGCTTCAGATTCTACAACCAAACATATTTATCCAACAGCCTATTGAACATCTCCACTTGTACATCTAAAAGATATTGCACACTTAAAATGTTCAAAGCTTACCTCTTGTATCCCCAAACCCCCCAAAATTGTCGCATCTTCCCCATCTCAGTTGATGGAAACTTTGCCTTTCCAGTTGCTCAAGGTGAAGAATATCAAGTTATCCTCAAGTCCTCCGTATGTTCCACACCCCACATCAAATTGAAAAAAAATTAGATTTGTCCTACCTTCAAAATATATCTAGGATCTGATCACTCGTTACCATCTCCATTTAATCACAACACAACCATTATCAACCATCTCTTACCTGGACTATTGTAATTACTTCCTGGCCACTCTGCTTCTCCAGTGTACCCTCTACAGTCTATTTTCAACATGATTTTATTTCTTACTTCTTATGTATTGCCCAAGACTTCAATATTCAATACAATGTTCAAGACCTCAATACACTATAGCGTAGCATGGGTCAAAATGGCATACTTGATTTTATATAGTCTAGTAGCCCTCTCTTAGGACCATTCTTGCTCTGCCTGAATTATCCAAAACCCCCCAAAACTTAATCAGGTCAAGAGCACCAATTTGTTTTGTTTTGTTTTGTTTTTAATATTTGTGAAAAGAGAAATAGAAAATGTCATAAGGTAACCGGTGAGCAATGATTTTTTTTTAAATTGTCATTGCCTCTTTTGAGTTTCCAAAATATCACTTTTAAAAATAGGTGGCCCCTCAAAATCAAACGCTATCCATATACCATTGCAATAGCCCACTGACATACGGGGTATATGAAATCATTCCATCCCAGTTGTTGACCTGGTTTGGAGTTCCACCAGCAGTAGTGACATCCCATGGCAGACTGCTTCTTCAGGGAGGATTTCTCTTTCTTCAAGTGACACCACTTTGAGACTTAGTTTCATACCTAATTTCCCAAATTTATCAAGATGACTGGGCAAGGTAGGTCTTCCAGACTCAGCTACACACTGAGCTAGAACCGTAACTGATATTGGGCGTTGGACTCAGGTCCCAGTGCATATCATACTTCACACATGGTAGGTTCTTCTCATGAGTTCTTGGAAATCTTTCTGATCCAGTCAGTTGTCTTAGTTCATAGGATAATTGGGAATAACAGTGAACTTCAGAATTGAAAGGAAAGCAGTCTTGTTTTTCCTTTCTCTCCTGAGGTTTCCTGGTAATTATGCAAATTACCCTCCTGTTATCCTCTCTTATATCAAGAGACACTGGAAGAGACTGTTTGTCAAGGTTTCATTAAATATTCTTCTTCTAGGGCAGGGGTGTCTATTTGCCTTATATTTACATATCTAAAAGGAGTGCTGAGTGATTTTTCCTGAAAGAAGAAAGATCTTCTCCAATGTTACTTCATTATTCTATAGCTAAACAAAGAAGGAATTCAAGATTTTCGGTCATAAGCAAAATGAAAAACAAAAAGTCCCCACTATACACATAGCTCCTTATAACTATTTAGGTCATTTCAGAATTTTTTTAAAAGATTTTATTTATTTATTTGACAGAGATCACAAGTAGGCAGAAGGCAGGCAGAGAGAGAGGAAGAAGCAGACTCCCCACTGAGCAGAGAACCCGATGTGGGGCTCGATCCCAGGATCCTGGGATCATGACCTGAGCCAAAGGTAGAGGCTTTAACCCACTGAGCCACCGAGATGCTCCAGATCATTTAGGAATTTTATAAATGAATCATATAATAATATCGGAAATAGCTACTTCTTACATTTCTGAGTGTTATTAATATCAATCATGGGAATATTGAATAGAAATTCCTCATGTTTCATCTAGATTCAAGACACTACAAAATGAAGTATATTTCAGTCAAGCCACATATACCAGATAGAGTGAATGAATTTTATTCTTGTTTAAACATTATGAGAATATTAGAACTTCGGAGTAACAGTCCTCAGATTAAAATATTCTTGCTTTCAAATTTGGTGGAAATTAAACATGGTTTAGAATGTCTCAGAAAATAATAAATATATTTTATACTTATTAATAAAACACAATCACATTGAACTAAAGAACTGACAAGTGAAAGCTCATCAGCTAGATATTTTAATTAAATAATATTTCTAAGTATTTACAAATCTTTGCAAATCTCAGTGTTGACTAATAAAGTCGTTAATGGGGAAGTAACTATAAGAAATCATCTGGTCTAGAAATTTTTCCAAATATAGCAATATTTGGCAAAAAAAAAAGATTTATTTCTTTCCATCTTTCAAAAATAAGAAATAGTTGCATTTCCATTTGAAATATCAAATATATTTTAAAATAATTAGTTGATACTAGCATAGAGAATACTAATTTCTTGGCTCTATTATATCTTTTATTATAATCATTTCACATTTGATTATTTTATTACTTTAAATTCTTTGCTTCATTATGCCAGGCAGTTTTTCAGGTTTGATGACTAGATTGTATACAGTAATTAATAAGTACCTGGATAATATTGATCTGTGGTTCTTAACCTCAGCTAAACATACGATTACATAGGGAGACTTAAAAATAATTATATATCTGGACCCCACTCCTAGATATGGATTAGAGTGAGAACCATTTTTTATTGAAGTCTAATTAACATATAGTGTTACATTAGTTTCAGATGTATAATATAATGACTTAACAATTTTATACATTACACAGGACCCTGGAATCATGACCCAAGCTGAAGGCAGAGGCTTTAACCCACTGAGCCACCCAGGTGCCCCGATGGCCCATTTTTTCTTCTAGGAGTTTTATGTTTATCACATTTTGTGTGGAATCCACTTTATATTTTTATTCAACTCTCCCAAGGATTAAAATGTGTAGTTATAGTTGAGAATAACTGATACAGAGTACAGATATTATTATGTCTGCTTTGTTCTAGGTTCTAGATTTGCAAGATTTGTAAATAGATGATTTGTATATGATTAAACAGATTTAAAGAGTCAGTGTGGAATTAGAAATAATAGCTGTGAATTCCATGCTGGAGAATTTCAGAACAAAGAAAAAATATGCTTATTTGTAGGATAAGATTGAAATATGAAGTCTGATCTGATTTGTGATAGCTAAAATTCAATATGGAAATTAATACAGAAATTAATACAGACAATATGGAAATTAATCTAGGCAGACCCAAAATGTCCAAAATCATAAGCTTGAAGCCTTTGGACTCCTCAGCGTTTAAATACTTTTTGGTCATAAAATATGAATTTTATCAATGGTCTGGTGGCTTGATTTGGGTTACTCTTTTTTCCTATATTTTGTTACTTTCAGGTAGGCATCTTCATATTCTGAGCACCCAATCTAATATCTGGCATATGACAGAGGCTAAACAGATAGTAGAGTTTTAGTGCTGAAGTGAATGGATAAATGAAATACAAGTAGAGATTGAATAAATTGATAGATGAAACAGTAAATGAACAAAAGTAAACAGAGAGGGAGAAAGAGAGAGAGAATGAACAAAAGAAAGAATGGAATGTGACACTGGACTACTTGGGTTCCTGTTTGAACCTTATTACTTTCTAGTAGTGTGACCTTAAGCAAAACATCTATGTTCCTTGCTTCAATTTCCTTTTCTGTTACAATAGTTTGTTATAGGGATTAAAAGTTTATGCACAGCATGTACTTGGAATAGTGCCTAGTACATAGTCAGAACTTAAATGTTAGTGAAGTGGGGTAATTATTACAAACCCATGCTTGGAGCCAGAAATCTTACCAGCTATATGTCTTGGGTAACTAAGTATCCAATAAATGATAGCTATTATTATTAGTTGTCTGTATTCTAATGGAAGATACAGTCTTATCTGAGGATCTGGAGGCAAATCCAAATTTGAGAATTTGAAGTAAGATGAGGAGTATAATGATCTCTTAAAATGAAAGGAAATAATATTTGCTAGGGCCTCAGATTGGCTGAAGTCTTCCAGAGTCCCTCCCTGAATCAGTGCTTGGTCTAAGATTTACTCATAGAGTTCACAAAGAGACTTCACTATTGGTTTGTTCAATACAGTTGGTTTGTTCAATGGTTTGTTCAATCAATCAGGAGTTCCTGATTGATTAGGTCTTTATTCTGTTACCTTTTTCACCCTAACGTTGCTGACTCACATAGGAAATTTCCAATGAACTATCAGCTCTAGTTCTTTTTTTTCTTATTATTTTTGTGCTTATGAAAGTTTTCCCTGTCTGATTTGTGTTATTTCTTTATTTTTGGTTCTATATTTCAATAACACTACATTCTCTTCTCACAGAATGGAGTATTTTATAAAATTTTGCCATTTTATAGATTCTGTCCAATCCTCCAAAGAATTATTAAAGCTAGATTATTTACATTATGATTGCAAATCTTGTGTTACTTTTTTGACCAATCAAAAATTTATCTCTAACCGGGGGCACCTGGGTGGCTCAGTTTGTTAAGTGTCTGACTTCAGTTCAGATCATGGTCTCAGGGTCCTGGGATTGAGCCCCACATTGGGCTCCCTGCTCGGTGGGAAGCCCGCTTGTCCCTCTGCCTGGTGCTCCCCTGCTTGTGCTCTGTCTCTCTCTCTGTCAAATGAATAAATAAAATCTTTAAAAATATATAAAAATAATTTATCTCTAACATAATATTCATAGAACTATTTTAAAAAATGGAATGCAAGGGCTTGGTGTGACCTCTTAAATGCTGATGAGTTTTAAGTGTATCTTTGCCTTTAACAACTGGATTTTATTAATGGTAAGACAAATTCCTACCTTCTACTCTTTGGCCTCACCTTTTATTATTTTCTCTAGAGAGATTAATAAGCCATGAGAAGTAAAATGCATAAGAGAAAAAGATCTTGAAATTCCTTATGAGAGAATCTAGCATTTATGTTTTAGATGTGAAAAACATGGGAAAGCATATGTCAAAATGTACAAATCAAGTGTGGAATTATGTTCATAATAAAGTTTAAGTTATCAGCTGCCATAGTGGCTACAGTTAAGAATACTGTATTGTATATTTGAAATTTGCTAAGAGATATTAAATGTTGTCACTACAAAAAAGAAATGGTAATTATGTGAGGTAATGGATGCGTGTTAGCTACCTTATTGTGGTGATCACAGTATACACATGTATCAAATTATCATGTTGTGTATCTTACGCTTACACAATATTATATATCAAATATATCTAATGAATCTGAGGGAGATTATCATCTGTCAAATATAATAGCTTCTTAGGGCAGGGGGAGGTCAACCAAGTATTCATTCTGCATAGGCAGTGTCCATCTACCTCTAAAATCTTATAATTAACATATCTCCTAAATCCTCTGGAATACCTTGTCAAGAAATAGCTGTCCAAGTGGAACTTAATTATTAAGTCATACTAATATAGCACTTTAAGTGCCCTCTGTTCTGTACATCCAACAGGCATTATCTTACCACTTAAAAGAAACATGAAAATTGTTCATTGATATGCTTCTTAAACAGCTGTTCTTTCATGGAATAGAAAGGCAATGTGTAACCAATATGCTCAAAATCAGCAATAACCATTTAAGTACCATAAAATGCAGAGTGAAAATGGGCACATTAGAAATTTAACTAGACTACTATTTTTAAAAGACATGTTACAGTATTTTTTAAATAAATACTAGAGCTTGAAGTAGGATGGAGAAAATATCAATGGTGAGGTCATTTTATCGAGGATTATCAAATACAAAGAGAGACCCATATTTCCAGCATTTACTTGGTAGAAAATGGAAGAACATGTTTATATTTCTGGCTTTATATCAAGATTATCTTTAGAAGTGGTAGGACTATGATATGGTAGGGCTTCTGGGACTTCATAAACTTCATTTGGTCTTATTGTAGAATGTATATTTCTACCACTTTTTAAATCTCAATGTGCATTTATAATAATGGTTTCCTTAGTTTACATCAGATTGTTCTACTATAAAGATAATTCATCTATATTATGCTTTAAAATAGGGCAAAAAGGACTCAGTTCTATTTTATATTTACTTTTTATGAAAACAGTTTTTTCATGAGCTTTGTGCAATGATGGCTGAAAATATTGTCTCGTATTTTATTTCTTTTTGAATCCTTACTGTTTTTCCTAAAACTCATCTTACTCATTAATGAAAACTTTCATTCATTCACTCATTCATTCATGCATTCATTTAACAAATCTATTTTTGTGGAAGATGCTCTAAATCACTAGAGACACAAGTAATCAAAACATTTATTCAGTTAACAAACGTCTATCTCATAACCATCATATGTCAGGCATCATTCTAGGTATTTGTGATACACAAAAAGAAAGCATAAAGGCTCTTTTCCTGCTTAGGCTTATGACCTAGCAATTTGGAGGGGGTTAGCAGATAATAAACAATAAATTTACCTAAGTAAATCATCTAGTATGTCATAAAATGATATTGAAGAAAAGAAAAAGTAGAGAAATACAAAAAAATCAGGAGTCTTGGGGAGACATGGAGGTAGGAGTAATTTGCCCTTTTAAATAAAGTGGTCAGGGTTGGCTCTGTTGAAACAGTTGAGGTTGTTAGCCATGTGGAATACTAGTGAAGAATTTCAGTCAGTAAAAAAAAAAAAAAAAACCTCAAGCCAAGGCTGCAATGTGGGAGAGTTAATGACTTATTAGAGGAGCAGCGAGGTTGCCCATGTGGCTAAAGTCAGAGAACAAGTGGGAGAATAGTAGGAGAGAAGTCAGGGAGGGCAGGGCTTGGAGAGGAGGGCAGGGGAGTAGAAAGTGGGGAGCTGTGGTTATTGATTGTTATAATATTTTTGTTTTTGTACTGGGTAGAATGGAAAAGGATTGGAGTGTTTTGAGCAGAGGAATGACTTGGTGTAACATGATTACCATGTAACAAGATTACCATGGATCATTCTGGCTCTTTTAAAAAGGAAAGAAAGAGGACAAGGTTAGAAACAAAGAGACCACTTAGAAGATTGTTACAGTAATTCAAGTGGAAGTAGATGACCCAGACATCATGTATTGAACAAGAAAATCCAGCTACAAATCCCAGATGAATATTGGTAAAGAGGATGTTAAAGATCATGCCAGTGCCAATCACCAGAAGTAGGAGCCCATATATCTTGGCCTACTGCATCTTCTAAGGGTTCAGGAGTTGTCAAATAGGATTAGATGCACAGGCATTCCTTGACATACAAAGAGGTCATGGAAATGGGTCCAATTCAGATATGTCACAAGGTAATGTTTAGTATAAGATGTCACATTCAGCATTTAGGGTAAGCTTATACTAGGGTAATTGATTAGGCAAATAAAACATTGAGCCAGGACTGAAAAAAGAGTATGCCACGTGTTTATCTGGTAGATGAAACAGAAAAATCACAGGTTGGGAGACACAAGTGGGTTTAGGATTTTCAAGGGGACCAGTGTAGCTAGAATGGAATAAACATAGCAAAAGATGGGAGTGGGCATAGATGGGCAGATAATGTGGGTTCTTGTGATTATATGTTTTTTTTTTTAAAGATTTTATTTATTTGTCAGAGAGAGAGCAAGTGTAAGCAGGAGGAACAACAGGCAGAGGGAGAAGCAGGCTCCCCATTGAGCAAGGAGCCTGATGGGGGTACCTGATCCCAGGACCCCAGGATCATGACCTGAGGCAAAGACAGACACTTAACTGATGGAGCCACCCAGGTGTCCCTGATATGGGTTTTTGAGATCATCATAAGACCTTGACTTTTTTTTTTGTCTGCCTTCTCCCCCCTACTTCTTCCCCCTGCTAGTTCTCTCTCTCTCTCTCTCTCTCTCTCTCTCGTGCTCTCTCTCAAATAAATAAATCATTAAAAGAAAACAACGATAAAATTCAGAGTATCAAAAATAGTATCTTCTCTCTACCCCATATCATAAACACGTAGGCAAAACCTAACTATTTACAAGTCATGTAACTGACAAAGGACTTGTATCCAAAATATCTATTTATATAAGATTCTTATAACTCATCAATAAAAAGACAAATAATTCAATTAGCAAATGAGTAAAGAATTTGAATATACATTTCTCCAAAGAATATATATAAAGGCCAATAGGCACATGAAAAGATGCTCCTGCTCATTAGCCATTAGGAAGTGCAAATTAAAATGACAAGGAGATCCCACTACATACACACTAGAGTAGCTGTAATCAAGGAGGTCATGTGATGTGGTGAGCACTGGGTGTTAGACACAACTGATGAGTTATTGAACACTCCATCTGAAACTAATGTAGTATATGTTGGCTAATTGAATTTAATTAAATTTTTTTTTTAAACTTAAAAAGGCAATAATGAGTTTTGGTGAGACTATGAGAAATTTGAAGTTACATCATTGCTAGTGGGAATGTACAGTGGTGCAGTAAGTTTGGGAAATAGTATTTCAAAATGTTAACAGAATTACCATATGATCCAGCTATTTTACTCCTAGGAATTCACCCAGAGAATACAAAACATATATCCACACAAAGACTTGTACCCAAATGTTCATAACAGCATTATTTGCAGTAGCCAAAAGGTAAAAACAGGCTAAATGTCTATTACCATATGAATATATAAATAACAGGTAGTATATCCATATGGTGGAATACTCTGCAGCAGTAAAAATCCTGGTAATTTGCTATAGTATTAATGGATCTCAGAAACATGCTCAGTGAACAAAAGGCTATCTATCTACTCTGATTCAATTTATGTGAAAGGTACCAAATAGGCAGGTTTATACTGGCAGAAAGTAGTTAAGTGCTAAGTGGCATCTAAGGCTAGAAGTGGGGATCAGCTGCAAGTGATTGCTAATGGGTAAGGGCTTTCTATTTGGGGTGATGAAAATGTTTTCCAACTTAGATTATGTGGATAGTACAACTCCTTAGTTATAGCAAACACTGTTGACATTTATACTTTAAATGGATGAATTTTATGGATACAAATTATATCTCAATAAAGCTATTTAAAATAACTGCAGAGTTTTCTTTTAATTCAATAATTTGTCATTTCAGTTCAAATCCCACAATTTATTTTAAAGATAAGTCTACATAACAATGATTTGGAACAAAAGTTATATTATTTTCCTAAGATATAAATCATAGTTTTTATATGACCTTTTACTCTGAAATTATGAAACTATATATTAAGCTCACCATAAAATGTATTTAAGGAGGTTTACATAGATGAAATATTACACATTTTTAAGCATAAATGATTTATAAACACTTAGGAGAAAACTGAGGTTTCAAAAACTTTCCCATGGGTAGTCCCAGATTTTGTTGTAGTATATACATCTGTTGCTAAAGGAATTAAAAAGGTTAACATTTTATGTGTTTTATTTTGGTTGCCTGATTACTGTTTATATTTAATTAAATTTTTCTTACCTTGAGCCCATTAAAAATATGCAATTTTTTAAACAAGATTTTAATGGACCTCAGGTGCACAGAATTGGAATAATCATTTTTCTAATTAGAAAATTAACATGAATCAGTTGACTGACAAATATTTGTTGAATCTGTGTGTGCATATAGTATATTCAGTACACACACACACACACACACACACACCATTCATGGTACTTGTCTATACCATACAGCATGTATAAGTAAGTGTATCCTGTTGATATACATGTTCCAAGTAAAGGCAATATGGTAAAGGTTTGATGAACTGAACTGGGAATTCAAAGTCTTGCCTTTTAATTCAAATCCTTTCTGTGTGATTACCTGAGTCTCATTTTCTCTCAAGTTCTTTAGGGCTCTAGAATCCTAAGTGTGTTTTTTTTCAGTTATATAAAATATTTTCTAAAAGCAAAAATTTGTTTTCTAGTGATTTTTATAGTTTCTATTGTTTTTCTATTTCTATTATATTTCTATTGTTGACTAGAAAAAGTCATTCATGCATGAAAGTCATTCATGCAAGGAGGTAGAGTTTAGTAAAGCTTAAGCTTGCCTTGTTACTTGCAAGTAGTATACAGACTTAAAAGGTATTTTCTATTGTGAAAAAAACAAACAAACCCTGTCATATTGTACTCCAATAATACCAAATTTGGCTATAACTGACTGGCAATTGGCTCTGGCCTTCTTTTCTTTTTTTTTTTTTTTTTTAAGATCTTATATATTTATTTGAGAGAGAGAGCGGCAGAGGGAGAAGCACCCTCCCTGCAGGAGCCCAATGTGGGGCTTAATCCCAGGACCCCAGGATCATGACCTGAGCCAAAGGCAGATGGTCAACCAGCTGAGCCACCCAGGCACCCCTGGCTCTAGACTTCTTCCCTAAAATAGTTCTTAATCGCTGTCTAATGATTGTAAACTGGCTTTTCTCAGTTCAATGTATAGATAGTTGTGTCGTGTGTAGAGGTCACTATCAGTACTTTTGGATTTTATGCCCATAAAAATTGTTGTTTTTTCTTTAGTTGGTTTTTCTTTAGCTTCACAGTTCCTCTACTTTGTATGTGGCATTGTATGCCTCAGGGGCAGGTGTAACTTTGGAAAGAGTTCTTACTTCTGATCCCCAGCAAGCAGCCATCTCAGCAGTGGGGGGAATAGAGATGCCGAAGGAGTATCTGGATCTCAGCAGCATCTCTGACATTTCTACATGTTTGCAAAACCTCTTACTTGTTTTACTAGATTATTAGATGTTCAGTGTGCAATATAAGAGTTCAGCAATATCTTCAAGGTATTAGGTCTGTCGATCTGGCATCTTTACATACCATCTTAAGACTCACTCCATCTTTTCTGCTATTTTAATTTAAATTTTCCAGGCTGTTTCTCCATGTGTTGGTTATTGAACTTTTTAAACACTCCTTGCCATTTGTCTGCATTCCCTTTCTCTCTGTTTTCTCTTTCTCACTGTTTTTAGGGTGTTTTCTGTTCTCCCTCTTTTCTCTTGCAGTCAGTCAGTTTTGCTCTAGTATGTCATTTGCATTCTTACAAGTTACGAGCTAGGCAAAATTGCACAATAAAAAACACCAGGCTTGTGGAAGAATAGGGATATGTGTCACGACTTTATCACTGACATAGAACAAAGAGGTAGAAAACTAATAAAAATGTAGCACAGTTTTATAGGTAAAATAGATTTGCATAAATACTATAAATATGACTTTTTACTTGGAAAAAGACCTGAAATTTGGGTGTTGAATGTGTTTTACAGTTTGTGCATTATGTGAAGTGGTGGAAGGAAGGGTATCTGAAATAAGACAGAAAATTATAACACAGTTGGGGGTGGTTTGACTCAAAGCATGCAGTGCACTGAGATAATGTTAGATGTTTGAGGAACCTGCATGTGTTCATTTTGTGTATTCCTGCACAGCTCAGTTCAGTTAGTTATGGGTTTCTGGGTTTAGCCACTGATTCTCAGGAGTGAATAGTGCATAAGAAAACACAATTTAGAACGCAGCATAACATATAGAGCTGTTGAATCATTATGTTGTACGCCTGAAACTAATGTAAATTGCTTGTCAACTACAGATCACTGAAAAAAGAAAACACAAAATCTATATAATTTTCAATTTGTTTCTTGTATCAGTTGTGTTAAATCAGATTCATGTTTTCCAAACAAGCACTCCAGCAAGAGTAACTACTTTCTTTGCTTTCTCTCATCTTATTTATTTTTTTATGTCTTTTTTTAATTTGGCATTTGTTATTTGCTTTTAGATTAAAGCAAAGCGCATCAGCATTTTCTTATTCTGACTTAGTTTTGCCCTTTTTCTTTTAGTGCTATTTCTCCCCAGTTGTTGCACTATCTTCACCACAAAGCTTCTCTAATGCAGCCAGGCTGTAGGACGTACGTCTGAAGACATGGGTCACCCTGTTTCTAGGCAGCAAGGGGAGAAATCAATCTCAAAGTATTTACTCCTTTTAAGCCTCCTTCCTGTGGGTTTTATGCACTCAGGACTTTTATATTCTTAGCAATACAGAAATCAAGGCTGTTTTATGTTATACTTTTATTCCAGCTAGGTCAGATTCACACTGGAAATAACCTTCTTTAAAAGGAAAATGTGTGTAAGTTCTTTTTCTGAGTGTCATTGAAAATAAAACTTGCAAATGCACACAGGATCTTGAATAAAAATATTGCAGTTTCTATTTTTTCTTATTATTAGTAATAATATACTGTTTATGTAAGTATAATATTGTTTATAATAAATTCTGAATATAATTGATAAAATAATTGCCATTTATTAAGTGTTTAGGATACACCAGTGTTTTGTGCTAAGTTAATGTATATAATGCGATATGTATGTATATATGTGTATATTATATGTCAATGTATAATATAAATTAATATAATACAATTAATATAAATCTATATTTTATGATGTTAATATATTATTTATTAATATAATAATAGAATATAAATTAATTAATATATTTATATATATACAGCTTCCAGTTCAAATGCATCTGCTAACCTATTTGAAAATTATGGATCTACCTTTATATTTAATGTCAATTAAGAGTTTTCCTAGAAACTTAGTTTTTCTTCAGAACTAGAGTTCTTGTTTCTCAGTGTGAAAGCTCTATCAGTTTCATTTCTTTAAGTTCATGAATTTTAAATTAAAGATGTAGAATATCCTAAGTGCCATTTCTTTTTCGTTTCCTGCAGCGTTTATCCAATGGCTCTATAGACTCAACTGATGAAACTAGTCAAATAGTCGAACTACAAGAATTGCTTGAAAAGCAAAACTATGAAATGGCTCAAATGAAAGAACGTTTAGCAGCCCTTTCTTCCCGAGTGGGGGAGGTGGAACAGGAAGCAGAGACAGCAAGAAAGGATCTCATTAAAACAGAAGAAATGAACACTAAATATCAAAGGGACATTAGGGAGGTAAGTGATTCATAGCACTTTCAGCCTTTGCCTTCTGAATGCTGCTTCTAAGAAGCTTTCTCCAAATCTCCTCTAATGGCATATAATCTTTACATCTTCTCAGGAGACTATAATTTGGGATGCATTATCTTAGTTTTGAAAGGTGTCCATGAAAGCAAAAATAGTTTACTTCATCAACCTTTAAATATGTATGAAAAGAAAATTTGGTATCAAGTCACCGATAGGGTTGCTTTTTCATTATAAACTTCTACAGTTTGTAATGAATTTTTAGCATTTTTAAGCCGATGATTTTAAAATAATTTTAGACATGGGTATGAATAATGAATTGCTACACTCTTAGCATATGGGAATACTCAAAATCACTACTTAAAAATGTCCCCCCTTTATTTTGGTGTTGTGTCTGTGAGTGTGAATGTATCTGTGTGAATGTGGGGACCTTTCTTTCTCTAGATCTTTGATTCTTCCAAGACATAACATCACTTCATCTGTTTAATAGAGTACTTGAAAATTACTGCAAAAAGATACAAGGAGATGTTTTATTTGTAACATTACCAGCTTACCAGCTGAGGTGAGATATTTAGAATCTTTCACTTTTCACTTTATTCAATTAAAAAGAAAATTATCTGTATTTGTGGAAATTTTATTTGGTGACCTTTCACCTTTTCATTTTTACATATTCTTTTAAATTACATATTTTTTATCTTGTAAGATTTTTTTGTATACAATTAACTAGTTGTTATTGGATTTGACTCTACTGCATATATTCAGTTCTTTTCTTCCCATTCCCTCTTGAGCACGTTTTACATTCTTTGCCTCTAACATCTCATCAAAACTGTTCTTAACAAAGTCATTGCTAACTTCCACATTGTTTGAACCCTGCACTGGATCCAATTATCACTCCCTGTAGTAATTCTTCACTTGACTAAAATCACCCTCTACTCTTCTGATTTCCATCCATCTTTACTTTCTACCCTCATCTCAGGCTCCTTCATTGGTTCTCCTTCTCCCTAGACTTGCAGTGCCTTCTTTTCTCAATCTACCTTCACTCTCTTGCTAAGTTCATACAGTCTTATGGCTCCAAAAACCACCCACTGCCTTATGACTCTCAATTTATATCTCCAGCATATCCCATGTCCTGATTGCCTGATGCCTGGAAAATTAACATATTCAAGACTATTTTCCCATTATCCTCCCACCCCAAAGAAACCAGACTTTCTTGTAGTCTTAAACTTCCCAGATGTCCCTAAGACTATTACCGTTAAATCAGACTTGTAGTCTTACACTTCCCAGGTGTCCCTAAGGCCATTATCATTATCTGGATCAAAAGCCTTGGAGCTGTCCTTGGTACCTCTGTTTCACTCACACTGCATTTGATTCAGCCATAAAACCATTATTTCCAGCTTCAACATTTATCAGTAATGTGACCTCTTCTCACAGTCTTCCTTATAAGCTCTTCCTTATTCCACACAACCATCATCTCTCACTGGATTATTACAATAGTCTCGTGACTGGTCCTCCTTCTGCTTTTGACCCACTTCAGTCTGCTCAAAATGGCAGCCTGAGTGACCTGTTACACTGTAAGTCAGCTCAAGTTAATTTTCTGCTTCAGTGACCATGTACCCTACTTACAACAAAACCAAAGTCCTTGCAGTGGCTTACAAGCCATGTATGATCTCCACTACCACCTTCCTGACCTCTTTGAAATTATCTCCTACTCTTTCATTTTAGCCCATTCTATTCAGTCAAGATGGCTTCTTAAAGTAGCCATATCTATTCTGTTGCATTTTCTTTTCCTTCTTCCTTTGCTCAAGTGTTTTCTTCTCAGTGAAGTGTTTCCTAACTTTGTTATTTGCACATATACACTCTCCCTCTTCTTTCATTTTCTTTGTTTTATCTCACAGCCCTTACTGCAATCTGACACAGTATGAACTTTACTGATTGACTTGTTATATACCTCCCTCTCCACTGCACATAAAGATTCATAAGGGCTGGAATATTTTGTTTTGTTTTGTTTGCTGCTCTATTTTAATCACCTACACAACTACTGGGGCATTCAAAAACTCTTTGTTGAGAGAATGGATATTTACAGGTTTTTGCATAAATACAGGTGTTTGATATAAATATCAAATGGCACAGATGAGATTAGACTGTGTACTAAAACAATGTCTACTGTCTTAGAAAAAGATAGATGATCTATGAAGTGGCAGAACTGCTCTACGGCCACACAAATGATGATACTGTGCTCTCTATACCTTTGTATGAATTGATCGTCCTATGAAACATCTCTCATTTTTACTCCTTCCCACAAGCCAAAGTCAGAGAATTTATAAAATAGCTGAAGGTTTGCCATTCTTCTATATCCCTGTCTGGAAACACTAAGATTTCTGGTTAGTAAAGCATCAAGGCTATTTCTTGAGCTCTTGCTCTTTCTGGTTTCTTCATTGTCTTGGTCCTAGAGATTTAGCTGTTTCCCTTCCCTCTAGCACTCCTCTCCTACCTTCTCTCTTCATGTTTATTTAATCCAGTGTCACAGGTAGAGCCCCGTATCTCCAGCTCCCCTTTCTTATTGTTTATGTAAAAATAACCCCTTAGTTCTAATAGTCTTTGGATGTAGGTAACAAAGAACTAAGTCAGATGGAAAATATCAATCATATGATGCCGGTGCTCTTTTATGAGGAACATTTCTAGTTGGTAAGGTGTTCTGCTTTCACATGGAATTCTTTTAAAAAACAATGAATCTTATCAGCTCTAAGATTTTTATGTAGTTATATTTTGGAAAATATTCATGAGAAAAGAATATATTTCATCATTCACATATCAAGGGTGGTCGCAAACAAATGTTTCAACAGTCAGGCCAGCAGTATAAATATTATGACACATTGGGCAGGAATCATGCAACATAGGAAGTGGTAGAGCTAATGAGACCTGGACAAGGAACCCATACTCTGTCTGCCTTTCTGGATATATCATGTGTAGTATATGTGTGTGTGTGTGTGTGTGTGTGTGTGTGTGCCAAATAGAATATTTCCAAAAAGGTTCAGGTCACAGGCCACAAGGCCCTGGTTTGCTGCTAGGAATTTCTTGAGGATCAACCATGAAAACATTATGGGTATATTACATTTAATTTCTCTAATCTTTTACATTGCTCCTATCCAGAAGGTACTTGTCATTATCTCCATTTTTCTCAAGTGAGGTAAAGTGACTTGTCAAAGGCATATGCACTGCCTTCCCTAGCACCCCACTCTTTCCAACCCCCCAACATCAGGAAGACACATAATTAGCCCAGCTTCAAAACTTGTGCTTCTTCCCCTGAGCAGCTTCCAAAATGAACAAAATAGAATCAATTATCAGTGATAACACTAGCATAAAAAAATGCAGCTGCACTATAACTGCCCCCAAATAATCAATATTTTGCTCTTTCTTTCCAATAAGTAATATGTGAAAATCATGTAAAAAGGTATCACTTATACTCAAAACTCCAGCCTCTGCTTTTACTTGGGTGATGGACACACAAGGTCTACTAGATTACAGGTTTTTTTAGTAGGAGAATAAAAAAGTGATTCTTCTTGGCT
Source organism: Mellivora capensis (assembly GCA_004024625.1). NCBI lineage: Eukaryota > Metazoa > Chordata > Mammalia > Carnivora > Mustelidae > Mellivora > Mellivora capensis. Next base: position 122,726 of record PISX010001323.1, on the reverse strand, counting down.
ACCCCTATAGTGTTGCCAACACAGTATGTATGTATTGTATAAGCAATGCATATTTGTTGAATTAATTAAGGAAAAATAGGAAATAGGAAAAACTGACAATATAATTAAAAACTGAGTGCATTTTCTTTACATGTGAGGACAGCCTAATATATCTAAAATGAATTGTGTAAGTATATTTCATTAATGGCTTTAGAATATATTTTTGACATTATTCTTTGTCAAGAAATAAATCTATTTAAAATTTACTTTTGTTTGAAGTTTTGTCTTATTTGCTCCTTAAATTGAATGTGACCTATAAGAGTAAGGATCTGGATTAAAGCTAAGTATAGTTCACATTATTAGAAAATGTGGATAATCTTATAGCACTTAGCTCTCCACTTTTTTTTTTATAGATACAACGTTTAATTTTTAATTCGCTATTAGTGAGGTGCAATCTCCACTTTTTTTTAAAGATTTTATTTATTTAACAGAGAGAGAGAGAAAAAGAGCACAAGCAGGGGGAGCTACAGAGAGTGAGAGAGGAGGCTCCCCACCTGAGCCAAAAGCAGGTGCTTAGTCAACGGAGCCACCCAGGCACCCCTTGCTCTCCACTTTTTAAACAAGATAGCTACTAATTGGGTATTGGATAATAATATTTTATTAAATATATAGATATGCAAAGAATTAGAATTTTCTGGGATGTATTTAAATGATATGTTGTTTTGTGAATTAAACCAGCTTATCTTTCCAACTTCCTGTTAAGAGTTCTTTAAAAATTCTTTAGTGATTAAATAAATACATATCAATTTTGTCTTTTCTGTTGTCTGAAATGTTTCCACATTACTATAGAGCTATATTTATTTGATACAGTAAAATCCATTTTGTACACAAACTTCAGGTCAAGAGATAATTGAATCTTTACACCATTTTTCTCCTTTTAGGCAGCAGTTTTTAGAGACTAGAAAAAGCTTCCTTTTTTAGAATTTCCAAATGACATGCAGGGAAAAGATATTTCTCTGACTTGTAAATTCAAAATTTATTTTTGGCAACACAGCTTGCAGTTAAAAATTGAATCTCCCACATGAATCACTGAATCAAAAATGCAGTAGCAAAGTAGCAAAGTCTGTACAATGACTTCTGCATGCAATGTATGCCATAGAGTCAGATCAGCTAATTAGAGGCACTGTAGTAATTAATAATAAAAAAGCAGCTATTATTTATGGAGTGTGTATTATTCATAAGACCACACAAGGCACTTAAAATGTAGTATCACAACAATGTTATGGGGTAGGGATTAATATCCCATACAAAAACAGAAAACAAAACAAAGCAAACAAACCAAAAGAAAAAAAGAAAGAAAAAAGGTGAATTATGGAAAAGATAATCAACATTTTTCCATGGTAACTGAGTTAGTGAATAGCAAAAACTGGGATTTGGAGCTAGTATGTGCTATTCCAGTTCTCACGTTCTCAGGAAGCCTGTATATGACTTTAACTGAATTTTTTGCTATTGTTATTTAGTTAGAAGTTTATATATGTAGGATAGATTCAGAATTTTCTTTTTGGGCTATAAAATCAACATAATGTTCCCAGAATTCTTTGTGAAAATGGAATTAACAGAATACAGTACTCTGAAAGAATTCTCTAAGATGATAAACTCTACCCTCAGTGAGCTAAAAAAATAATATTATAGAATTAAAGAAGTCAAAATTTAAAAGAAAAGCTTTTCAAATAGTAGCTTTTGTTTGTGTTAGCTAAAATCTACAGATGTGTAGATAATGTTGAAAAAATTAGTCTGGGTAATTTTTGCCGAATTGTTGGATTAATTGAATTTCAGACATCTGATCTTTAATATTAATATAATAACCAAGTAATCTAAAGTTGGATCTTGAAGGTCAGTGGGACCCAGAGGAAGGTAATAAAAATGCATTCCAGGTGGAAATGAAGTCACAGAGTGTATTAGTTTCTTAGGACTCCTGTAACAAATTATCACAAATTGGGTGGCTCAAAACAACAGTAATTTATTCTTTCACAGTTATGGAAGCTCCAAGTATGAAGTCAAGGTGTCAGCAGAGCCATATGCCCTCTAAAGACTCTAGTGAAGAATCCTTCTTTGCCTCTTCTAGCCTCTGGTGATTGCTGGCAATCCTTGTGTTCTTGGCTGATAGCAGTGTAACTCTAGTCAGCTTCTCTCTTAACTTTGCATTTTTTCCTCTCTATGTCTGTGTGTCTTCAAATCTGCCTCTCTTTATAAGAATAACAGTCACTGAATTTATGGTCTACCCTAATCTTATGTAATACCATCTTAACTTGATTACACCTGTAAAATCCTATTTACAAATAAGATCACATTCACAGGTCCTAAGTGGACATGAATTTTTTTAGGGGAGTGGGGGGTATGCTGCTCATCCCAGTACCTAGAGATAGAAGTGTCAGGTCATGAAGCTATTTGTTTTCCAAGCTTTGTAACTCAGATTTTCACTGAAGATGGGGGGATGGGGTTGGGGGTGAGGTGGGGTGAACATATAAAGGTATTTAAGCCAAGAAGCAGTATGATCAGACTGGTATTTAATATTCTGTCTTGGTCAGCAGGTTAGAGAATGTGGAAGCAGGAGAAAGACCAATAGCAAGATACAGGTTAGGCTATTAAGTGGGGAGTTAAGGTGAAGATTTCAAGGATGATTCCAAGAAGAAAATCTGATTTGTGGGTAGGCAGGGCAGGCAGGCATGATGGGTTTCAAGGCAGAAATATTGTTTTTAATTGCCTTTAATTTTTATATATACACAGTTTTTCAGTGTCAATAATAGGAGGGTACGAATCTAAACACATACACACAAACACACACGTACATATAATAGAGCGCCTGTCCACTTCCCATCTTACTTGCTTGAGATTCTTAACTGCAGTCCTTTAGCTTTTACTGTTCAGTGCTGTTTTCTCTCTTATTTAATCCATGCCTTGCTGTTAAATGAGGATTTTAGCTCTTTCATTCTCTCCCTTCTTTTCTCTTCCCCCCATCCTTCCACTACCATTACCTCAAAATCACATTTAGTATCACCATTATTATGGCTATGTAAATAGTTCTCACAACTGATCCAAGTGGTGGTTTCCTATGATAACATTTCCTATTGTTGTGAAGCTTTTATTTTTCTAGGATTTTATTAATTACTTGATACATTAATATGATCAAGTTTTTTAAAACTATGGCGTATCTTCCCACCCACTCTACCAGATTAGTAAATTCCATAATTTCAATTCAGTTATGGTCAGTGGTCAAGCAGATAATTTATCATTCTTTTTCTTATTTTCTTTGAATCATTCCTTTTTCTTCTGCCATCCACCTCTGGTCTGTACCAGCTTATCTATAAGTCTGCCTCATTGTTTCTGCTACAGTTGTGGGATTTACTTCTACTATCATTTTGAAAATCTAAGACAAAAAGTGATCAAGATCCTGAAAGCAGAAAAAAAATCTATAAAATCTATAAAACCTAGAGCACAAACAATGATTAAACTTTGAGAGAGGGTGGAACACCTGTTCTAAACTGAAAACTAGAAGTTAATGATTTGTGCATGTGGTTATTTCCAGTCGATGGTGAGGGAAGACCGAGACATTGAAGGATATCCATTTCCGGGCTTCTGTTTCTTCTAGAAAAATGAAAGAAAATTTATCTGCTCTGTGCATGTGACAGGAGGTGCTGGGTCCTAAAGGAGAGGACCAAAAGAGCTGATTAGGAAGACTGATGAAAGAAATTTGGGTAGTAATACATGGAAGCCACCACCATCACATCAATTTTAGGCTCCTTATGCAAAGAAGCTCCTCAAATTATCAGAAAACCACATTGGGCCCATGAAGTTCACCCTTTTTTTTTGTAATTTAAATTAAATTAGCCAACATACAGAACATCATTAGCTTCAGATGTAGAATTCAGTAATTCCTCATTTGCATATAACACCGAGTACTCATCAATCACGTGCCCTCCTTAATGCCCATTACCCATTTATCTCATCTCCCTACCCACGTCCCCTCCAACAAGCCTCAGTTTCTTTCCCATAGTTAAAAGAGTCTCTCATGGTTTGTCTCCCTCTCTGATTTCTTCCCATTCCATTTCCCCCCCCTTCCTCCAGATTCTGCTTATATTCCTCAAATGCATGAAACTATATGGTAATTGTCTTTCTCTGATTGACTTATTTCACTCAGCATAATACCCTCCAGTTCCATCCACTTCAATGTAAATGATAAGATTTCAACCTTTCTGATGGCTGAATAATATCCCATTGTACATATATACCACATCTTCTATATCCATTCATCTGTTGATGGGCATCTGAGCTCTTTCCATAGTTTGGCTATTGTGGACATTGCTGCTATAAACATTGGGGTACAGGTGCTCCTTCAGATCACTACATTTGTGTCTTTGGGGATAAATACCTAGTAGTCCAATCACTGGTCCATAGTATTCTACTTTTAGCTTCTTGAGGAACCTTCATACTGTTTTCCAGAGTGGCTGTAACAGTTTACATTTCCACCAACACTGTAAGAGGGTTCCCCTTTCTCCACATCCTCACCAACATTTATTGTTTGCTGAATTGTTAATTTTATCCATTATGACAGGTGTGAGGTGTTATCTCATTGTGGTTTTGATTGTATTTTTCCCTGATGCCAAGTGATGTCGGAAATTTTTTCATGTGTTTGTTAGCCATTTGTATGTCTTCTTTGGAGAAATGCTGTTCATGTCTTCTGCCCATTTTGTAACTGGATTTTTTGTTGTTTGGGTGTTAAGTTTGATAAGTTCTTTATAGATTTTGGATACTAGCCCTTTATCTGATATGTCATTTGCAAATATCTTCTCCGTTTCTGTAAGTTGCCTTTTAGGTTTGTTGATTGTTTTCTTTGCTGTGCAAAAGCTTTTTATCTGGATGAAAACCCAATAGTTCATTTTTGCTTTTGTTTCCCTTGCCTTTGAAGAGGTGTCTTGCAAGAATTTGCTGTGGCCTAGATCAAAAACATTGCTGCCTGTGTTCTCCTCTAGGATTTTGATGGGTTTCTGTCTCACATTTAGGTCTTAATCTCATCTATTTTGAGTTTATCTTTGTGTATGGTATAAGAAAATGGTCCAGTTTCATTCTTCTGCGTGTGGCTGTCCAATGTACCCAACACCATTTGTTGAAGAGACTGTCTTTTTTCCATTAGATATTCTTTCCTACTTGTCAAAGATTAGTTGACCATAGAGTTGAGGGTCCATTTCCGGGCTCTCTATTCTGTCCTTTGATCTATTGATCTGTTTTTGTGCCATACCAGACTCTCTTGATGATTACAGCTTTGTAATAGAGCTTGAAGTCTGGAATTGTGAGGCCACAAGCTTTGGCTTTCTTTTTCAACATTCCTCCGGCTATTCAGGGTCTTTTCTAGTTCCATACACATTTTAGGATTATTTGTTCCACCTCTGTGAAAAATACTGATGGTATTTTGATAAGGATTGCATTGAATGTATAGATTTCTCCGGGTAGTGTAGACATTTTAACAACATTTATTCTTCCAATTCATGAGCATGGAATATTTTTTGCATCTTCCTCAATTTCTTTCGTAAGTGTTCTGTAGTTTTTACAGTACAGATCCTTTATCTCTTTGGTTAGGTTTATTCCTAGATATCTTATGTTTTTTGGTGCAACTGTAAATGGGATCAATTCCTTAATTTCTCTTTCTTCTGTCTCATTTTTAGTATATAGAAATGCCACTAATTTCTCTGCATTGATTTTATATCCTGCCACATTGCTGAATTCCTGTATGAGTTCTGGCAATTTTGAGGTGGTCTTTTGGGTTTTCCACATAAAGTATCATGTCACCTGTGAAGAGTGAGAGTTTGACTTCTTTGCCAATTTGTATGCCTTTTTATTTCTTTTTGTTGTCTGATTGCTGAGGCTAGGACTTCCAGTACTATGTTGAACAAAAGTGATGAGAGTGGGCATCCCTGTCATGTTCCTGACGTTTGGGGAAAAGCTCTCAGTTTTTCCATGAGGCTCACTTCTTCAGCTGACCTTTCTTAATGTCTTTTTTAAAAAGTAGGTTACCTGGTGGGGGGGGGAGATAGGTGAGCCTGGTGGTGGGTATTAAGGAGGGCACAATTTGCATGGAGCACTGGGTGTGGTGCATAAACAATGTATCTTGGAACACTGAAAAACAAAATTAAATAAAAAAAATAAAAAATAAAAAGGTTATCCACCTACTAATAAATTTTCATATAAGCTGTTAGGAAGGTAAAATTTTATCCATATTATCTATGATTAGATAGTTTAAAAATTATTGCTTAGAATATTATTAATGCCAAGATTTTCTCCATTTGCACTGGTAGTTGATTTTTCCCTAGAGTTTTGTGTTCACTGAGTTCTTTAAATTCTTTTTTTTAATTAGAATATATATGCAAGGAAAACAGTTAAGGTTCAAAATCAGTTGGTTGATTCATTTGCAAATATGATTCAAATTTACTTTTTTTTGGACCTCTTTTTTTAACCATTGAGTTACTCTTATTTATATCTGAAGATAAGAGTACTGATGATATTGGTTATCCTTAGCTGAAGATTGCTTTGCAGTGTGGAACAGTAGCCACCATTTCACCTTTATGGCTTACAACTATACCCATAATTATACTTACCTCTACTGTATAATGAGCTAATTTACCTGTCACTGCTTTTCTAAGCATGTCAGTTCCACGGTAAGCGGTTTCATGTACTCCACGGCATTCTCAGAGAAGGAAACTTTTTGTTAACCCAGAGTGTAAGGATTCTGACAGATAAATTGGGAAAATTCACATGAAGTCTTGCATACCTTCCTTGCAAAGAAAGGAATGAATATTACTTCAGGAAAACAATAGCTTTTAAATCTTACTATTTTATATAAATAACAAGGCAATAAATACACTAAACTCTCTGAAAACCTGATTTTAATTAATTTCTTATTTTAATTGTAGGCCATGGCACAGAAGGAAGATATGGAAGAAAGAATCACAACCCTTGAGAAGCGTTACCTCAGTGCTCAGAGAGAATCTACCTCCATACATGACATGAATGATAAACTAGAAAATGAGTTAGCAAATAAAGAAGCCATCCTACGGCAGGTTGAGTATCTCTGCCTTGGTTTTGTTCTGGTCCATGTGTGTTCTAATCAATCTCACAAAACATGGAGTAAATAAAATAAGGTTATTTCTTGGCAATCAACCATTCTCTAACACTTAGAATAGAACTAACTAGACAGATGTAATTTTCAGCATGTAATTTATATATTTGTCTTAATAATAATAAAAATAATGATTAATATTTACTTTGGATCTAGACAGGAGCCAGAAAGTGCTAAACAGTTAACATGTATTACCTCACTTAAATATAACCATCACCTGTGAAGTAAGCACAATTATACTGAGGCACTAAGTTCAGAGACATGAAAACTTTTCCAAGGTCATACATTTGGTAATTGCTGGAGCTATTACAGAGGCCTAAGTCTATTTGACTCTAGAGCAGGAGTGGACAAACTATGGCCCATGTGTCAAAACTATGGCTCTGTTTTACAAATAAGGTTTTGTTGAAACAGCAATACTCATTTATTTTGTCAATCTACGACTGTTTTTGTGCTACAATAGTAGATTTAAGTAGTTGAAACAGAGACTAAATAATACACAAAGCCTAAAATATTCATTTTCTAGTCTTTTAGAGAAAAAAGTTCTGTCAAACCTATCTCTAGAGACTGGACCCTTAACCACTGTGTTACATTCCCTCTCTCACACCGGTTAATACTATAATTTTCAGTATTATGCTATCATGGTATATCTGAAGTCTGAGTATTGAGTTATATAATCCATCTCTTCAGGTTTATACTCACTAGTAACTTTTTTTCTTTTTGCTGCCATTGGTAAGAAATTTTCTGTTTTTTAAAGTGCTGAATTTTATTGAGGAATGTGATTAAGCAATATATGAAAGTACGAATAGAGTCATCTCTTTGCACAGCAGGTGTGGGTGTAGTAGTAGTGGATGATTTTAAGTTGCGAATAATGGCTGAAACTGAAAGCCCCTGGTGGCTGGGATTTGTTATCCTCACAGTTTCTCTGTAAGTGTCTCTTTTCCAATCCCTGTTTCAGATGGAAGAGAAGAACAGACAATTACAAGAGCGTCTTGAGCTGGCTGAGCAAAAGTTGCAGCAGACTATGAGAAAAGCTGAGACCTTACCTGAAGTAGAGGCTGAACTGGCTCAGAGAATTGCAGCCCTGACAAAGGTACGGCAATAAGACATTTAGTTAACCTAGATGTTCTTAGAGAACTAGACTTAGTCATAGAGTACTAGTACTTAGTTGTTAGAGTCTTAGAGTACTGGTAAGCCAAATGGAATCTATAGATTTTCTTTAGGTTTTATGATATTTAAGTTAATTTAATCTACCATATTGATTTGTTGGTTAGATTAATTTATCATATTATATATCTTATTTATGATGCCATGAATGATTTACCTATGAATGTAAACCTCTGCCTATTTAAACAGTAGTAAATATAAAATTTCACATCCTTGTAGTTGATTTTCCATGATATTTGTAAATTAGAATAATCACCAAATATAACAAATAATGATGATATTTAATATGTACATAGATAAGCCATTATTATTTAATAGACTTAACATAAATTGGTATTAAAAATGTAGGAAATATCATAAGCAGCTTATTGCGTTCTGACTATAGTATGAAAAAATTTGTTAGAAATTGGAAGTTAGATTTGTAGAAATCTAAATTCTGAAGTCAGTAAAGGTGATTTTAATATAGTTTCTTCTGAAACAATTAAATTCAGTAATAATCTGCGGGGTGTTCAAAATTATCTGCCATGTTATGGCTGTTAGAGTCTGCAATTTTCTGCATATTTTAGAATTTTTGCAAGATTTTAATGTTAAAATGACTATTCTAAACTTTCACAGTCAAATGGAGGTGGACATTGCTTCAAAGTGTATGTCTATGTCGCTACAATGAAAGTTTAGATTTGCTCACTAAAAGCATGTTTTACTTTCAATATCAGTTCAAAAATATACACACATATTAGAATTATTTATTTATTTGAGATATAGAAAGAGCAGGGGTGAGGGGCAGAGGGAAAAGAAAGAGAATCCTAAGCAGGCTCCATGTTCAGCTTAGGACAGAGCCTGACGTGGGGCTTGATCAGGACCAGGTGATCATGACCTGAGCCAAAACCAAGAGTTGGATGCTTAACCAACTGAGCTACCCAGGTGCCCCTAAAATGTACACACATTTTAGATATTCATGCAATCTTTGCTATGTGCTAAGTTTTCCATGCCACTGTAATAAATGGGTTAGATAGATATGTGAACTATAAGTTACAAACTCTGGCATTAGGGATTATCCAAAACAATTGATGCAGCAATTGAAAAGCAGGCACACACATTTACTTTCCTGAAAAAGTAAATGATTGAAGAGGAACAGTTGACTGATGCCTGTTGGTTAAAATAAGGTAATTAATCAGGTAGTGAAAAGGCAAACATTTGCAAAGTAGAGTAGGGTAGAAAGTATTGGAATAGTTGTTTGTTTACAGAGTATTGGAATTACTAGTTCAATAAAACATTAGTATGATTAGGGCAATGTTACAGTCTGGATCCTTATATAGTCATAGACATACCATAAACCCTTCTGGCAATTTGAGAAATGTGTGATTTCTAAGTTGAAGATAAATTTATCATTTAATTTGGGAAATAGTCTCTATATTATACGGAAATGTGCAAATATACTAGTAGTAGTCTATTTTTTTTTGAAAGCACATTTTAAATTACTTAAGTATGGATACACACATACACACACACACACACACACACACACACACCCTTAGGCTTTTCATTTGAGGAAGATGAACTTATATAATGAGTTACTGAACTATTTTCAGAGGCTTACGAGTTGCTAATAATAAAAGCAGTTTTTGTAAAATTTTAGTGTAAAATAATCATCAGTATTATCCAGAGTAAAATATAAGAATATCTGGTATCTCTTTCAGAGTAACAATTTAAAATTCACCAAATAATTGCTGCGAATTAAGCTCTGATGGACTGAGGATGAAACATACTTTGAATCATAATACTTGACTTACAAGTCTTCAAATTATACATTCCTAAGAATCCTTAATTTAGAATATTAAAAAAGATAACTTGAAATATGTGCCTTATCTTTTTTGCCCTTCATTTTTCTCTGTGGTTATTTATTTATTATTATACATATATTCATTCATCTACTCGAATTAATTTTCTCAGTTTACTTCTACCTAATAATATGTTGCTAAAATCTTACTTCATCTGAATCCTTTAGATTTTCTTCTTTTTCAGTAGCATTTTATCCTTCTTAGGACGTATTAAAAATAGAAGTGTGTAAACCTGGCGATTCACAGACATGTACCCCTGGGGATAAAAATATGTTTATAAAAAATAAAAATTAAAAAAAATACTAGGGTTCACTCTGCTCTCTTTTACCACTTTCTCTTAGGCTGACTCTATATAAACACTATTATTTCAGCTACAGAGTTTCTAGATTACTGACATATTTCATACACATTTGTCAGTGATAAGGTTTTATCCTCAAAACGCTCCCTCTGCTCATAACACTTTTATAACATTCGAAGGGACTCTTTCATTTGTTTTCCCAAGTTTTATGGCTGTAATGATTTTGCACATTTTCTTCTTAGTTCACAGATCTTTAGGGACTGTCTCTAGAACCTGCTTTACTTATTTATTTTTTCATTGTCAGTTCATTTTCAATATATCACTAGTGTTGATCATCACAATTTTTTCTACTTTCTAATTTCTTGACACCAAAGTAAAAAGATTTCTGCTTAGCTTAAAGCTAAGCTTTCCTCTCCTATATTATGAATGACATTCTAAATAATGGTTAGACATTTTATTTGGCCTATATGTTTCTTATCTGCTTTTATTGTTTGCTACCTATTTTTTTTCTCTTTGTCCTCCTCTCTTTAACTTTTATTTCTTCTCCATTTTTAAATATACTCATGTTTTTCTCAAAATCATATCTATGTATAATTTCCTCTAAAACTTGAGCTCATTTGAAATTTTCCTGTGTCACATTTAAGAGTGAAATCAAGATAAGCTTTATATCCGATCAAGGAGTACAGAAAATAGCAGATTGTTCTTGTATTTACATGACTTACTTAAACTGCAGTCTTCACAAAGCTAAAATGAACATAAATCAATAGTAGTTGAAAATTGATAACAGTTTTTGTATAGAAATGTTGTCTGAATTTATTCCTTGGTTGATAAGATGATCTTTTGTATATGTGTGTGTCTGTGTGTGTATAGATAGGTAGGTAAAGCTCATTTAAGGCTTAGAAAGTCAGAATTATGGATTAATGGCTATGGATAAAGGTTATAATTTGGCTTTGGCAAGTATACACAAAATTAACCAATAAAGATTTGGGCTCCCAGTTTTTTTAATTTATGATGTTTACTTTTTTAATTAAAATGCATTTTCCTTCAGCAAGGACATAATTCATCTTGAATTCCATAAGGTATTTCATTCGTTTTTAGTACCAATAAAAATATCTACAGTAACAAAGTAATTAAATGACAGAATTCGCGTTCAAACTCTGAAGTGAATTTTCACGGTGTTTGGTATGTTTTCAGTAGTTAAGATGGAAACTTTGGAAGAGACAGTTCTGGAAATTGAAATGTTCATGCCTTGACTACTTTGAATCAGTCACCTGATTAATTTTTATACCACCAATTGTCTATTAAAATGTACTTTTGAAAGATTACAGATACCCTAATGAATTTAGATTATTTAATTTCAACAACATTTTGCCCCATTTACTGTATTCTTATTTGAATTCTAGGTTTTAAGTGATATGAGGAAACCATTTTGTGGCATTTGGGAACTGTGGTAGCTTTCTCTGTTTCTTTTGCTTGGAAATTTGAGGAGAGAAATTGGTTATTTGTTATTTCTTCATTATTTTCCCATTTATGAAATAAGAATATCAAAAGGAAAATCTTAGAAAATGTAAATATTGAGTTGTAATTTGTATAAGTACACCAGTTAAATGTTTATTTTGTAGATTAGTTGGAATTTGTTGCATAAAATATAAAATAATACATATGCATATGAGCCAGTACATGAATAGGCTGCTATTTCTTTTCAGGTACTGCATGACATATTTATATATAGTCCTATATTTGCATAAAGTAAGTTTCACTGTTTTAGAATAAACTTATAAAATGTAATAGAATATGCTCTGGAGTTCAATCTTCTAGATCTGACATAGGATAATTTTGATGTTATAATTACTTGAGTTGTAGTTATGATTAAAATGTTGTTTTAACTTTACATGTAATCTGTGCATAACATACTAATACAATTCAGCTATCAGCAATGTCACATGTGTTAACACTCTGTGTCTGTGGTAACCTGACAATCACCTCCAAGACATGTAACTAACCCTGGCACTGGGCAAATATTATCTCACACAGGCACCGTGCTGCCTGCTCACTTTAGGGCACTATTTTGTTTCCATAGCAACAAATCCACCCAGAAAGTTTTGGAGTGGTTCCTAGTATCATTCAGGAGAATTATTAGATAAATTCTCCTGTCTTCACAGTGTATTGTCATCTTGATAATTTGAGGACTTTTAATCACTTTCATTTAAAGTCTCCAATTAAGACTATATCTGAGAACAGGTGCTAAGGTTCTAGACCTAGGGTCATACTGTGTGTTCAGAGACCGGAAGTCATTTTGTAAGCTTGTCACTGTTGCTGAGGAAACTCAATCCTGCTTGAACTGGAGAATACCCATAATAATGAATCCCCTGGCTTAGCTTTTTCTTGATTTCTACAGTGTTAGATTTGTAATAAATTTTCCAAATTTATTTCACCTGGGTCATTGCCGTAGCATACACCTCAACATTGAGATACATTGTTTCCATTATTCTTAATATGATAAACCAAAATCCAAAACTTTTAACAATCTATCAGAGACATATTCTAGTGTTTGGTTTCCCATAATTCCAGTTTGTACATGACTCTTTCAGAGTTGCTTTATTTCGTTCTGTAATAGTCTTTCATTGCCAGCCATCACTAACCTTCCATACCTTAGGTTGGTAGCTTTTTATTTGGGCATATCTTTGTTTTTCATTTATAACCATTGACTGCATCATGTTCACCAGATATCAGTGTAGTTCTTTTCATATAAAATTCTGTCTATTAAAGTATTAAATTTGCTGTCACATTTTTCTTTTAAGCATTCTGTGCTATGTTCTGTTCGGTGTCAGTGTCTTTAGTTCTGATTTTTCAATTTTGTCCCTCTCCTTTTCCTTGACTTGTTAGTCTGATCCAACCTCTTCTACCTCATCTGATGATTATCAATATGTTATGGAAGCTAAACTACAAGAAATGATCTCCATACGTAGGAAGGTAGTCCTACTGGACTTTACTTTCTATTGCTAAATAGAATCCATCTAAGTTTTTCTTTTCATTTGTAAAAATTATGTTACTTTTATTTATTGATAATCAACCATCTGTGCAGTTCAGTGCTTCCGGAGCTTAAGATTGGACAATGGCAGGTTTGTGTTCAAACCATGCACAGTCTGCATGTTACATTTGGCTGATTTCATTGCTCATAAATAAGTCCAATGTTTTGCTGATGCTTGGATGTAACAGGCCTTTGTAGCTGACACATTTCAAGCAATGCTGTTCAGCTGCCTGTTTAAAGAAAGTTTATTTTTTGAAAATTACATTTGCGGTTGGTAGTAGCTTGCTTTATTTACATTTTATTTCAATTTATTTAGAAGAAAGGTGTTAATCAAATCTTACATGTCAGGTACATTTCTCATATTTCTCAACAGGCTGAAGAGAGACATGGAAACATTGAAGAACGTATGAGACATCTAGAAGGTCAGCTTGAAGAGAAAAATCAAGAACTTCAAAGAGTATGTATTTTAAGAACCACTCCCCTCAATCAGTTTATGGGCATGTAAGAAATGAATGTCTTTCTTGATTACGGGTTCTATTTAAAATCTTATGAATATGCTCTCTGCACTTAAAAGGGAAGAAAAAATTTCTGCCAGTTTAATCACATCAGACATAAAATAAAATCAATTTTAAAGCTAGAAAAATATAAAATACCTTTGTAGATGATTTTCATGTCAAGTTTACTTATTTTTTCTTGAATGTAAGGCTAGACAAAGAGAGAAAATGAATGAGGAGCACAACAAAAGATTATCTGATACTGTGGACAGACTTCTGACTGAATCCAATGAACGCTTACAGCTGCATTTAAAGGAAAGAATGGCTGCTCTAGAAGAGAAGGTAAAATGTCAGAAGAGTAGACTCGCATGAGTATGAGCAGTGTTCTCATGATCGTGGCTGTTTTATACCCTGCTGCATTTATTGCATTAGTCAGACCTTCCATGTATTTTCCTTAAGTATATATGGTTTATTCTTAAAGTGAACAAGTAGTTTCTGTAAAAATATGTAAGATAGATTTTTCAATGAATAAAAAATGCTGCATGGTATGTAAATCTTGTTTATTATGTGGTCATATCGATAAATGCATTAAAATGTGTTTTGTGATGAAAATACTTTAGTTGTCCTTCACCTGGGGTGCAAAAAAGAGTGATAAGACAAAAAACAGTATTTTGGGGTATATGGGAATCCTTGCTTTGAACTTTTCAAATGTTTCATGTAACTAAGTCTACTACTAACCTAAAAGCCAAAATGTGAGTGAATTTATATTACCAGTAGAACTAATATTAATCCCAGTATAGGGATTAGGAATGCAATAATTTCAGCTACATTGTTTTAAAAAGGCAGGGGGGGGGGCTTCTTTACAGTGTGCTATATCATTCACAATTTTATATGTCTCATTGATAGTTGGCAGCCACCAGACCAGTATGAGTTATGTGAGCTGGTTGCCAATTCCAGAATATTAACAAAGGTAGGGGCTAAAACCCAAGTGGACAAATCATTTTGGAAATTTAGATTGAATGCCAGTCATTACTTAAGCTAGACAACTTCCCCTGATCTATACAAAATAGAAATTGTTAAAGTAGGCTGGTGAATATACCCATTACAAAGTGATAAGACAGGCCTTCTACTCATTCAGTTTCAAATACATGGCCACTTTGCCAATTGCTACACAGTTAGTTTAATTTTACTAAAATTAAATTAGAAAAGAATACATTATTTTAAATCATGCTTTGTAGTAAATATAAAAAAGTATAAAGCTTTTACAACAGTAATAGGTTCATGACAAAATTAAAAAAAAATACCTATGATGCAACTTATTTTCACATGTCATGAGATGTGACAATTTTGTAAATAGTTAAAATTTTATTTTTATTTCTCTAATAATTTAACTATTATTAGGAATTAATTTTTCTGTATTTTAAATAGAAGTTCAGAATTAAACTTCCCAAAAATATGATCTGATAATTTTTTTTCTTCAGGTAATAAAGATGACTTCATCTGAATTCTTTATAATACCTTTAGCTAATATTACACTGTTACTCACTTTTTCTCATTTTAAGAGTAACCCTATTATTTCAAATTTTGAAAGAGTGAGAAGAGGAAAACATAACTAGCCTAAAAGATAATATTTATTCCATTTGCCAGTCCGAGTGTTACAAAATAACATTTCCCATTTAAATTATGTATTTTTCTAAATGTTAAGGTATGTTTAAAGATTCTATTTAAATTTGGTTTCCACGGAAACCAAGAAATAGCTGCACCAAGGAAAGAATCAAAGAGAAGGAATCAAAGATTCTTGAGCAATGAAATATTAATCTACATATTTAATTATTTTCTGTTCAGCTAATTCTCTATTTTTTTTTCTTTTCTTTAGAATGTTTTAATTCAAGAATCAGAAACTTTCAGAAAGAATCTGGAAGAATCTTTACATGATAAGGTATAATGGAAACTTAAGTTTTATCCATTTTTCTATTTTACACTGAAGAATGTTTTATTGTAAAATAAATTTGATAAGAAATAAGTTTACGATGTTATCTTTTTTAAAAAAATTTAACTTTTATACATACAGAAAAGTGTGCATATATAGAAAGAGCGTGGTGAATTTTTACAAAAAAACACGCTAAAAATCAACACTGTGGTACCCCCCGCCTTATTAACATACAATTACTACTTCTATCTTAAAATGATAATCACTGCCTTAACGTCTAACAGATAAAAAATGCTTTTGATTTTTGTGCTTTATACAAGTGGAATAAGAATATATGCTCTAATTTGTGTTTAGTTTGAGGTATCATTTTGGCAGAAATGTATTAAATATCTATTATGCATAATAAATTATGCTGCGTATTTGCAAACATGCGCTTAATTCCAAAGTAGCTGAAAAATGTAATTGTGGAGAAAGAACACACCTTTTACAAAACAGCAGGTTGCAGAGTAGCAGATTCCATAAGTGAAATAGACAGTAAGAGCTACAGGTGGGAGATCACCATACATAGCTGCTATAAATAAGGCTTCAGGAAGGTGTGAGTTGAAGAACTTTAAGGAATGGTAGGACTATGTTGCAACCCTTTCAAGTACAGTGCATGTGGCATGATTGTAGATGCTTTGTGTGGGGAGAGAGTGAGTAGGGAGTTTGATATCTTAAATAATAATGGGTATAACAGTTTGGCTAGAATCAGTTATTCTTATTGTACAATATATGGTAGAAGAGGCAGATAAAGACTAAATTATGAAATGTTAAAAGGTGTAATGCTAATATATCTTTTCCTCCTTTATTAGCCTGTAATTTCCTGTTAGCAATTTTGTCTGATTTCGTTTTATTTTGTATAGGCATATAATATAATATAAAATCATTAATTTGAGAAGGAACCTATAAATGTGTGTTGAACAAAAGAGAAGGAAGAGAGAGGGGGAAGAGAGGGAGGGAGGAACAGAGGGAAAATCTGGCAATAGTATGGCATAGGGAGAGTATTGGAAAAGATGAGAGAATACAATTTTTTCAAAAAGCAATTATACATTTAGCTCCACTGGATGCTACATATTATGATGTCAATTTAAAACTACTGGGTGCCACAGTCAGAGTATATACAATCTTCTGCAAGATAGATCTGCTATAGCAATACAGTATGGTGCCTAGAAGATAGCATCTAATTCTTTCTGAAGTTGTTAAGAAAGTCTACACAGGGAAGATACTGTTTTCATCAGGCTCTTGAAGGCATATAAGATCTTATCAAATAGAGAAGGGTAGGGCAGAGGACAGAACCTATGCAATAGCACAGAGAAAACAACGATGGTTGATTTGCTGAATCACCAGAAGTTTGCTGTGACTGATATGTGTTTAAAGAACTAGGTTGTGACCAGATTGTGGATTTTGGACTTGATCCTGTTATGCAATGTTATGTTATCCAAAGCTCTGTGTGCTCCTGGCAAGATCCCCAGAACCCACTCCCCCACCACCTACCCAAGGCTTGTAGCTTCAACAATCTGCCTAAGCAACCAGCAGTACTAAACATTCCATGCTTTGCACCCTTGTTCATGCTAGTAACTAGAGGAAGCAAATCCCAGGTTATATCTCATTTCTGAATATCATCTCATATAGTTGAACATGTTTCCTAATCTAATTACTTCTCCTATAACTTCTCAAAATTCTACTCAATAGTTGATAACTGACTATCCATCATTAGCAAAATCTCTATATTCAATCTCTTCTTCTTGTTTCTCTTCATCCTGTTTATTTCTAAAATTTGAAATTCCTAGGACTTCTTTTGAATTTCTCTCCATGTTTGGTCCCCAAGTTCAGTCTCATCTGATCACCTCCTGGGTCCTCTCTGTTAGTAGAGTTCGTGTATTCAAGAGCCAACTCATTATCTTTATTTGGACACTTTGGCACCTCAAACATGACAAGTTGGTCCCTCCACCCCAAACACCAGCACCACCAACCTAAACCATCACTAGCATCCACCTTCTGAGTAAATCACAACTCTTGCCTCTTACTTAAGTTAACCCTGGAGTCATTCTTGACTCCTCCCTTTATCTCTCACCCCACATTCAGTCTGATAGCAAATTCTGTTAGTTCTAGCTTCAAAATATAACTGAAATCCAGCCATTCTCTCTAACACGATTATTGTCCAAGCCACAATTCTCTTGCCTATATTTTTAAGAACAGTAATAATTTAATTTTTCCCTTCCTCCCAGGCTTATTCAGTGGTCCATTTCACTGCTCTTAGGATGATCATGTTACCTCTCCACTTAAAAATTCTCTAGTCATTTCGTATTTCACTCAGAGTAAAAACCAAATACTTCAAAATGGTTGACACGGCTTTCATGACTACCCTTCCCAAGCCCTGCAACCACACTTTTCTAAATCTATTTCTTATCTTTCTCTTTAACCTGTCCATTTCAGCCACAGTGACCTCCTTGCTCACTCCTTCAGCAAATATATTCCCCTCCCACTAAGGGGCATTTGCACCTACTATGCCTTTTCCTAAGACATTCCCATTTTTTTTTAAACTCCCTTCCTTCCTTTAGGTCTTTGCTCAAATAATACTTTATTGGAGGACCTTCTATGACCCTCTTATTTTCTTTTTCCTACCAACATCCTATAGACTCTATTTGTTCATTGTATTTTTAATATAAATTATATGAGGGCAAAAATTTTTCATTTTGCTACTTTATCATACTGCCTAGCATAACAGAGGTGCTCTGTGCATATTTGTGGAAATAATAAACAAAGGAATTAATAAATGCAATAAGAAACCATTGAATATTTTAGGCAAATAATTTATTTGATCATGTGTATTTTTTAAAATGATACAACTAGGGGCGCCTAGGTGGTGCAGTCAGTTAAGCATTGGACTCTTGGTTTTAGCTCAGGTCATGATCTCAGGGTCCTGAGATTGGGCCCCTCATCGCACTCCATACTCAGCTCACAATCTGCTTGAGAGTCTCTCTCCCTCTCCCTCTACCCCTCCTGCTCATGCTCTCTCTAAGGTAAATATTTAAAAAAAATTTTTTAAGTAAAATGAGACAACTAGGAGAGGATTATGCAGGGAAGAGATTGAAGGCAGCACTACCTCTGTGGAAGCTAGTGAAATAGTGCAGGAAAAAAAGTAAAAAAAAAAAGTGTAAAGTAGAATGATGGTAGTAGGAATAAAAAGGACAGATGAGAGAAATATTGGGAAGGCCACACTGGCAAAAATGTATCATGAGAAATGAAGTATGTGTCAACTAAAATGTCAAGCATTGGCTGCTGAGAAAAGAAAAAAAAAACAGCAATAGAAAATCCAGAAGGATACATTTAAACTTTTAGAACAGTATAAAAGTTATAATCATGAAAACAAAATTAAATGCTTACAGAAGCATTTAATTAAAGATTATAAGACAACCCTTATCTTAAAAGATTTATAGACTGAAACTGTAATACTAATCTGAGAAAATTTTTTCAGATGTACAAATACTTCTACCAATATCAAGCTGATAATTTTAACTTATATTTGGTAATGATTTTTTTCCTCATCTTTTCCCATTCTTCTTTCTCTTCATCCATGTGTACTATAACACTTATAGAATAATCAAAGTCCTTCACTTTCTGCATAAATAAGACCTTCTTTATTTTTTACCTGGCTATGATTATGGCTCTGCATTTTGAAGTGACGTACACATAGCTAGCCATGATCTTAGTAGTCCCACATGTTTGCAAAAATTTAAGATAAATGAATGCCAGACAATATAGGTAATTTTTTATTTATTTCTGCTATTAACATTTTCATTACAAGGGGAAAGTTAGGCATATTTTACTGTCATGTCTAATAATCTTAAATAAAACTATATCCATCAGTTTTCCAGTTTTAAAAATCCATTAACCTTAGTGGCTTGTTTTATCATAATTGAATGTTGGTATTATTGGCAATTGCATATCTTCTGAGTAAAATTTCTTTGATTTTTAGGAAAGATTAGCAGAAGAAATTGAAAAGCTGAGATCTGAACTTGACCAATTGAAAATGAGAACTGGCTCTTTAATTGAACCCACAATATCAAGGTAACGTTAAATTAAAATCTTATCTATAACTCACCAAGAATCAAGATGAATTTCTTGTGATTCCATATTGCCTCAAATAAAATAAATAAGTGCCTCTTATTGCTCAGCAGGCATTACCCTATGTTCACTCCTTGCTGAGTTACTGCTTCTGTATTCAAAAATAATTCTCTAATTTAGTAAACTGTTATGCAAATATGCAAAAGTTTAAATTATTACCTTTTGTATTCTGCATGTAATTACATAGCTAAAAATACATAAAAAGAGTCTTAAATGAAATGGAACTGTATATAAGGAGATTACATCTCATTCTAGGAAGAGGCGACACCTCTTTACGTGCAGAAATGTTCTCAGTGCTTAATGTTACTGAGGAAATATCATTGATGACAGTCCTACAGCACCTACCCGTTTTGTTAAATTAATTGCAAATACAGAGTGAAGGAGAAATTATACAAGTACTAAAAACAAGTACATCTAGCCATACTCATCTACTTTGACTCGGTATCTCATCTTGGAAGTAAGAAGCAATGACATGATTATTTATTCTCTAGATATATAGACCAATCTTGATAATTCACATATAATTGTCTTTTGTGCTTAGGGCCTTTTTTTTAAGGTTAATAAGAGGCCCTACAAGGATTTACTCATTTGATCATTTATTTATTAGACAACATAATCATATCAGCTATCTGAAACTTTTGACCACCACAGACTTTTAGAAGTTCATTTTTCTTGGTCTTATGCTTATCCTAAGAATGTTAGCTCCACAGGGGCTGGAATTATTGTTTTGGTTACTAAAATCTCAGCACCTAAAACAAATAAATAAACATTGGTATATTATATCCACAGTACATATCATTGAATGAATGATTATTTAATAAAGCATTTTCAGATACTCAGAGGAAAAATCCAAGTTACAAAATTCAAAAGGTGCTTACATCATCTTCAATATGTGTTAATAAAAGTAATAATGTAAGTATTAATAAAAATAAAGGGGCTTATATTCTATTTAATGTGAAATATTCATAAAAATAAAGTTCAGCATTTTGAGCATTTCTACCATCAGTATAATATAAGAAGCATAGTTCTGCAGGCACAAAAACACCCAAAGAACTTTACAAAATTTAAGTCTTTAATTTAGAAATCTTGTTTATTTTTCTAAATGCTTTGTTATGATTTATGTATCTGAACTGAAACTATTTTTAATTCAGTGATATCTATTCTCATGGTGATGATGATGATGATGATGATGATGTGTTGATGAAGGACAAGAGCCGATAAAATATCAACAGAGTAAATACATAGAATGAGCATCATCCAGACAACAAATTTAGTATTTTTTAATAGAACCAAATGGCCATTTTCTTGGCTTGTTGATCTTTGGTCTCAGAAACACAGAGTTGTATTTATAAAGGGGGGGTGGGGTGTGAGGAGAGAGACAAACAATCAGACTCTTAACTGTAGAAAACAAACTGGTGGTTATCAGAGGGAAAGTTGATAGGGGTATGGGTGAAATAGGTGAAGAAGATTCAGAGTACACTTATCGTGATAAGTACTGAATAACGTATAAAATTGTTGAATCACTGTATTGTACAGCTGAAACTAATATCATTGTACATTAATTGTACTGGAATCAAATATATACATATATATGATTGGGGGAAAGACAGAGTAGTAGAGGTATTGTCTAAAATTACATCAATGCAGGAAGTCTTCATGGACAGCCTAATAATGGGACATTTATCCACAATGAAGGATCATCGTGGAAGCTTGGGAAGTACATATAGAACAATTCTTCTTTGACAGAACAGCTTGTAGTAGAAACAAAGCTAAACCAAGAATAAGAAGACTGACATCCCTAGGTCTAAGACAAACAATTACTAGCTGTTTTATTTTGGAAAGTCCATTTTCCTTAATAAGTTCAAATTTCTTATGTTTTTGACATGAATTATATATAAAATAATATTTTTTATGACTCTCACAAGCTTACTTTGTGACAAGTGAGCAAAGGGAATTTTGAAAACAGTTAAGTCACAAGTATAAAGTATTATAGGAATTATTGATAGATAAACAATGGGATGGAATTTATAATATGTTAAAAGATAACAATATTGATTGAACAGCAATTATTTATCAAACATCCATGCTTCTGAGTGCACAATTTAAAAAGAAATAATAGAGAAAACAGAAGATGCATGAGAATTTCATAGATTTACAGGCAGACAGGTAGGAAGAGATGAGCTAAAGTTGGTGAGTATCAGTAACTAATATCCCCTACTAGTATCTTATCTGAGAATAATAAATTGAGTTCCAGAATAGCTAGAGGTGGTCTGAATTGATTCAACTCTGAAGAAAGGTTGGATCTGCGTCAGTGGAAAGGACAGTGGAAGATATTTCAGGAATCAGAGAGATGGGTAAATGATGTTCTCTAAGAAAATTCAGACTTGGTTTATCTACGGAAGTTCTCTGGTGAGATTATATGCAAGAGTAATAGGAGATTCAGGTGGGGAAACTGCACAGGTTCGTGTCTAATGGAACCAGTGACTATATTGTAACTGAGACCTCCAAGTGACTCAAAATACTGTACACCAAAAATTATTTAAAAGTTGAAATGTATGGAAATATTGACTGATTTTGTTAGTAATGTAGTTCATGGAGTTGAATAAAAAGGAGAGAGGTGAGCAGTAACTGCTTTAGATGAAGTATAAGCAATGGGCTCTTCTGCAGTTGATGTTGGTTCAGGCCTTTGTTCTTTCAAGATCAGTTATGCACTTTCTACTTGAAAGAAATTGCATTGGAGATACAGTGGTAATGGTGAAAAATACATGTTTCAGATGGGAAATACAGGGATACTGTGAGGACAGTTATAATAGAGAGAATACAAGGGGCTACAATAGTACAAGACAATTGGAATTTTAATCTAAGACTTTAAAAACGTTAGCCACCTAAATGTGTGAAGACTATTTCCAGCAGGAAGAGCAGTATGTTCAAAGGCCTGGGATTAGAGAAAAGTGTGAGTTCTTCAAGAAATTGAAAGGAAGTCTGTATGACTGGATGAAGAGAGAAAAGACAGATAGTAACTAGAAGTAAATTTGGAATAAGAAAGAGGGTTCTAGATTGTCGAGGGGCATGTAAGGCCATTGAAGAGTTTTAAGCAGTGCATTGCTAGGACCAGATCTGTGTTTTGGTTCACAGGTTTATAACTGACTTGGAGTTGAGAGATAAAACAACAAAACAATAATACTCCTATAATTATGAATTATAATTTTAGAATCTCCCCTCTGATGACTATAGAGATATTACTCAAAGTGACAGAAAAAAAAAGGTATCTTAGAATGTTTTGAGGTTGACATTTAGACTATATAATAATTTCATTCATTCATATCTTACCAGATATTTATCAGGTGTTTATTATATGCTAGGAATACCTCCTTAAGCATACAGTGGTGACAAAATCTGACCTTTTCCTTCGTGAAACATAGACCCTGTTACAGAAGCTGAGGGAGGTCCTATTTATGAGGAAGACCTGGCTCGTTAGTTTTTATATATGACTAATCCATAATAAAACCAGTTTGCTTGATTAAATTTCAAGTTCACTGCTGTAAAAACAAAAAGCTGTCCTCTGCTTGAGGGATGATTTCTTAGTTCATTTGCTTTAAAGTTCTATTTGACAGAACAAGGATTTGCATCAGTTAGAGCAGTGCCTTCTACTGTTGCAAAAGCCAAGGCCTTGCCTAACCTTTTCTAATCCTGACTATCATTTGGAAATCCTTTGTTCTTCCCTTTTCTTTTTCCACAAAGAGAACTAATAGACCATAAGAGATTATCAGGAGCCCCAGTTCAAGATAAAATACAGCATTAAGCATATTTCCTACTGATGATGGATCATTTTATAGGACAGCATGCTGTCACTGTTATCATCATTATTATAGCAGTAAACTGAATTTGTTGTAAATCTATATGTAATTAATGTGTCTAGAGAAACCTTTATTACACTTTGATTACAGTGTACTTTACTATAATGTTCCCTGAAAACCAGTGTGATCATATTTTTCTATTGGAATTTTCCAAATATTTCATCTCTAAGCAGATTTCAGAATCAAATGTGCTTACTAAAAGATTTTTCCTTATCTTTTTGAAACAGTGTCTTAACAAAAGCTGAAAAATTATCTGGTGGTATATCCTATTTTATTAAAAAATAAGATTATTAACCTTGAGTCAATCTCATTTTAAGTATTTTGTTAATTTCCTAAATTGACAAATAGATCTCTGAAAGGGAATTCTGGGACCCCAAAATTATACATGTTTTACTGTTAGATTAGTGGAGAATATTTACAACAGATACAACAATAAATAACATATGTTGATATGTACACTAAAGACTTCAACAAAAAACATTTCCCAGAATTTAAGCCATCTTAGTTGTCAGTCTCAACATGTTTCATTTTACTACCACAATTGAAAATGATCTTTTGTATTTTTTTATTAATTTTTAAATTAATTTAAATTAAATTAATTTAAATTAAAAATTTAAAAAAATTTAAAATTTTAAATAAACATATAATGTATTTTTATCCCCAGGGGTACAGGATGTGAATCGCCAGATGTACACATTTCACAACACTCACCATAGCACATACTCTCCCCAGATCTTTTGTATTCTAAATAGAAAATTCATTTCACTTTCAAGAATGAACCTAAGACTGGAATTTCTGGCATAAGCCTCAGAAGAGACCTCAAAGAGTCATGATAATTCATCAGTGTTCTTCCTTGAATTTTTCTTTTTTCTTGAGGTTTTATGCTTTATTCTTTATTGACAATTAAGCAGGTGATAGCGATTTTCTGGGAAGTTTAACCTTCGTGATTGGTCATATTTCATATCTTTCCTTTTTCCAGAACTCATCTAGACACCTCAGCTGAGTTGCGGTATTCTGTTGGATCCCTAGTGGACAGCCAGTCTGATTACAGAACAACTAAAGTAATAAGAAGACCCAGGAGAGGCCGCATGGGTGTGCGAAGGGATGAGCCAAAGGTTATTTTTTTTTTTAAATTTCAAGTCTTTGATGATTCTAAGCAAATATCTTTCTCCATCTTAGATAGAATTTTAATACTGAGAGAATTCAAACTGCTAGCATTTTTAGTGTTAAACGTGACATATGACATATTTTTAAGACTATAACTAATGCAAAACCACTGTTTATGCCAGAAATAAGCAGTCCCCATGTGTGTATCCACATAAGCTTATGAATTTGGTTCTATTTTTATGCTAACTTCAGACATAAAAAGATTGAAGCTCAGAAATTTTAAGTGTTCAACATTACACAGTATAGCAGCAAAGTGATAGACCCAAACTTGAATCTCTGTTTGTGTGGTTTCAAATTCCATGCTTTTTATGCCTTATACTGTACTGCCAAACAAATGGACTTTGGGTTTGCTTGGGCACTTGTGCAATAGTATTCATATTGTTAATTAAAATTAGTTAAATCTTTTAATTATAATTACTATTTTAATAAAAGTTTGAGGAAAATGTACATGGACTGTTGAAAATGTTTCTAGAGAACACTTTACCTATAAACTTTCTCTATAGAGAACACTACAGGATAAACTGCAGTGCCAGTCTTCGTTCATTTGATCAGTTTGTAAGTTATGTATATTGTGAGTTTAGGTTGCATTTTACAAAGAAGTAATATAGTTCTTTTGTGCCCTAAGTATAGTTTGTTCTCCCCGACCACTTTTATATGTTGAATACTATATAACCTAATTGTCCTTATTTATATACAGGTCCTTGATACCTTGTGGTTTTTAATTCGTACCTGTGTCATGTATAAATTAATCTTTAGAGTAGGCATTTAGTATCTGTTAAATGAATGAATAAGAAGTGAACAAATGAAGAATCAATCAAGTCCTTCTTAGTTCTTTTCTCATTTGTATATAACAAATAAATTAGGGCTACTTGGTACCAAAACAATTTATAACACAAATGCTAATTCAGGTCCTTAAATCTTAAATAACTACTCTGAGAAATATCATATGGTTCCTCCCCAGAAAATCATTTTACATAATCACAAAAATGAAAAACAATTTTACAAAACAGAAAACTCTAGGTCCTTTCTCTCTTACTTCACTCCCTCTCCTACCCTCAGATAACAGCTGAAAAACACCAGTAGGTATATTATCTTTAGGGGCACCTAGCTGGCTCAATCAGTAGAGCATGCAACTATTAATCTCAGGGTCACGAGTTGGAGCCCCACATGGGACGTAGAGATTACTTCCTAAAAAAGATTTTCATTCACATGAGGGATTTATTACATCAAATAAAAAATATAGTCATGTAAATTAGTGTCCCTTGGGCTTAAAAAAAATCAATGAAGCATTTAAATGATCAGAATAGTAGAGATGAAATTAAATCACTTTTCAATATTATTTTGATTATACTTTGTTAGAATCTATGTAAATGAATGTTGCAAAGAGAATTATTATATAACTAGTGTGATAATATTTTGTAGTCTCAGCCTATAATAAGAAAGTGTAGGTAAGACTAATTAGTATAAGAGATGGAAAAGCTTTAATACAAGTGAAAAGAGATTGTTATATTTGGAAAGAAGGAAAAATGTTTCAAACATAGATACTTTAAAGTAATTGTTAACTTGAATTGGGGTTGAACTAGAAATCATGCATAAGTTTGTCATCATTCCTATTAAAATCTTGATATTTATGCTGACAGTATCTGCCATTACTTAAGATTTCAAGGAAATATTTTATTGAAACAATGCATTAAAATGGTAATAATCATTTCTGCTTTTGCTAGGTAAACTATAAAAGCATGTGTGCTTTTTGTTGATATTTTTCAGAATAGTGCTTTGATAATGAGCAATATGATACATACGATAATTACTCATTTACCACACAGGTGAAATCTCTTGGGGATCATGAGTGGAATAGAACTCAGCAAATCGGAGTGCTAAGCAGCCACCCTTTTGAAAGTGACACAGAAATGTCTGATATTGATGATGATGACAGAGAAACTATTTTTAGTTCAATGGATCTTCTCTCTCCAAGTGGTCATTCTGATGCCCAGACTCTAGCCATGATGCTTCAGGAACAATTGGATGCCATCAACAAAGAAATCAGGTGAGTTCAATTATCACTGATGGTTTTAAAGGATTAGAAGAGCTTAATACTAAAAATGACATAATTAAATCAGAAGTGCAGGGATAACTGGGAACCTTTGAATTTTAAAGCACTTTTTACATTAAAATTTACTATTTAAATGTTATTTGTGGTAATAAGGTATATTCTTAAGGTACATTTCAAACTGCTGTAAAGGTACTAAATAGCATGCAATTAATATGCAGCCAGCTCCTTAAAAGTATTTGGACATCAGAGTGAAATTAACTAGGACTGAATTATTTCATACTGCATATGAAAAAAAGCACTATCACCACACTGGATAATAGATGGTTTCCAAGGAGTAGATTACATCATAGAGTTGAAGTTGTACAAGCTATCAATTCAAACATTGAGAAATATTGATAATTTCAATTTTTAACTTAATATATACATTCTCAAATCCCAGTGACATTAGTAGTCTTTACTTATCATTAAGTTGATTAACCCCAGTGAAGAACCTAACTGTCAGGTGGATTTATAGTCTTTCAAACATCAGGAAACTATTCTTGTTTTTTTCTCAGTGGATGAACAGTTCTTTATTATTTTGAACAATGGAGTTGTTTGTTTGTTTGTTTTTTCATTTTTCTGGCTCTAGCTAAATTTGTTGGCCTCCTAATATGATTCACATCTATTCAGTTCTCTACTATCATCAGCCTCTTGCACATTTCAATAGATTCTCATGTAGATGGCAATAATACTTTCTGGTTTCCTCACGGTACATGGGTTCCCATCTAATCCAAAGTAACATTGCAACCAGAGAAGACTTTTTTAAAACCCAATGTGCTTAGGTAAAGGAACCCTTTTTCAAACCCTTCAGTTGCCCTTAAGATAAAGAACAAAATACTCCATATTGTCCACAATGTCCCACCTTCCTCGACATTCTCACCTACCTGATTCCATGTTTCATTATACATGACTTCCAGTTCTTTGAATTTTCCTTGCTCTCTCCTTTATAGTTGCTATTCCTTTCTTCTGGAACATTCTCCTCATTCCACACCATTGTCCCGTAACATTCCACCCTCTTTACTTTTACCATGAACATCTTTACCATCCCTTCTTCTGTTCTTTCATTCATTTTACTGCCTTTCTTACCTTCATTAGATTGTAAATTATATAAGAACAAGAAATGTGTCTTGTTTTATATCTAGATCTTAGATATCTGTTTTATATCTAGATCTTAGATATCACTGTTAGATATCACTATTTTATAGCTAGATCTTAGCACTTTTCTTGATAAATAGAAAGTATTTCATAAATATTTGATTAGCATAAATAGAAAAAATAATATAGAACATAAATTAAAACTGAATAACATTTATTGACACTATGGAACTAATGATTTAACACACTGAATAGATTTAAAATCAAGTATGGATCTGTGATATTTATTTTCATTGCAAATATATACATATACCCTCAGTGACAACCCAGGTCCCTCTAGGAACTCAACTTTGTTACCTTAGGGTAGTAGAGCCCAGTTACAATCTTGGCCTAGACTAATTAAGTTGATAACCTTTTACATGTTTCCTTGCTGACCCTAATAGTGTATTTAATATAATTGTTAATTTCTAAGAAATTAAGAGGTACATATAATTGAAGTATATACCAACATTCAAAAGAAATAGGCATCTTGGGCAGCAGGAGAATATGGTAAAGTAGGAGGAACCTAAGCTCATCTCATCCCGTGGATAGAACTAGATAACACTCACATAAGTGAATATAATCCAGAAAATGATCTGAAGACTGAAGAACAAACTCCACAACTAAAGGTAGAGAATATATCTGTAAAAATTAGTCAAGGGGTTCACAAAATAAAAGAATATAAAATGTGACACCATATGCCTAAAATGTGATGTGGAGAGAATTAAAGAATGGGTTCAAACTTAAGCAACCATCAACCTAATATAGACTGCTAATGGTAACCACAAATCAAAAACCTGTCATGGATATGCAAAGAACAAAGAGAAAGAAATCCAAGTATATCACTGAAGAAAGCCAACAAATCATGAAAAAGAAGAAAGAAGAAAGGATCGGAGAAAAACTATAAAAACAACTGTAAAACAAGTAACAAAATGGCAATAAATGTGTATCTATCAATAATTATTTTGGATGTACAAACTAAATGCTCCAATCAAAAGACAAAGGGTGACAGATTGGATTAAAAAAAAAGAGCCATCTATATGCTGCCAACAAGAGATATATTTCAAACTTAAAAATGCTGGCAGATTGAAAGTGAAGGGATGGAAGAATCTTTGTCATGAAAATGGATGTCAAAAGATACTGGGGTAGCAATACTTATACTAGAAAAACTGACTTAATACCAAGACTGTAACAAATTGCAAAGAAGGACACTATATAATAAATAAAGGGGACAATCCAACAAGAAGATAGAACAGTTATAAATATGCACCCAACATGGGAGCATCCAAATACATGTTAATAACAAACATAAAGGAACTAATTGATAGTAATACAATCATAGTAGAAGACTTTAACTTACATCAATGGATGGATCATCCAAACAGAAAATCAAGAAGGAAACAGTGGGTTTGAATGACACACTGGATCAGATGGACTTAACAGATATATTCGGAACATTCCATCTTAAAAGAGCAGAATACACATTCTTTTCAAGTGCACATGGAACGTTCTCCAGAATAGATCACATATGAGACCACAAAACAAGTCAACAAATTAAAAAAGACTGAAGTCATACCATGCATCTTTTCTGACCACAATACTGTGCAACTAGAAGTCAACCACAAGAAAAATCTGGAGAAAGCACAAACATGTGACAGTTAAATAATATGCTACTAAATTAAAAATGAGTTATGCCTCCATCAGAAAGGATGGATACCCAACTTTTGTATCAACCTGGATGGGACTGGAAGAGATTATGCTGAGTGAAATAAGTCAAGCAGAGAAAGTCAAGTATCATATGGTTTCACTTACTTATGGAGCAGAAGGAATGACACAGGACACTGGGTGAAGGAAAGGGGAAGTGAGTTGGGGGAAATTGGAGAGGGAGATGAACTGTGAAAGACTGTGGACTCTGAGAAACAAACTGAGGGTTTTGGAGGGAAGGATGGTGGGGGGTTGGGAGAGCCTGGTGGTGGGTATTAAGGAGGTCATGTATTGCATGGAGCACTGGGTGTGGTGCATAAACAATGAATCTTTGAACACTGAAAAAATAAAATTAAATTTCAAAAAAAGAAATATATATAAATAAATAATAAAAAATAGATAAAAATGGTATCACCAAAAAAAAGTCAATGGGGAAATAAAAGAAGAAATAAAAAATTAAATGGAAACAAATCAAAATGAAAAATGCAGTGGTCCAGAGTCCTTGGGATACAGCAAAAGTGGTTCTAAGAGGAAAGTTTATAGCAATGCAAGATAGAAGCAAGAAAAATCTCAAATAAACAATCTAACTTTATACCTAAAGGAGATAGAAAAATAACAAACAAAATACAAAACCAGCAGAAGGAAGGAAATAAAGGTTAGAGCAGAAATAAATGATAAGAAACTAAAAATAAATGAACAAACAAAAACCAGTAGAAGAGATAACTGCAACTAGGAGTTGGTTCTTTTCAAAGGTCAACAAAATTGATAAACATCCAGCTGGACTCATAAAATGAAGACCCAAATAAAATCACAGATGAAAGAGAAGAAATAATAAGCAACACCACAGGGGCGCCTGGGTGGCTCAGTGGGTTAAAGCCTCTGCCTTCAGCTCAGGTCATGATCTCAGGGTCCTGGGATCGAGCCCCGCATCGCACTCTCTGCTCAGGGGGGAGCCTGCTTCTCTCTCTCTCTCTCTCTCTCTCTGCCTGCCTCTCTGCCTACTTGTGATCTCTGTCTGTCAAATAAATAAATAAAATCTTAAAAAAAAGTTTTAAAAAAAATAAGCAACACCACAGAAATACAATTTTAAGAGAATATTGTGAAAAATAATATGCCAACAAATTGGACAAACTTGAAGAAATGGATAAATTCCTAGAAAAGTATAACCTAAAACTGAAGCAGGAAGAAATAGAAAATTTGAACAGACCAGTTATCAGCAATGAAATTGGATCAGTAATCAAAAAACTCCCAACAAACAAAAGTTCAGGACCAGATGACTTCACAGGCAAATTCTACCAAACATTTGAAGAAGAGGTAATATCAATTCTTCTCAAACTATTCCAAAAAATACAAATTAAAGTAAACTTCCAAATCCATTCTATGAGGCCACTATCACTTGATTCCAAAACCAGATAAAGACATTATGAAAAAAGAGAGAACTGTAGGCCAATATCTCTGATGAACATAGATGCAAAAATTCTCAACAAAATATTAACAAACCAAATCCAACAATACATTAAAAAAAAGCATTCAGTATGATCAAGAGGGATTTAGTTCCAGAATGCAAGGGTAGTCAAATATTCAGAAATTAATCAATGTGATACAGCACATCAATAAGAAAAGGGTTAAAAAACACATGATCATTTCAATAGATGAAGAAAAAGCATTTGGCAAAGTACAATACTCATTCATGATAAAAACCCTCAATGAAGTAGATTTAGAGGGAAAATATCTCAACTTAATAAAGACTTTACAAGAAAAACCCATAGCAAGCATCATACTCAGTGATGGAAAACAGAGTTTTTCCCTTAAGGAAAAAGACAAGGATGTCCATTCTCACCACTGTTATTCAACATACTACTGGAAGTCTAGCCATAGCAATTAGACAACAAAAAGAAGGAAAAAATGTCCAAATTGGTAAGGAAGAACTAAAACTTCCACTAATTACAGATGACATGATATTGTCTATAGAAAACCCTAAAGACTCCACCAAAAAACTACTAGAACTGATAAATGAAATCATTAAGGTGGCAGGGCACAAAATCAATGTACAGAAATCTGTTGCATTCCTATACACTAATAATGAAGCAGTAGAAAGAGAAATGAAGAAAATAATCTCATTTACAGTTGCATTTTTAAAAAATAATAGAATATGTAGGGATAACTTAACCAAGGAATTGAAAGACCTCTACTCCAAAAACTATTAAATACTGATGAAAGAAATTAAAAACAACACAAATAAATGCAAAGATATTCCATGTTCGTGGATTAAAACAAATATTGTTAAAATGTCTATACTACCCAAAGTAATCTACAAATCTAGCAATCCCTATCAAAATAACAACAATATTTTCACAAACTAGAACAAACAATCCTAAAATTTGTGTGGAACCACAATAGATCCTGAATAGCCAAAGCAACCTTGAAAAAGAAAATCAAAACTGGATATATCACAACTCCAGACTTCAAGTTATATTAAAAAGCTTTAGTAATCAAAACAGTATGGTACTGGCATTAAAAATAGACACATTGATCAGTGGAACAGACTAGAAAACACAGACATAAACTCACAAGTAAATGGTCAATTGACAGGGGAAGAAAGAATATACAATGAGGAAAAGACCAGTATCTTCAACAAATAGTGTTGAGAAAACTGGACAGCTATGTGCAAAAGAATGAAAGAATGAAACTGGAACACTTTCTTACACCATACACAAAAATAAATTCAGGGGCTCCTGGGTGGCTCAGTGGGTTAAAGCCTCTGGCTTCAGCTCAGGTAATGATCCCAGCCCCGCATCAGGCTCTCTGCTCAGCGGGGATCCTGCTTCCCCATCTCTCTCTCTGCCTGCCTCTCTGCCTACTTGTGATCTCTCTCTGTCAAATAAATAAATAAAATCTTTAAAAAAAATAAATTCAAAATGGATTAAAGATCTAAATGTGAGATCTGAAACCCTAAAAATCCTAAAAGAGAGCATAGGCAGTAATTTCTGACATCAGCCATAGCAACATTTTTCTAGATATGTCTCCTAAGGCAAGGGAAGCAAAGCCAAAAATGAACTATTGGAACTACATCAAAATAAAAAGCTTTTGCACAGTGAAGGAAACAATCAACAAAGCTAAAAGGCAACCTACAGAATGGGAGAAGATATTTGCAAATGACATATCCGATAAAGGGTTATATCCAAAATATATTTAAAAATTCATACAACTCAACACCCCAAAAATAAATAATACAATTAAAAATGGGTAGAAATGAAAAGAAATTTTTCCAAAAAGACACAGATAGCAGACACATGAAAAGATGCTCAACATCACTAATTGTCAGGGAAATGCGAATAAAAAGTACAATGAGATATTACCTCACACCTGTCAGAATAGCTAAAACCAAAAACACAAGAAACAGCAAGTGTTGCTGGTGAAGATGTGGAGAAAGGAGAACCCTTTTACATTGTTGGTGGATGATGCAAACTGGTACAGCCACTCCGGAAAACAGTGTAGAGATTCCTCAAAAAGTTAAAAAGAGAACTATCTGGGACGCCTGGGTAGCTCAGTCAACAGGCTAAGTGGCTGCCTTCTGCTCAGGTCATGATCCCAGCGTCCTGGGATTGGAGTCCCACTTGGGGCTCCTTGCTCATCATGGAGCCTGCTTCTTCCTCTACCTGCTGCTAACCCCTGCTTGTGCGCGAGCTCATTCTCTCTCTCACACACACAAATAAATAAAATCTTCAAAAAAAAAAAAAAAAAAAGACCACAACTACCCTAAGAGCCAGTAATCACACTACTAGGTATTTCCTCAAAAAATACCAAAACACTCATTCAAAGGGATACATGCAACCCTATGTTTATTGCAGCATTATTTACAGTAACCAGACCATAGAATCAGACTGAGAGTCCATTGATAGATAAACAGTAAAGATATGGTATATACATACAATGGAGAATTATTCAGCCCTAAAATAGAATGAAATCTTGGGACACCTGAGTGACTAAGTTGGCTAAATATCTGACTGTTGATTTTGGCTCAGTCATGATCTCAGGGTCATGAGATTGAGCCCTGCCTCAGGCTCTACATGGAGCCTGCTTCAGATTCTCTTGCTGGAGGAGAGGTGGGTGGGGGATGGGGTAACTGGGTGATGGGCATTAAAGAGGGCACTTGCACTAATGAGCACTGGGTGTTATATGCAACTACTGAATCACTAAATTTTACCTCTGAAACTAATAATATAGTATATGTTAATTAAATTGAATTTAAATTAATAAAATTTACCAAAAAAATTCACATGTTGTAGGTGTACCACATAACCAAAAAATCCCCCTCTCCCTCTGCCCCTCACCTCCCCTCACTCGTGGGTGTGCATATGTGTGTGCTCTCTTTCTCTCTCAAAAAACAAAACAAAACAAACTGAAATCTTGCCATTTGCAACAATATGGATGGAGCTAGAGAGTATAATGCTAAGTGAAGTAATTCACAGAAAGCCAAATATCATACGATTTCACTAATATGTGGAATTTAAGAAACAAAACAAATGAGCAAAGGGAAAAAGGGGAGGCAAACCAAGAAACAGATTCTTAACTGTGGAGAACAAACTGATGGTCACCAGAGGGGAGAGGGTGGGAATTAAGGAGTTCACTTACCATGATGAGCACTGAGTGTGTATGGAAGTGTTTAATCACTCTATTGTACACCTGAAACTGATATAACACTATGTTTAAACTATACTGGAATTAAAATTTTAAAACGTTATAAAAAAGAAATAAGCATCTTCATAAAAACAGTGACAGCATCTTCGTAAAAACTGCTACACTAGAATTTTTTCTGGTTAAGTTTTTCTTCTTCCACAATCTATTGTTAACCATTAAAAAAAATTCCTCTTTTCTGGTTCCTTTAGTTTACTAATTCTCCCTTAAAGGAAGGGATTAAATTACTTCATTTGCCACTGCCTTATTTGTTATTTAATCTGTGCATCTGTAGTTAGCTACTATTTTGAGTGCCTTACTTTTGTGGTCTTATTTATTATTCCATCCTTTTTAATGATTTATATTGGGGACTCTCTCCCCAATGCATTAGGACATTTCAAAGGGAATCTTTTCTCTTCCTCCCTCCCTCTCTTTCATTTTCTTTCTTTCTTTCTTTCTTTCTTTCTTTCTTCTTTCTCTACATTAGGATTCTAAAGATCAATGGATTAACATTTTTCTAAATAAGCTGAATAAGCTGAACATATCAGCAGCATTTGATTTCTTGTTTAATTAAACTTCAGTATACCTATTACTCAGTTTATTTCTCCAGGTTTGACTTTCCTTTACAATTAATACAATGTCTAGTGTTCATAATTAGTTTATTTGTAGAAAAACCAATTTTTCTGAAGGAGTCATTTCCCACTAGTCATTTTAAAGTACAAAATTTCTTTTTTTTTTTTTTTTTCTTTTTTTTTTTTAAGAGGAGACATTTTTTTTTTCCATTGGAATGTGTTTAAAGTGTTAATAATGTTGTGTTATGTTACTTGACTAAGCCTTTCTTTGGGATTCTGATCTTTGGGTGAACTTAAAGTGTACCCATGAAAATAAACTTCAAAGTAAGAGAATTCTTATTCTTTTTAAAAAATATTTTATTCATTTATTTGAGAGAGAGCACACAAGAAGAGAGTAGGAGCAGGGGGAGGAAGGGCAG
The DNA here is from genome assembly GCA_004024625.1 of Mellivora capensis. Lineage (NCBI taxonomy): Eukaryota > Metazoa > Chordata > Mammalia > Carnivora > Mustelidae > Mellivora > Mellivora capensis. The sequence continues at coordinate 87,032 of PISX010001323.1, read as the reverse complement.
AAGGAGAGGGACAAGCAGACTCCCCGCTGAGCAGGAAGCCGGTCATGGGGCTGGATCCCAGGACACTGGGATCATGCCCTGAGCTGAAGGCAGACACTTAACTGACTGAACCACCCAGGCACCACAGAATTCATATTCTTTGTGGAACCAAAAAATTGTAACTAAGAGTAAATGTGTCTCAGTATCTTTTTACTTAAATTTTGGAAGCAGTTTGACGTTCACGCAAACTTGAAGGTTCATGCAAAGTATAGAGATTTCCCATATATCCCCTGGCCTCACACATGCATGGCCTCCCCATCATTAACACCCTTCGCCACAGCAGTATATTAAAGTTGATGCACCTATACTGAAACATAATCATCACCCAAATTCCATTGTTTACATTACAATTTACTTTTGATGTTGTGCATTCTGTGGGTTTGGAAAATGTCTGACAAGTATCCATCATTATGGTATCATACAGAGCATTTTTCACTGCCATAAAAATCCTCCGTGTTCTGCCTATTCAACCCTTTTCCCCTGATGACCTCTTACAACCATTGATCTTTTCCTGTCCCTAGAGTTTTGCCTTTTCCTAGAGTATCATATAGTTGGAATCACACAATACGTAGCCTGTTTAGATTGGCTTCTTTTGCTTAGTCATATGCACGTAATGTTCTTCCATCTCTTTTCAAGGCTTGGTAGTTCATTTCTTTTTGGTCCGGAGTACTATTCCATTGTCTGGATATACCACAGATTATCCCTTTACCAACTAAAAGAGATCTTTGTTGCTTTCAAGGTTTGTCAATTATGTATAAAGTTGCTATAAACATCTGTATGCAGGTTTTTGTGTATAGACTTAAGTTTTCGGCTCCTTTAGGTAAATACCAAGGAACACAATTACTGAATGATATGGTAAGAGTATGTTTAGTTTTGTAAAAAACCAAAAAACTGGTTTCCAAAGTAAATATGCAAAAAGAAAACTTTGCAGTTATCATAACCTTGGATTTAAGGACTATGTATCATAGATCACAAGAAGCCATTTGTAGTTAATAGGAAAATATCTTGGGAGAGGTTGTTGATCACCATTTTTTTTTAAAGATTTTATTTATTTATTTGACAGACAGAGATCACAAGTAGGCAGAGAGAGAGGAGGAAGCAGGCTCCCCGCGGAGCGGAGAGCCCAATGCGGGGCTCGATCCCAGGACCCTGGGATCATGACCCGAGCTGAAGGCAGAGGCTTTAACCCACTGAGCCACCCAGGCGCCCCTGTTGATCACCATTTTTAAATCAACTGCTGCTACGCAGTTTCATTATAACAATATACAAAATATGTATAGATTCAACTTAAATAGGATATTTATGTAACCCAGCTAAAGCTCTTTGTTCTTTGAATGTCTCTAATAGTTAATTTGTATGTATTCTTGAAGCTTCTCCTTAAAGAAAAAACAGGTAATAGTGCTTTGTCTTCTCAGAAGTATTTATAGCAACAGTTGAAACAATTTCTTTTATTCTGTATGTACATATCTATCTACCTGTGGTTAGATCATCTCCATATTATTACATTGCCTGGTGCTTTTTTGAAGTTGACTTGGCTAAGTATTCTTAAGAACAAGTCTCAGGGTTTTATTTGACCAAATGATAATTATGAGTGACCATTCATTGAAGATTCCATCAGTTATACTTTTTCATCAGGTGGGAGGTAAAGTTCAGTATCTTTGTTAGGATCTGAGTTTCTAAAAGTCTCATTTATTGGCACCTCAGCCCAAATGTAAGATTAGGATGAGTGGCAGGGAAGGAAAAAAAAAAGGATTAGTAGCAGAAATTATCTAGGCAGACAAGGTTTTAAAAGGTTTAGCAGCTGGAAAAAAAAGTTTTAGCAGGTGGTAGTATAGAAAGAGGGTTAGACTGAAAGTGGGGAGGAGTTATATATCACTTGAAAAGAAGGATTTTCTAAATTTCAGCCAGAAAGCCTCTGGAATTTATTGAAAGTTATATCGTTGCCTTAGAGAAAAGAAAACATTAGATTTGGTATAAAATAGTCACAGAGCTCTTTATTTATTTATTCATTTATTTACATGAATTCCAACTACCATCTTAGCACCATTTCATGGATCCAAATTAAACTGTATCTTTCAGGCTAATTCAGGAAGAAAAAGAATCTACGGAGTTACGTGCTGAAGAAATTGAGAACAGAGTGGCTAGTGTGAGCCTGGAAGGCCTGAATTTAGCAAGAGTCCACCCAGGAACCTCCATCACTGCCTCGGTTACAGCTTCTTCGCTGGCCAGTTCATCTCCCCCGAGTGGACACTCAACGCCAAAGCTCACCCCTCGGAGTCCTGCCAGGGAAATGGATCGGATGGGAGTCATGACACTGGTATGATGATATGCACGAGAACACTTGCCCCCATTAGGATTAATGGTGTATGAGCTGATACTTACTGGGTGTTTATTCTAAGGACTTTCTGTGTTTTTTGTTGTTTTTCTTTTTTTCACAACATGCCTATGTTAATCCCATTATGAGACAAGTAAATGTAGCCTACAAAGGTATAATTTTATAAGGTCACATAATAAGTAAATAGAAAAGCAGTAGTCTAAATATCCCAGCAGCTATCTGAATGACTTAAACCATTAAGTAAATTTTCAGTGATGGGATCTTGATCAAGTAAATTGGGACTGGATATTTTATTTTCAAGGCAATAAATCACAAAAAAACCCATTATTATAATTGTTTCAGTAGAAGAAAACATAGAATGTTAACATTTTATAATATAGGTAATATAATCTTAATAAAAATAAAAATATATATTTAAAAAATTAAAAAATTAAAAAATTAAAAAATTAAAAAATAAATATAAAAAATAAATTTAAAAAAATTTAAAAAAATTAAAAAATAAAAAAATAGTGATAATTTCCCAATATTTTTTTAGAATTTCATGTCAATATTTTTACCCTTCTTTACTCTTTCTTTATTTCATTTTTTTTAATATTTGGGATGAATAGTTGGAAACCTAAATTAAGAGGTACACTGAACATAATTGAGAGAAAATCAAAGTGCCCTTTGCTAAAAATAATATAGAGAAACATCTGGAAGAAATGACAGGAATGACTACTGAATGCTATGATGGTTAGTCACTTAGTTCTTGTGATAACATCTGCAAGTCTGAGGGTATCACCTCAAGAGAGAGCAGAGGTAACTGGGGTTTGAGAGCATGAGTAAATTGCTTATGCTCTCACCACAGTAAGTGGAGCTGGATTTTTCTTCAGATTTCCTGACACAAAAGTGTGTGCTATTCTGTCCCTTTGTGTGTGTGTGTGTGTGTGTGTGATTACCTGGGAATATGTTTAAATGACAATAATGAAGATTTAAATATTCTAAACTATTTTTGGAGGTAAAATTCTATTTTTGTAATGAATAGTAAAACTTTACTGCTAAAACAATAAAATTCTAATTAAAGATGAGTTTGGAGATAGAAATTAATTAAAAACAAATAGGTGAAATTAGTTTTAGACAGCATAAAACTAGCACAAATATAACAAATGGGGAGAAATTAATGACACTACAGAAGAATATGAGGTGTATACAGTCTTTCTAAATACAGTCAGAAGGTTGTGAAGCTACTGTCGTGTCACAGTGTCTGTGTGTGTATGTATGTGTATGAAATACCTGAAAAACATTTTAATTCATTTCCTAAATGATATCTGTACATAAATATGTTGCAGTAATATGTATTGTAGCTAAGACATTGTAAAAATTATTTCCATTGGAATTGATTTATATTAATACACATATATGCACATATTTTAAAGAAGTCATCTCTCTATATAGAAAATGCTGTCACCTCTGAGGAAAAAGTACCTTATAAGTTTTTTAAATTTTATTTTTACAAATTTGTTATGTATGTAAGTTAAATATCTTTTTCTTTGATGTTACAATTAAGAATTGAAAAAGAAAACTATTCTTATGGTGTGGCAGCATTTTTCACATTCAAACTCTTTATGGACTTCTGTACAATAAAGTCAACGTAAAAGAAAAATGGCAAAATTAAAAAAAAAAAAAAAAGGAAACTTTTACCTTCCTAAGCTACTAGGTCCTCTAATCTGTGCTCATTTCCAGACTTGATATTAAAAGGTATTTTTTAGGGGCGCCTGGGTGGCTCAGTCGGTTAAAGCCTCTGCCTTCGACTTGGGTCATGATCCCAGGGTCCTGGGATGGAGCCCCGCATCGGGCTCTCTGCTCAGCAGGGAGCCTGCTTCTTCCTCTCTCTCTGCCTGCCTCTCTGCCTACTTGTGATCTCTCTGTCAAATAAATAAATAAAATCTTTAAAAATATATATTTTTTAAATAGGGGCACCTGGGTGTCTTAGGTAAGTGGCTGACTTTGGCTCAGATCTTGAGCTCAGCTCTTATCCTGGGATCTAGCCCCTAGTCAGGCTCTCTCTTCAGCAGGGAATCTGCTTCTCCCTCTGCTGCTCTCCACTACCCCCTCCCCCTGGCCCTGGCTCATGCTCATGCTCTCACTCTCAAATAAATAATTAAATAAAATCTTTAAAAAGTAATTTTAAAATAGACATTATAAATAATATCCAATCAGAACAAAGGACAGCTAATCAGAACTGACCCCCACCTCAAAAGAGCACAAACTTTTAGCCAATGTACTAAGATATACCCAGTATACGCAGCTATGTTGTGATCTGCTTATTTTCGAAATCTAGGAACCATCAATCTGACTTTATTAACTAAACAGGATATTGTCTCTGGCTTAGTTTCTCTTTATATTTGCTACATATATTGATGACTTGTTTATTTTCAAAGCTATAGTAAGAGTGTTATGCCCACAGAGCATAATTTAGTCAGTATTCAAGGCAAGGAAGCTTCCATTATTTCTGTTCTGCTATTCTTTCTTATATTTTTGCAATATAGTGTTTTGTTCTTTTAAGTACTTCCATAAACATTAGCATCATAATCTTTGATAGTGTTATTATTTTATACTAATAAAATGTATATAAACACATTTAGACATAATGTTTGTATATATGAAAAAGATGCCACAATTTTCATGTATTTTCTTGAGCAGTTAGTCATAAATAAATCAATGGTAAATGAACATTATTACACTATAATTACAGTACTTAAAAATGTTTGAAGCTTTTCCTGAGGGTAAAAATGTACTTAAAATTTCCCGTATCTGACTCAGAAAAAAGAAATGAAACTTGGGAAGTCCTTATCTCCTAATAGCACTTTGCCATTAAATTCATCACTGTTACAGTGAAAAACAAGTAGATTTTCTTTTACCTGTAGAAAATATTGGGGGGGGAGAGATAATCTTGTTGTATATAATCCATGTTTGAATAGTCAGAGGAAAGTGAAAAATTTTAGGGACAGAAAAACAGAGGTTGAAAAGATTATTGTATTCATTTGTATTGTATATGTTTATATGTTTTACAAACATTATTTGTCCTCATTATGAAATGTGCTTTTATTTACTTTTACCTCACCACAAATCTATAAGCATAAAGAACATTCTACCAATATCTAGTTAGAATATTGAATGAAAAATACATAAATGTAAATGTGACTAAAATGGAATAAAATTGTTTTACTCACACAAGAAGAATTAATGAAGATATTAAGGGAATAGAGGTTCTTTGGAAATTAGAAAGAGTTAGCTTTTCAAAAAATTCTTTAAAAGCACATTGACAAGAAAACAGCAGTCATAGAAACATGTTACACTGAGGCCAGAACTTTTGGCATTCGGGAATGAGAGATTTGTTGGGATGCCAGGAAGTTTGAGATACCTCAGGAATAGCATCCCAGCCCAAGGGAGGACCAAGGCTCTGCATAGATAGGGCAAAAAGGAATATTTATAAGCTCCATATATGTGCACTGATTCTTCACTTATCTATGATCTTCATTCCCATTTATTTTTTCTTGGGAGGGTATAGTACCATATTTATTTCTGGCTAGATCACTTCATATGTGCTTCCTATTCCCTAGGGTTCCATGTCTCAGATCTCATACACATATGTTTGACCCCATCATGTGAACATGCCCTCCACACATTCTATCTAAGAAGTTTCCTCTCTGAAGTTCCTCTCAGGAGAAGTCCTTCTGTAATGGTTAAAGGCATTTATTTAGAAAACAATGGAATGAAAAGACAGTCAAGTTATAGAATACTATTTAAACTTGTAACATGATCAAATGGTACTCACTAATTAGTTCTGTTTTATGTTGCTTTTATTACTGCCAATCACAGCCAAGTGATCTAAGGAAACATCGGAGAAAGGTACTGTAAATATCTTTTATATGATTGCTAGCTGAATGTTGCTTTTCTATGAAAGCTTTAAAATTATATTCCCATTAGTTGAACCATTTTATAAACATAAAAAGAAATACTAAAAGTATTTAAGTGTTATCCAATTGTGTAAATATGATTATAAGAACAAATGCCTCAAAATAAAATTGTTTATGCTTTGTAGGGTAATGATTAGATTATGTGGTCTAAATATCCTAGAATTAGATTGTTTATTGTCAGTTCTAGAACAATGTGCTTATTTTTAAATGTAGGTTTTACTATGATTCAGACCAACAGATCAGGAGACCACAGCCAATGAAAAGATAGCTTGTTACTCACACTTCCCAAGAGGAGGGGGCATGCCATGGAATGCAAAGGCAAAGGGAAGTACCCGAGTAGGTTTTCCTAAAGCAGAAAGAGCTGGGAGAAAGGATCACTAGGAGCTTTACTGTGGTTTCTGTTGGAATGGCAAGACAGGGTAAGCAGGCTTAGGACTGGGTAGTTTTAATCGTGTCAGTGGGCTCTAGGTATTGGGCCATCTCTAGTTACTGATTCCCATCCTGGGATAATTAAGGCAGAGGAATATTGCATCCTGAAGTGTAAGAACCAGACAGAGAGTATGATTTGGCATACTGGGCTAGATTGATTGATGTGCACATGAAAGGCATTCTCCATGGAAGTAGTTTGCTGTCTCTAGGAATTAGCTAGCCCTGGGAGGAACATTCTGCCCTGGGTCAGCATGATACCAGATGCCAGAGCATCAAGAATACTAAACTTATTAAAATAATAATTAATCTGTTGCCTTCCTATTTTATGTGATAGAAATGGAATAAATATTGGAAATGAGGAACAAAATTGACTCCAGTTCTGATTCACAGAATGACATCTTGTTAGATAATTGAGAACAACAGAGCTCGGACACATGGGATATCAGATGGGAAAGATTTCAAAGATTCAACCTATTATCCAGTGCATAAATCTATTTTTCAGCATCATCAAGATGTGATAGACTATGTCCAAACACTTCAGAAACCAACAAACAATTTTTTTCTTTTGCTTTTTTAATTTAAAGAAATCTATATTAAATTTGTATGGCTTAGATTGATGGAATTTTTTTTTCTTGAGTTATTATCTACATTCATATAGTATCTTCTCCTTGATACTATCAGTTGGTTCTCAACTGTCAAATTTATCATGCATAAAGTTCTTTGTCTTTGACTTCCTCTACCACTTAAAAGGATCACACTGGAAATATAGAAAGAAATCTGAGTAGACGATGGATGTAAAAGAAGTTCAGTGGATATAAGAAAAAAAAGTCACAAAGGAAGGTCCTGTACAGAGATGCAGGCTCAGGGAATTCAGGGGGTGAAGAAATGGTTGGTGAGAAAGGTAGGTGGTCTTGGTCATGGAAAGACCACAAACTAAAAATTGTTATGTATCAGGATAAGGAGTTACAGGTGTGATTGTTTGTACTTCAAAAGAACCTGTTAAGATAAGTATTTTCACATCCATTTTATTGATGAGGAAATTGAATCTTAGAGAAGGTAAGTAATTAGCCTGTGTCACTCAGCAAATAAGAGAAACCAGAATTCAAATCCATCTTTGATTCTAAATCCTTTCTCCTCTATTTTATTTATATAGTGTAAGCTCTAAGCATTATTCAGACAAACAGTTTGTGTATGGTGTTTTTAAAAGCTGGTATTTGGAAAGTTGGCATAGTTTGTCTGGCAATGTGGACAGAATAAGTCATTTTAGGAGGTGTTTCAGGGGAATATTCTGGAAGCAGAAAGGTTAGGCTTAGCAGAAATAATCACAGAAAACAGTTACAGCTAGACCATGGGACTGTGAAGACATAAACACATCTTAGGAAGAGTTTGGAAATGTACTTTCTGAATTTAGATGAGATGTGAGTTTAGAAAGAGTTTTCCAGAGTATTAACATCATCCTGAAAGTAGTTCTTGGAAAAGATTCTTCTGGTGGCAGTATACTCGTTGAAATGGAGAGAGGAAATCCTATAAAGATGCCTACATAAACTATTAAAAGTAGTCTAAGCTTGGATGACAAAAGCCCAGTCAAACAATGTCATTAAGCCTTTAATTAATTTCATTTTTTTTTACTTAATTTCTTTTACTTAATTTCATTAAGTCTAAGCATGAGGTCTTTATTGTGTATCATACATAAACATATTTATGCATAATAGCTTAACACAGAATCAAAGTAAGACATTATGTTGACATAAGGTAATAAATAGCTTTAACATTTTTGTTATAGCCATATTGTTAACATTTTGTCATCAGAACTTCCAGAACTGTATTCTAACTATACTTTCCATCATCTTTCTATGTGTATATATTTTATGTATTTCAATGCACAGCAATGCCATGAAAAACATGCAGGATTACTGTAAAAAAAATACGTCTTTACAATCAACTCAGTTGTTGAGAAGTCTTACTGTAATGCACTTTACGTGTCTATCTCTGGCAAAATTTGGTTTGGTATCCTGAATGGTTCGGGATTCTGAACTAAATTATTTAAAGAAATCCCTTCCACCCCATCTTATGGTTTCTGTATGTCTTTGTCCATGTTCTCATGAGAAGTAGTGAAATGAAATAATTTGCAAGAAATTTTTTTTCCTGATAAACTGCCACTCATTTTTAAAATATCTGGAACACATTTCATTATCCTGATTTAATACAATTTATCTAGTAAAGTTGTATTTTTACCACCTTCTCTTCTCACTTCAAAAATCTATGAAAAGATATCCATGTTATGATAACGTGACGATGCATGCTTTTTTTTAGTGAATTAGCTCAAATATGTGTTCAGTAAGTTTTTATAAAGCATTTACATTCCTGATATATTGAAATGGATTCCAGGATAGCCTTTTCATAGTCCCTGGGGACTGATCTATGATGTTTATTTACTCTGAAATATATTGTTGTGGAATGTATCCATTTTTTTTAAACTGGAACATCTTCACTTTTAAACAGTTATTTTAAAAATATTTTAAAAAAACAGTTTTAAACAGACACTCACACTCTTCAATAATGTGAATTTATATGTGTAAGACCTATATGCCCCAAGTTTTTTGTCTTATTTTTGTATTAGAATCAATTAGCCTTGCTTAATGACTTTTCCGTTTCCATCAATTTCAGTTGAAATCTAGAAAGAGTTCACCTGAATGTATTGTTTCCGCTTCTAGATTGCAGTGGTGGAAGAAGATGGTCGGGAGGATAAAGCAACAATTAAATGTGAAACTTCTCCTCCCCCTACCCCTAGAGCCATCAGGATGACTCACACCCTTCCCTCCTCCTACCACAATGATGCCCGAAGGTATGACTCTCCCAGCACCCAGAACTTGGCATGCTCTCCTTCTGAAAATATTCCTCTTTCTTTCAGTGTTGTCAAATTGACTGCTTAAACATTATGTGAGAAATATGATTTGAGATTTAACTCTTCATTGGGTATTGCTCTGCTCCCTGTCCCCAACATCACTTGTGGAAAAAAAAAAAAATTTGCATTCTGAGATCAAATATTTAGTTTTAAAATTAACTGTCTATTTGTGGTCTTATTACTAGCCAATGTGAGAGAGACAAACTCTTCTATTTTTAGTAGATATTTCCTATTAAAATAAAGTCAAGCTAATGGAAGGACTTACTAGGAGGAATAACAAAAAAAAAATAAGGGATTCTAGGAAAGGGTTATAAATTTGACTTAGGTGTAAAAGTAATTACGGTCTGAAGTCATAACTGCACTTAATTTACTTTTAGCAAACAAATGTGTACACCACCCTCCAGGTACTGGTGCTGCCGGCTAGAACAGCTACTCAGGCAGAAAGTTCTTAGGGAAAAAAGTATCCGTGCCAAAGCATTAGAAGAAAGGATAAGGGGAAAATACCCATTTTTCGTAGTAACTCATTCTATGGTCCTTTCTGTCTGCCTACAAAATTGCAAGCAGGTCTCCATAATAATTAATGGCATAAATAAATCTAAGTATGCAATTCACATCTTAAATATATGGCCTTTTACAGTCTTATAAATTGCAGCATCTCTAGACGCATAATTGATATAACTGAACATAATGACTTAGTATTAAAACCTACATAAGAATCCGTCTTCTAAATCGTATGTGTCTTGCAAGAAATATATTTGAAAACAGAGCTTTCTGTGCTCACAGGCATTTTTTTTCTTTCTGTTTTATTTATTTTTAATTTCTAATGTGGAAAAAAAATAGTTACTACGGTTTCAAAATATATGCTTTCACCCTCCAAGAAAAGTGTGAATTATATTTTAACATGTGAAAACTATTGGTTCGGAGTTTAGAGAATGTGAACGCATTAATTAGGATGAATAAGTAAAGTAATTCATCCTGGTGTTGTCACATTAACCGTGGTAGAATAGATATAGCAATATATATTGAACCTCTCCTGTTGATACAGCGTCAGTGACAGTGCCCGGGAATGGAACCTCGAGCAACTGCTTAGAATTCACTTCAGTTTATCATGTACCTAAAAGAATACCTGAGAACTGTAAGAAAAAACATAAAGTGATCACTAGAGCATATGATTATTTGCTTCTAAATCCTACCTCGATAATTTAAAATGAAAAGAATTAGATTCTAAAACTGGGAGAGAGAAAGATGGCTAGACAAAAACTCAGGAAAGTTGTGGCTGGAGTAGCCCCTTAAATTTCACTGTTAGTTAAATTTAAATGTCTTATCATGGGTCATTATGTTTATGACTAAAAAATAATAAACTCTGAGAAGGAAATAGGGAAAAGGGCACACACTAAAGAATGGAAGGTCATTTGGCATGCAGTGAATAAGCCAGCCTGTGTTCATTGGTTCATTCAAGATTATATGAAAAGCCAGGGGGGAAAACATTTAGAGCAAAAATAATCTTTTCTAGAAAAAAATTGGATAGCGCTAAGGCTGAAAAAACCCCCGAACTTCAGTATGCTTAAGAGCAAATGTATGGACTCTGAAAAATAACCTGAGGGTTTTGAAGGGGCGGGGGGTAGGAGGTTGGGGGAGCCTGGTGGTGGGTATTGTGGAGGGCACGCATTGCATGGAGCACTGGGTATGGTGTAAAACTATGTATGAATTCTGTTACGCTGAAAAGAAATTAAAAAAAAAAATTAAAAAAAAAAAAGAGCAAATGTGGGAGGAAAGGGAGAAAGTAAGTGTTCTTCCGTTCGCCCCTTTCTAAAGGAGCAAGTCTTGTGTACCTTGTGGGACGAGCAGTTTGCTCTCTTTCGTGTTTTGCAGTACTCTGTCTGCCTCCCTTGAGCCAGAAAGCCTTGGGCTGGGCAGTGCCGGTAGCAGCCAAGACTCTCTTCACAAAGCCCCCAAGAAGAAGGGAATCAAGTCTTCAATAGGACGTCTGTTTGGTAAAAAAGAAAAGGCCCGACTTGGGCAGCTCCGTAAGTGTGCATGCTTTGACTCTTCACGGCCACTCATTGCGGTCACTTCTCAGGGTCTGTCTGCTTTTTGTTTCATTTCCCATCTTTGCATTTCTTTCTTTTTTCAATCAGCTTTTTTTTTTTCTTCCTGACAAACTTTCTTTTTTAATCGGCTCCGTAAATTCAATTCAGCTGAGTAATGTTGGACAACACTTACAGGGGAAGAATATTGTAAAACGCACGGTCCTTTTGATTTCTCTACGAATAACAGTAGCTAGAATTTATTTGATGCTGACTCTGTGACAGACACCAGGCCCCTATAAGACAATTGTTATTACTGTTATTCTTCTTTATTGATGAGTAAACAGTGTCTTAGTAACTTGCAAAACTGAGAAATTTATCCTAGTGTCAGTGTTTCAAAGCAGTTTAAAACCACTGAACATTCTGCCACTTAAGGGACAAATATCTATACAAGTTTTTCTGCTGAAACAATTGAAATCCCTATAAAAAATCCAAAATAAATTTTTCAGTCAAAATAAAGAATTACGATATGCAGGGCAAAAAAAATACAGGATTTCTTTGTTTAAAGCTAATACAGCTTCCACAAACAAACTCTACACTGTGTAGGTGGGGAGACAGAGGAAGGAATAGGGTAGTAGGGATTGTGTTACTTACTTATTTTCAGTTACTAATTGAAGAAAAATATAGGTCAGTACATTTAAAATGACCCTAAGTAAATGTATAAACATATGTACATAGATAGGTGATGAATGGATGGATGGATGGATGGATGGATGCATGGACATACTTATAATTGTCTGAAACAAGAAGAATATGAAAAATGTATTTTCTAAAATGATGACATATACACTTGCTTTGTGTGTGTGTATATGTGTGTCTCTTTCTACATATTTATTTTTTCATCATATTGGCTATTTGTGATTGCATCTTCTTTTTTCCATCTTTTCCTATTTTCCTTTAAACTATAGTTAAATTATTGGAAAATATTTAGCCCCTACCTCTAACACTAAATGCTGAACAGAACGGTACAGATTTCTTAGCACTTTCTTTAGTTTCCCAAATAAAGGAATGATTACTTAGAAGTAATGCTCCAGCTGCCAGGCTTACTTTCCTGTCCTGGCACCAAAAGACTTTCTGAGAGTAATATTTATGTTTGCAAATTTACAAATGTGGTGTATTCAAAAATGCTCTTCCCAACTTCCATAATGTAAAACCCACACAAAGCGTCAGAAACCATAGGAAACTGGCGTGTGATTAAATGTGATTAAATGTTACTCAGCAGGTCAATTAAATCCTCTTTGGATTTCTGTTTCTCAGAAGAGGAACTCCTTAAGCCATAAAAAATTATTGCATAAGGAAAGAAGATAGAAGACGATTCTCTTTAAAATATAAAATATACATGTGGAGGCATTGTTTTCATTTTTTATTTGACAACTGTTTATAATCTTACCAAATTATTTGTCATTTCCAATATATTACAGTGTAATTCACAATAACGTCGATAGTTATTTTAAGATACTTATTTTGCTAACCTAGTAATCATTTTATTTATTCCTATTTCAACATATATATCATTTTAGGATCTATAATTTACCTTTCCCTTTTAACATATATTTAATTGCCTTTTTCTCATAGATTTTTTTTTCTATTTTTATTTTGTATTTAACTTTGATGAGGAGTAACTGAATTGGAAATTTTGCCAATATTCTTTCAAAATCAAGGTATCCAGGATATAATTTAATGTCTGGTAGGATATAGATTCTTCTAGAAACCCAGCCCTTCTTACATTTAAGATATAACCCATTTAAGTGACTGTGTGCCTCTATGTCAGACCAGATGAAAAGGGAATCAGTGATAATTATTTTCATCAACTCCATCCAAGTTGGAAATTAATGATAGTTTTGGGGGATCATAGCATCACCCCAGGAAGAATTCTGAACTCTGAGCAATTTTGTTTTACACTGAAAAACAACAGAGATACAGTATAAAGCCAGAGTCAGCAGCAGGTTAAGGACCGCAATGCTGATGAGGACAACAGTACAAATATGTGTACCTCTGGAACTATATGGAAGCTGAACTGATAGTGAATCAAAGCTCCTGGAGAGGCCAAGAATAAAAAGTCTTTATTGGAAATAAGACTGGAGTAAATGACAAGAAAATGCAGACACAATTATGTTTTAAAAAACCATATATTTACCAAAAGAATATGGTACATGGTACCACTGGTACTTTGGTTGAAGGATATGAACTCAGGTCTACTTTTGTCTTAGAACGTGTAACCAGATTGTAAGGGGAAGACTGAAAACTTTTCAGACCCAGGGACTACCACCTGGTAGTGCTGACTTTTGCTTTAAAAGAAACTAAGAAAGCACCTCTGGTGGTTATGATTTTAATAATATCTTGATATGGCAAATTCAAACAGGCACTGGCAATGTTCTTTCTTCTACCGATGCAAATAGAAATAGAAAGAGAAAGATGGCATGGAAAATAATATGGTAGAGGGATGATGGTGTCAAAGAACTAAATTTGAGGTTTTGGACCACGTCCTAAGATTTTGAACTCTTAGTTAAAGATTTAGGTCATAAGCTCAAAGAAAGAAAAATAATCTCGGGGTAGCTATACTAGAGGCCTCTAAATGAAATATGGTATGGACGAAGAAAACTATCTAAACAAAACTATGAACACGTTCATTTGGTTCCATCAAGAATGATGAGGAACAAAGGAGAAATTATTAGTAATTCAAAGAGGAGGATATTGGTAAAGGGGTGTTGTTTGCAGTGTATAACAATCTAAAAAGCTAGGGTTATAAGACAAACTTCAGATACAATGAATCAGTCAGTGTGACTGGGTTAATAACCCCTAACCCTGGTAAACCAAACTGAAAATGCAAGTAGTCGTTTTTTTCAAATGTGTTACTAGCAGAGACAGTATAAACATGGAGACCCCAAAGTGAAAAGGAAAGAACACATCAAAAAGTATTTGAATAAAGTTAACAGAAACTAAACAAAATTGTTCTATTCTAGAAGTCTATTTATTTATTTATTTATTTGAGAGAGAGAGAAACAGGAAGGGGAGAGGTAGAGAGAGAGAGAAAATCTTAAGTAGGCTCCACAATGGGTGTGGTGGGGCTCAATCTCGCAACCCTGAGATCATGACCTGAGCCCAAATCAAGAGTTAGATGCTTAACCAGCTGAGACACCCACTTGCCCTATTCCAGAAATTCTTAAAGCATGTTTTCCTTGGATACCACGATTATTCACTCAAATCACAGAAGTAGCATGGAAAAAAGCTTGGTAATAATGAAAGATTTCAAGTTTTCAGGTACCTTTAGAAAATTCATTCTGTTCTTTATCAGATGGCTTGACAGTTCTATTTATAGCATTAATGCCTATAATGTAGGAGCAGGATTGACAAATGAAAATGTCTGCTCAGTGTATCAGATGTTAGGCAGGGTTTAAAATAACAGGAAGTAATACAAGTGAAAATGAGTGAATGAGCATTTACTCTTCCATTTAAAGCATTTATATTAAATTTTTTAAAAGATTTATTTATTTATTTATTTATTTGACAGACAGAGATCACAAGTAGGTAGAGAGGCAGGCAGACAGAGAGAGAGGAGAAAGCGGGCTTCCCACTGAGCCCCATGTGGGGCTCAATCCCAGGACCCTGGGATCATGACCTGAGCCGAAGGCAGAGGCTTTAACGCACTGAGCCACCCAGGCGCCCCTCTTTTTTTTCATATTTAATTTTTAAGTACTATGCTGGAAAGGTAAAACATATATATGAGTCAAGTCTACCTGAAGGTACCATTTGAATTTGGGGAGAGTATCCTATCAGAGGAAGTATTCCTTCTAACAGATGTGGGATCTGGTTTTAGTTTCTCTTTCTCCTTTTAATTTTACTTACTCTCTTCCCATATTACAAATCCCAAGATGAAAAGATGCAAAAACAGTTTTGATAATCTTGTTGAGGGGCATAGAGACCACAGCACCAATAAGAACTTCTGCTGACTTCCTACAACAGATAGTCATCTGTCAAGACTTAGCAGCCCAATGACCACCATCTTTTTTTCCTGATTTATGCATCTAGATGCAAGGCATCACTGATATTCCCATTAGTACTTAAACATGTTATGTCTGGGCGCCTGGGTGGCTCAGTGGGTTAAGCCTCTGCCTTCGGCTCAGGTCATGATTCGAGGATCCTGGGATCGAGTCCCGCATCAGGCTCTCTGGTCGGCGGGGAGCCTGTTCCTCCTCTCTCTCTCTTTAGAAAAAAAAAAAACCATGTTATCTCTAATCTATATTTAAAGTCATCACTTGTTCTTGCCATCTTCCTTAGATATTGACTTATCTTTCTCCTACCTCTAATATCCAAGCTTAAATGAGTTGTCCACAATTACTATTTTCACATTCTCATCTGTCAGTCACTTTATAACCTACCACAGCCTGACTTCCACACAAACTACTACTAAAATTCTAGAAACAATTATAGTCTCAACCAACATAGAAGATTGGTTAAGACAATGAAGGATGACTGTTATCCCAACAATTTAAGAGGATAGTAACACACTCACGATTGTATTTATTATGATGTGGACTTAAGGAAGAAGCGGTATATCTGAAACAGGAGACCTCTTCCTTTTAAAAACATAATTTGAAAGATTTTGGTACCAAAGTTGTATGTATAATGAATGATAGCTATAAGCGAACCTGTAAGAACAATGTCAAAAAGGCCACTGGCCCCAAATAAACTGATGATTGGAAAAACTGTCCAGACCATAAGGGGACTTACAAAGTCCTATTATTATTTTTGTTTAGTAATTTTAAAATTTAAAGGAAATGAATAAAAGTAGGGTTCACCGTATGTGAACAGTATATACAAATAAGTGGAACTATTCCAAAATTCGTTTTTGCTTTTGCTTGCTTAAAGAGAAAGATTTGACCCAGAAAAGAAGCATTAACAAGAGGGAATTGAAACCCAATAGGGTTGAGATTTTGAGGGGAAAAAAGAAAAAGAACACAGATATAATCCAAAGTCATTTCTGTCTTCCTCCTTTGGAGTGAATAAGCCCACGTGGAGCCACTCATGTGTAAAGTGTCAACCATGGACTTCAGTAAAATGGTGAAAGCATAACTGTTGGCATCAAGGAAGTTTCAGCTTATTAAAATAGAGTACATAAGCACATAAGACCTTTTATTTTAAATAAAACAAAACCTTCAGTACGTTCCTGACTCAGGAAAATTTTACCTGCTACTTTGTCTATCCTACCCAGATAGCTAGGGACAGGGATTTTGAACCCCATAATCTAAGATTATACATTGGTTATTGAAATCCTGACTGGCTTGCATTTTAATTCTATCCGAAGGCACTAACCTATTTTGAAGGAAAGCAAATTAAACTGTGTTAAAAATAACCATGTCAGATGACACGAGTTTGTTTTTCTGACAAAGTTACTCAGTTACAGAACAGGAAAGGCAGTGGGTGAGCTGTGACTCATGGCATCCCTGTAGATAAGATGTCAAAATGGGGTCTCGGTGATGGAACAATTCAGTGGGGTTTATAACTGGTTGAATAATCCTCCTATTATAGTGCTAATGAGTGGAGTGATGCCACCTTGGATCAAGGTCTCTGGCGACATAACTAGGACTCCTCTGTCTTTGGTCAATACATCCCCAGTCATTTGACATGAGTATTTCAGTAACATAGGTATCTGATTTATGGATTACTGATATGGACAGAAAACACAAATTAAAAAAAAAATAGAGTTCCTGAAAACTATTCTCAAAAATATCTCTCCATATGATCTTAATACATTCTTTGGTTTACTACCTGGGAAACACCCAACTCTCTCAGGTCTTCAAAGAACCCCAATTATAATGACTATAAAGAAAAAAAGAACAGAACACACATGACCATCCTAGCTGATGTTAACAGTGAATGATAAGGATAAAGAAAAGAGGCCACTGACAGACATTGTAAGAGAGGTGAAAAGAAATCAGACGGAGAGATTTTCAAAAATGGAGAATTTGATCCAATAGAACCAAATGTGACAAAGCTGTGGGAAAGAAAAAAAAAAACAGAAAAATATATTAAATTGGAAGAGGCAGTGTCCCCAATTTGGGGTATATAAAGTACATATATAACAGTAAACATAAATGCTAGAGGCTTCTTTTGAGAATTTCCTTAAGTGGAAAGCAATACATTTTCAAGAGATTTTTTGCCTCCTAAATTGCAGTTCTCTTTCCTTTATGGTTATCTGCCAGATTGTATTATAGTTGCCTGAACTCACTGACCTACTCTAATTAGCATAATGTAGAAAATACCTTCATAATGACAAAAACAGCATCAATATTGCACCAGAATTATTCAGCAAGCACCTTTCTACACATGAAATTTGGGTGGCTTGTGCTGGCCTTTACCCCCAAATTTAGATTTTCCTAGATGCTCTGGAGCCAACAGATAAAATAGAAATTCCACAAAGTACTAATTACAAATGACTCATGCTCTGCATGGTGAAAGGGCCTTTCTTTGAAGAAAGCACTATTTAGCTTTCATTGTGAGATGTATTTATTACACTTTATGAGCCAAGCCCTATGTCTAGGTGCATTTTTCAGAGAGCTAACAGACTAACAGATAGAGAGCAATTAAGTAACCATTTATAAACTCAAAATGTATTTAAATCCAAGTGAATGCTATGAGTTAATACTAAAGAGAGGTCAGATGAAAGAAAAGATGAAGCCACCAGTGAGCAGTCTTCATCTTTCTGGAGTTAGAGCTCCCTTTTTAAATATAAGGACAGGGATGTCTGTTGGACAAATGAAGAGGTACAGACCTTGCAATGTGGATTTTGGCTAGAAATTCCTATAGACTTGTACTTCAGGGGCCAACCTGAAATAAATTAAGTTGAAAGGAATCTAAGGACCAACTAACATAGAGATATTTGCCCTCATAGTTCAGATGAACAGATAGCTGCAACCAGTACCAATCATAGATCTAAGTCTACGAGTGAGGGTCCTTTACTGAATTCCTTGGCCAGGGTCATACAAAGCCTCATACTTTGCAGTACCTTTCTTGGAATTTTCTGTTATATCTCTCTAACTGGGAGAGTC
The DNA here is from genome assembly GCA_004024625.1 of Mellivora capensis. NCBI lineage: Eukaryota > Metazoa > Chordata > Mammalia > Carnivora > Mustelidae > Mellivora > Mellivora capensis. The sequence goes on along the minus strand of PISX010001323.1, from coordinate 68,229 downwards.
TGGGGCTGGCTGTGCTATCTGGACAGGACACTCTTCTCCAAGAAGCCAAGATTTGGACCTGTGAGTCTAATCACTGGAAGCACTGAAAAAAAAAGAAAAATTTTTTTTTAACCTTTAGGACCCTGGGAGAAACCAGGGAGATAGTGCCATCTGGGCATGGTACCTGATCCAAGCAAACAATGTGGATCTGAGTCCCTGTTTCTCCCCTTCAGAATGTTCCTTGATTCTCTTTCCCAGGTTTGGGTTCAGGCAGATATCCCAGGGAGCCCAGAGACTTACACCATGAGGTGGTTCTGGGCCAGTGGCCCAACTCTGGTTGCAGGAGGGTGATCCCACAAGTGAGTCACTCACTCCTGCTGTCTAGAGTGCTACTTGTATGATGTTGTATGTATGTTGGACCACTAGGGTGTTGTCCTGCTGATTTGGGGTAACTAAAAGTCTATATATAAAACGAGCTAAAAAAAAATACTTCTTGAGTGGGACCCTCACATCCAAGGAGTGGTCCTGTGTCCAACAATTTCAGCTCCTCAAAGACCTCACCAAAGTAAGTATGCTTAGTGATACCCCAGAGAACTTAACTGAAGGCAGGGATTTAGACTTGGGTATTTGCATGCACAACTACTAGGTGACCACTGACAAAGTGATAAGTAATTTATTATCTGAGGAATCCAATGAATCATGAAACTCAAGCCTTCAATGCCTGAGCACTTTGTGCCATGAGAAGGTAGAGACTTAATGATGCTCTCTTCACATTCCTAATGAACCTCCCAGAGAGTAAGTAACTCCTAGCTTCCACAGGCTAGAGTTTCATATCAGGATCACTCTTGACATTTTAAGGACAAGCTAAAGGATTTTCTACTCATTAAAGAATTTAGAATCCTAGTTCCCTGCAACTGATATGTATCAGTTTCCCTTTGCAGTTACTGCAACATTTGAAAATGTGCCTCCCTCCCCCCATCAACATATGCAAGTACTAATTTCCTTCTGGAGAACAGTACTATCTCCAGTTTAGAACCATCACTATAGAGAGAGCTGTTCAACAAGCCACATATGTGAGTCATATGTATAATTTTTTTAATTTTCTAGGAGTTATATTAAGAAAAGTAAAAAAAGGCCAGTGAGATAAATTTCAATAATTATTTAAGTCAATATATCAGAATATTTCAATATGTAATCAACATAAAATTATTAGATAGCTTATATTGTCTTTTTTTTGCATTACATTTTCAAAACCCTATCTATATTTTATACTTCCAACAATTAATTCAGACCAGCCACATTTCAAGTGCTTCATAGCTCTGTATGACTAGTGAATAAAATTTTGGCCTAGATAAATAGGCAGATATTCCTAAAGTCCACACAGCCATATGAACCCACTACCACCTAGACATGAATAAAACAGACTATCTCCAGAGTCAGATGATCATCCATAGAGTAAGAGTTCATCAGCTGGTTTGGCCAAGGTCATCTTTACCAATAGCTGGAACCTGAACTTGGCTGGATCAGTTCTATGAAAGAAAGTTCTTATCCAGAAATATTTTAATTCGGTTAAAAAATGCACCTGATTATACTTTTGCCTCTGATTAAGGGTACTGTCCTACATGTGATCCTTAAAAATAATTTTACCGACTATGGCCATAAATGTTATTTTGAAATAGGAGATATCCTTAATTCTCTATTACATGCTGTACTTAAAGGATATTAGATTTTGAAGTATTCAGAGTATTTCCAAGCTCCTCATGCTTTTTATTTTTATGGTTTTATTTACGAGAAACAAATTCTAATATCTTTTTTTTTCTGGGTCTAGATTTGACTCACAGTATTCTTCCAGAGCTGTCTTTTTTTCCCTCCCAGAGCTATCATTTGTTTAAAAATGTTATTTTTGCTAATTAAAATGTTGGGTTCTTGAAAAAAAAAATTAGATGTTCTTCTTTGCTCAGAAAAAAACAGCCTGATTCATACAACCACTTGGTGGTCAAAATGTCTTGTTTACCTAATGAGTCTACCTCATCAATCTCTATGTTCCCACCTGGACTGATCAAGAATTTTGTAACTTTTAAGTGAATCATTCATTTCCATTTCCATTTCAAGAGAACAATTTTATTGTTACTTGCAGACTGTGAATAATAATTTATGGATATACCATAAGGCAAGTACACTGATGGAAGAAATAAAATGAAAATACCCACTCACTGTTCATAAGTGGAAAATCTCACATTTAAAAATGACTCCCAGGGGATGCCTGGGTTGCTCAGTGGGTTAAAGCCTCTGCCTTCAGCTCAGGTCATGATCTCAGGATCCTGGGATCAAGATCTCAGGATCCTGGGATCAAGTCCCGCATCGGGCTCTCTGCTGGGCGGGGAGCCTGCTTCCTCCTCTCTCTCTCTCTCTCTCTCTCTCTGCCTGCCTCTCTGCCTACTTGTGATCTCTCTCTGTCAAATAAATAAAATATTTTTTTAAAAATGACCCCCAGGAGTCCTTCAGTCAGCCAGTGGATGATTTTCCTAATGGTACCAACAATGAAATTCTTTCATAATAAAAGTTATTTAGGTATTAATTGCACATGTGCATAACTGAATAAAATAAACTTTGGTACCCAGATTCAAAATTATTGACTAGATCTAGACAACAGTCAATGTGTTTTCAATTAAAGAGGACTTTGTTATAATTATACAGTTCAGTAACAGTTACTAGGCTATGAGATTAACATTTATACCAATGCTCCAGAATTTATAGCATCAAGTATTATAGATTGTTTGCTAAAATAAATTATGAAAAGCAGTGACAACAAAGTTTGTCACTGGTGCTTTAATGAGATATTTCATTTCACTAGAAAAACAGAACCTGGTCAAACCCTGCAAATGTGAAGTTGGGGAATTACAGTGACAGAATGGTAAAAATTAACCTTAATAATTGTATTTATTGATATATTGGTGACATTTGTGTAACTGTATAGTTTTTGTGAGGGTTAGTATTAGTTTGAGCCTTTCTACCTAATCTTGAGCTTAACTGGAATTTTCAATCCCTTATACTTAAAAAATATGTATACCTTAACCCACTTAAAAATAGTGAACATTTTTTCATTTACCTTGGCTTCATGTTTTTTGCATATAGTAAATATAAGAGAAAATAGAGTTCAAGATTAAGTTCTCACTTCTCAATTTTAACTAGAATTTATGAAATAATTATATGTTTATGGTTACTGAATGAAATAAGTGCATTATAAAATGTATAATTCTGTGTTTCATGCCCGGCATACTTTTTTTTCTCCCCTCTTTTCCTTGCAATGTTATGTATATTGCATAGTTTCCAGCACTAATAAAAATAATACCACACTAAATAATCTATGGCATGCTGGTAAAAGCAGTTCTTACTAAGATCTTCTAAAAACATGATTTTTTTCCAGGTATAATTATAAAATTTACAAAACAAAAGAAAACCTGCCAGAACATAAGAAGTTCTGGAAATAAGGCTTATACTGAAGGATTTAGGAGTCAGCCAGGTGAGGAAAAGAGGATTCCAAAAGCAGGATAGGAAAAATCTTTAGAAGTCAGCAAATGCCTCTTCATTTCCTTGACTTGGAATTAAAGACATGCTCCTGATTGGGTTCCTTGGGCTATCATTTATCCCATTATACATAAAATGTGTCATATTTTTCAAATGTTGAAAAAAACCTCACTCACTACACCCATATTTGTTCTTGTTTTTCATAAGAAGAAAAATGGACCTGGAAACTGGCAGACTATTTGTCAATGCATTTATTATGCATCATGTTGCTACTGGGCACAGTTGAATAGGAAGCTAATAGGGTACCTTTTCTTTTCGTTCTCTCAGTGTATGTTCGTTTATGCACCCATGCCATTTTACACATGTTGGGTTGGAAATATAAAGACGATCTAAGAAAGAAAAAAGAATATGTAATACTGAAATGTTGACCAATTCACTTTTAAAAATTTATTTTCAGAACTGACACAGTGTATCCAACCCTAATATGAATAGTTACTTCTTCACAGGAGGCTTTATGGAGACAGAGGCTGCGGCTCAGGAGTCCCTGGGGCTAGGCAAACTTGGAACTCAAGCTGAGAAGGATAGAAGACTGAAGAAAAAGTAGGTTTGGAGATTTTCTTCTTCCTTTTTCTAACTTTTACTGACTCTGTTATTTGTCGGGAATTAAAAAGAGGGTAGTTGGAAACCATAGACCAAAGCCACTGTTGTCCTAGTATTCCCTAAAACTTCTCAGTGCTGGAACTTCCTGGTTCTGCTGAGCTACAGTTTGAAATAGGTATACAGATCTTTGGCCTATAATAGAAATAAATGGTTTATTCTGAGAGACCAATGCATTTATTGCAAAACACGTATATATTTAAAATACTTAAATGTAGCCTTGTAAGTAATATAATAATCTATTTGATGTTAAATCCAGTAAGGAATTGGTACAATAAAATGAGAACCTATACATCCAACTTCTTGTTTCCTCTTAAAATTCAAGTACCTCCTCTTAAATTGGAGTATTTAAAAGGAGAATATTTCTCTTTCTGATTGAACATAAACTTCTTTTAGACCCAGAGCAGATTGTTTTGCATCTGTCAGGAAACTGATAGTGTATCTTTTCATTCACATGTAATATGGAACATTTAAATGACTTGCAGAATTGGCAAATTTTGAGTCCCAGCAGCTGTTAGAAAGCTAGTAGGTCTATAAATAACATATTTTTAAAATACAAAGTAGCATTTTAAAGTACAAAGTAGCATTTTCAGTGATGAAATAGTACCTATAAAATGTTCTTTAAAAGCCAAATGATTTCTCTATCCCCAAATCTCTATTGGGTACTCCTTTTCCTCTCCTCTTTCTCAAGTATTTATTACATTGTGTTTGTAGTTTTCATGTTTACCTTCTTTCCTATGAAATAATATTCATTGCTCTAGTTACCATTATTTTAACAGATATGCTTATATGGTTATAGTATTTGGTATAATCAATTGAATTCATGTTTTACCTTTTCATTTGCTTTACAGATTACAGATGTTTACTAATAATGAGGAAATTGCAAGTTGTAGAAGAGCTCACTAGCCTAATTATTTCATTAGTTTTCTACTTATTAAAGTTATATATGTATATATGTGTATCCAAATTTAATAGAAACACTGTGCAGAAATAAAGAAGTGACCTTGAGAGCATGATTTCTTGAATACAATCAAATGCTCGGTTGCATTCAGTAGCAGTAAATATTTCTTCTTTCATTATTGATCACTCAAAAATATAATTAAATATTATTACAACCTGTTTCTTCATTTTATTTATTACTATCAAGGAATGATTTATTCAATTTTATGGCTTCTTAATGAGAAAACTTCTAAAAATCTCTTTTGATAGATTCTTTAGAATATATTTCAAGTTTAAAGAACTTCCAATTTTATTTATTTAAAATTACTTTAAAGGAATGAGTAATTAAAATCCAGACTGGCAAATGAACTTGGTCTAATTCACTTAAAAGGTAATTTTGTTTTTTTCCATAATGAAATATTTATATATAATGGCAACTTGACCAGTTTTCACATTGCATAAAGGAGTGCTATTGAGGCAAATAATATATTTCATTGGTTGTTTTTGAACCAAATTAATGTCTTTTTTAACGGTTATGAAGTTAAACATTTCTCATGTGGTAATTTTAAGACTAATATATTTAAATTTTATCTATTATTAATTTAAAACACTGTTGGATTGACTTAATGTTAATTTTATGGAATTATTTCTCAAATCCTAACTACTCTCATAGTCAGAAACCAATTTTAGTTCAGATTTGGTTTGAAGATTTTACTATGCTTGACTTTTGAATTTTATTTTGCAAAATATTTTGGCAAAATATAACTTTAAAATGTGTTAAATAAAATACTTGTCTTTAATGTTAAGAAGAATATTAAGAACATTCTATGTTATAATAAAGGATAACATTTCTCAGTACAGTTATTTCCTATAAGATAATGGCATATGGGTTAAAATGAATCCAGCAAGACAAGACAGAGTTGATTAATAGAAGAACAGAAGTATTTCTGTTATTATTGAATATTCCATGACAAGAACTTCAGGAGTATAAATATGTAACCAGTATTTATGAGGTGTGTATAAGTACTAACCCTTATCAGGACTTGAATGACCCTGCACCTTGGTTTCTAGATTACAAAAGAGTGAAATGTCTTCATGTAATGAGGTTTATAAGATAGACAAGATCAATTGTTTCATGTTTATTGGTCTTTCAAGGTGGAGAAAAAAATTCAGGTACATTTTAGTGAAGAAAAAAAAAAAAAACCTAAAGCAAAAACAGAACAATTTCTTTCAAAATAGGGAACACTATAGGTTTATGTGCATAGTTGCAGTGACTGTAGCTTCCTAACAATTGTTTATGTTCTATCCACTGACCAAGCCAAATGATGGTTCCAGGACAAAGTAACAAAGTACTTAGTTAAGACCTATGTTCATTGTCCCAAAGTTTATATCAGGGCTTCATCAGTCTCAGTGGCAATAAGCAGAGCTGAAGAAAAATATTTTTTTCAACTTTGCTAGCATATCAGTTATTCTACAGTTGATAATCTGTGAATTTAAATTTAATTGAGAAAAATCTTATCTCAAGAAGTTATTTATGACACATTTTTAAAAAACCATATGTGGGAGATACTTTCAGAGAACAGCATTCAAGATATTCCAAATTCTTGCAAAGTTCAGAAATTTGTAATGTTGGCAGTTCCAAACAAAGGTCTAATTTGAGGCGCATTTCCCATCCAGCAAATTAAGCACATACAGGTTTGAACAGCTTACTGGATCTGGGTCCCTACTTCATTCTACTTTTACTTTGCTTTGTGATGTAGACATTTTTTTTCTTGTATTTTTAGTTATTTCCCTATGATTAGACATAGGAATAGTACAATAGTGTATCTTCTAAAGAAAATCTTGTTGACCTTTTCCTTCCCAGGTTGGATATTATCATGCAGGTGCTGTTCCATCAGAGCAGCATCTTAGCTAGGCCCAAAGTCCATCTACTATTGTTCTGTCTGGTTTGCTTTTACTATGCCTTATCTTTACTGTTCTTTCCTTTAAAACTTCAATTACATTAATTATTCTAGTAGGTTTATGTAGTGTACAGTTAATACCTACAATAATTGCATCACATTGAAACTCATCTGGTGATTCTTCAAGTATTTCACATTAATTTCTGGTCTTTCCCACTACAATTTGAACAGTTTTTCTGCAGCCTTGTGATATGGCTCTCCTACTCTTTAAGCACTGGGTCACTTATTATTCTCAATATGTTTTCTCCACATGAAAATTGTGATTCTCATGGTTCTCTTGATATGGGCTCCTTCTGGAGTTTCACAGCTTTCTGAGATCTTGTCCATCATCCTTTGTTTGATTTCAGTGGACTCCAGACACCTTCTCTGACTTAACACATACTAAATGGCATCTCTATTTCTAAAATTCACATTATGAGCACCTAGACCTGAGAATTTCACCTCTCCCCTTTTATACCTGTCACCCTGATCTTTAGGAACTTACTCATCCTTGTTAGTTCTCTACCCAATGTTCTATTCTAAGATCTATAGCTACTTGCTCAAGATGGCCAACTAAAGCCAACCACACCACTACAAGAGGTAACTGGAGAATGAGAGAAACTATTGCAAGATCACAGACTTCCATGGCCCATCAAAATCTGAATTTCTTTTTATTGTTGTTTTGTCTGAGCATAATATTTTTATTGAAGTATAACTAACATACAATGTTATATTAGTTTCAGACGTACAACATATTGATTCAACAATTATGTAGATTATTCAGTGTGAATTTATAAATGTTATTTAACTCCCCAAATTTTCCTTAGAGGTTGTGGGTCTTTTTAGGACCCAATAATTAGAAACTCTGTTCTTCGCCTACGTTTGGAATTTGTTTTTTTTTTTTTTTTAAGATTTTATTTATTTATTTGAGAGAGAGGCAGTGAGAGAGCATGAGCGAGAAGGTCAGAGGGAGAAGCAGACTCCCCGTGGAGCTGGGAGCCTGATGCGGGACTCGATCCCCGGTCTCCGGGATCATGACCTGAGCCGAAGGCAGTCGTCCAACCAACTGAGCCACCCAGGCGTCCCACGTTTGGAATTTGATAATAGACAAAGGAGTCAGGCAATCAGAGATCAAAATGTCAACTTTATTGCCAGTTGAGCTGTTAGAATTTAACTGACAAATATGGCAAAATGGGGGCTTCCCAATACTGAAGCCCAGAATTAGGAAACCTGACATGGAAAGAGCTGGATTGTCACAGGCTTCCAAAGTGTGCAAGTATAATCCCCACCTATCCAAAAAAATAGCATCTGTGATATTATGATTAGGTAAATGTGTCTCTCTAGCTTCAAGGACTATGAACTCACAAGGAAGGAAATGAAATTTTATGTCATTAACATCTAAAAGATTTTTCAAAGTAATATTTCAATGTTAAATGTATTAATATCTCATCATATTTCTTGCCTTTATTTTCCTGAAATATACATAGCTGACAGTTTTCCATATCACTATCTCTAGAAAAGCTATGGTAGGGTATATGGCGATCTCCCTGAGTTTTTAGAGATCTGGAAATATATTTCACATATAACATTAGTTGATAATTGCCAAAAGTGTAAAACTATTGGTTCAAAGTAATTTTCCCTCAAAATTTAAAGGTACTGTTCTTCTTGCTTCTAGTTATATCTAGTATCACTTTATTGTCATTCTTTTGTATATAACGTGTAGGGTTTCTTTTCTCTCTCTCTGAAAGTTTTAAGATTTTTCTCTTTATATTTGGGGTTCAGAAATATCATAAGTATTTCTATTCAAATTTTTTGTTTCTTTTTTCTACTTTATACTTGTAATCTGAAGACTAGTTAGTCTGAACTGTTTTACATGTTTTGACTTAAAAATTGTTCATTTCTAGACTCAACTTTAATTCCAAGAAGCTTAGAGACTTATAAGATTAAAGATGAAGTTATCTGTTTCAGTAGTAATACACTGGTCTAACCCTCATGACAGTCCTTGATAGGCAGTGAACATATTAAAATTGACAGAATACCCTGTGAATGGTTACTTATCTCCAGAAATATAAATTCTGAAATTTTTATCTTAATTTTTATGAGAATTTTCCATTTTTACACTGCATAATTTTTATTGCGATGTGTTATGTATACTGAGATCTTTTGTATCTTGAGACATAAATTGAAAAATCCCATATTAATATTGATATACTAATTTATCATTTTCAATCTTTAGTTATAATATAGGTAATGTATTATTATTATGTTAAGTATGCTATATTCTTCCAAGTAGATATCATTGCTAAATGAATATGGATTTGAAATCCGTTTTCAACATGATTAAAATGAAATTAACATTCCAACTCAGCTATCAGCAGCATCCTCCAGAGAAGCGGTTTTATCCTTGGAGCATGGCAGTCATAGTTAATCATTACCCGTGAATCTTTATGTTAGAACTTCAAAGACATAAAAGTGAAGCTTTGTAGATTTAGTTAATTTATTTCCATGGCAATCCTAAGGGTCTTCCTCAGTGCATAATCTTTAATGTGCTTTGAGATTCTGCACTTTTAATCTTTGGCATTTGGAAGGTTCAGAGTTTGCATATCTCTAAGTAAAATAAATATCATGAAAATATTCATAATGAAAGGTATTACATAAATTACACAACATTCATTCATTCAATAAATATTTATTAAATGTCTGTGTGCCAAGTTAAACTTACAAATGAGTTGTATTCCAAAGGTTAATTTGTAATATGTGTGTTAGAAGCTTTGAATACATTTTGCCATGTAAGTAATGTTATATATATGGAAGGTAAATGTCTTTGCTTCCTCTGCAAAAATCTATTCTGTAAGCATGCTATAGGAATCGAATCTGACTAGAGAAAGCAAAAGGGGGAATTTGTGGTAGGATATTAGAGAATCTCAGAGATTTCAGAAACAACAGAGATAGGACAACTCCAAAATTTCAACAGTAAGAGATTATGAAATATTTCTCTAGAGGGTTGTCAAGAGCTCATATTTTCTGCTTCACCTCTTTCCAAATTTTCAGTTCCTGGGAGAAAGCATGTAATTGGCTCCATGTGGAACTGATATTTGTACTTGGATCCATCAGTTATAATCAAAGGTTCATTTAAATCAGACATGACCACAGGAGAACACTCTGGGGACTCAACTCAAAAGAATCTAATATAAAGTAGAATAAAGTAGAATATTTCAGAACCTAAACATAATGTTCTCAATATCTCTCTGGGAAAATGTGTCCCAGTTTCCAACTTGAAATTTTGCAAGCATGTCTTCTCTACATATACTGAGCAAGAGCTACCATTGCCTTGCCATCCAATCCTATGTACATAAATACTTCCAAATACATATGTATTGATAATAAATGCTTAAAGTTAAACTGACACATTAAAGGCTAGCAATTTTCATCGTTTTTTTTAAAGATTTTATTTATTTATTTGACAGAGAGTGATCACAAGTAGGCAGAGTAGCGGGCAGAGAGAGAGGGGAAAGCAGGCTCCCTGCTTAGCAGGAAGCCAGACATGGGGCTTGATCCCAGGACCCTGAGATCATGACCTGAGCCGAAGGCAGAGGCTTTACCCACTGAGCCACCCAAGTCCCCCAGCAATTTTCATCTTAAATAAAAATTAGACTGGAAGCTGGTTCACCAAAAAAGACATTTTCCTTCTCCCTACTTTATGGAAACTTACCTTTGTCAACTCAAATTATTGTAAACTGTGAGATAAAAATTCTTTATTTTCTGAAAAATCTGGTTCTTCAAAATATCCACTTACATTTACCGATTTTTTAATATTTATTTTCTTAGACCTAAAAATATGTTAGGCAAAGAGTAGCGTGTGTGTGTATGTGTGTCTGTGTTTGGGTGTATATACATGCATGTAAATATTTGTGTGTATACACACATTTTTACATGTACATACATATACTTACACACATATATATATACATACATCTATACATGTATATTACCTATATCTATATAAACATCTTTTAGATTTCAAGTTAGAAAGGCATTTCTAAAAGACAACTGAATACTCAAAATATTTAAGAGAATGGGAGAATTATTATTATAGGGAAAGAGCTCAAAAGTATTTGGAATAGATAATGACAACATTTTAAAATTAAATATTTATTTCTACTAATATAAGCACACTTTGGAATGCTGAATGAACCATTTTTCTTTTGAAATAAAGAAAAATTTCAAAAAAAAAACTAAGAGCAATAATAAATACTAGAAGACATGTATTTTATCTAGCACGTTCACCTACAATGAAAGAAATTATAGATATAAGCATAAGCTAAGTAATATTTTTATTTACACTACTACCTATGGGTTTTAGTGTTTTCTCTTGTGTAATCGTGAATGCATGTTATAAGAGTCTGCAACTACGTAGCTTAATTTTGTTTTCTTTTAGAATAATGAAGCTACGATTTTTTTTTGCTTTGTATATTCAATTTCATTTACACGTTAATCTGCATTTTCCAAGAAAAAAGCTGTAAACGCAAGATACAGACAATACATTTCAAGTCTAAAACAGAGTAAATACACAAAATAAAGATAATTTAATGATGTTTCAAAAAAATAAAAATAATAAAGTACTGCAAGCCTAAAGCCACCTCATGTTCTTATTTGAAAGTTGTTCTCCAAACTAAAGACTGGTCACCTCATTGTTAGATTCTAAAATAATGTATAACATTTGTTAGATTATTTTTGATCAATAAGAAAGGAGATTACTGGTGACCAAGAGTAAATGGAGTCCTTTAAGAATAAGCTAGACACGTTAGAGGAGGAAAAATGCTATAGAAACACCATTTATTGAGTTCAGAAAGTATTTCTTTACTTTGTAAATGACATTCAAAACATAAGATTGGGTTGAAACTAACAAAATGGATTTATATCTGATGGGACCATTGTGATCAAAGGAGCTGAACAAAAGAACTGATAACACAGGGCCAGACTCAGCTCTTTCACAAGTGATTTAAATAAGAGTATCAGATTTGTGCAGGAATGGAGCTAGAAGGCATAGTTAAGGTTTTAGAGAAATCACTTTGTTTAAGGAAGACCTTTACATAGAGATCCAGATCAAACAAGATAAAGTTTAATAAGGATGTTTATGTAATTCTCCATCCAATTTCATGACTACCCTTACCAGTTACTTGTGTATAGGATGCTATGGTGTGTGTCTATGTATAGGAGGATCTTAACTGTAACTCCTAAGATAGTAGTTTCTGTTAAAATAAGTAAATAAATAAAGACAAGTTTGCAATGTCTGACAAGGAAGGTAATGATTTTCAATATCCATAAAAGCAATTGATAAGTCCCACATTCTGTGCACTGCACAGATCATAGCTGGATATTGTGTTAATTTCTGAGAAATACTCTTCAAGTGAATATGTTCAAATCAGAATCTATTCCAAGGAACATGATCAGTATCTTCGTGATAAGACCTTGGGCCAAAAGTCAGAGGTTGTTACAGATAAATTTGAGCTGAATCTAAGTGAGAACTGTTAGCAATCACATATCTGAGAAGAAAGAATTAACCACCTGGAAAGAGAGTTTTTCCTCATGATTCTGCCCAATGTAGAGCTGCCAAGTATGTGTATGTGGCAGAATTATATATGGAAGATTCAGATTTTATGAGAGATTGACTTACATGCTCTTCAAATTGTCCCTACCCTGGAATTCTATGATTCTCCATATAATTCAGAGAACAGAACTCAGGATAACCCTTTTTATCTTACTTTTTTTTTTTTTTTAAATATCGTAGTGCCTGGCATACTGGGAGTACTCAAAACATATTTTCTGAATAGCTGAATGCCTGAATAGAAGCTGCATGGGGAAAGAACTCTAAAGAAAACCTAAGGAGGGCACGTGTTGCATGGTGATGGGGTGTTACATGCAAATGATCAATTACGGAACACTACATCAAAAACTAATGATGCACTGTATGGTGACTAACATAACGTAATAAAAAATTATAAAGAAAGAAAGAAAGAAAACCTAAGAAAATAACAGATATTAGAGCAGTGACTTCTACTCAGATGAACAAACCAGGAAACTGGACTTCATCTTCGCCCTTGGTCTTTCTTGTCCTTATTCTTCCTCTGTGCACCTCTGTTTACTCATATACCATCTCTTCAAAATCTCTCAGAGGAATTGATTTTCTTCTTTCCTTTTTCAGACCATCGTAGTAAAACCATGTTCTATTCTTGCCTTCCTATGATCCATTCTTCACACTTCAGCTAAAGAAATCTATCTAAATTAAGTTTCTGAACCTGCCTACGATCCCTCAATTATTACTTAGTTTCCTTAGGATAAATTCCAGATGCCTTTATATGGCCCGTAAGTTCCTGCATCACCTGGTCCCTGTTTATCTCACCAGCTTTTTCTCTCTCTACTTCCCATCTTGCATGTTATGGTCTTAATATATTTAATATCTAATACTTATTTGTAATTACTCCTCTCTCCCTGTGTGCGTATATTGTGTTCCGTTTTCCTCCTCATTCTTTGTATAATAATGATAATCATTATCTATTATATATGTAATAATGGATAAGCCCGTGGGGAAGTGACAGTATACTAGGTGGTGGTCTACACATCTCACGTGCACTATCTCTTTCAATTTTCAAAAAGCCTTCAAGGTAGCAGCTGCTTTTTTCCTCCACCTGTGAGGAAACATAGCTTTCCAGGGCCTGGGCCATACAAGAGGCCGGACCTCCAGAGCTCAGCTTTCCTCTGAATTATTTGGGATCTCAGGGTAAAGCTGCAATTAAAAGCATGTGGCCGTCTGTCAGCTGGACCTTGAATATCCTGTATAATTTTGGATGCTTTATATACGGAGTCAAAAAAGAACTCCTTACTCTCTTTATATTCTGAAAAGGGTAGCATATTTTTTATAGAGAATAATTAGTTTCTCATCTGACCCTATCCCGTCTTTCAACACGAGCAACAAATACATTCAAACCGAACACCTTTTTTTTTTAACACTGGGAGGGGAAGGTAGTTTCAAAGCACAAGATGTAGCTGTGTTAAAGATTAATTTTATTTATATAATTAGCCACGTATAATATATCAAAGATAAAAGAATAGTAATGATCGCTTATAAATAAGCTATGTAAGAAATTTAAATCTGTGCCTGAATCAATCTTAGGCTGTTCATTCCAATGAAACTTACAAAGTCAGCATCAAACAAAGGATAATTGACCTTTTTTAAAAGAAAAAAAGTAACTAATTAAGGTACACTTAAATATAATGCTGACATCTTAATCTGGAAAGACTTCTCCCCATTTATTCCAGCATATATAGGATCTTTTATTGGCTCTGCATAGGTTTTTCATAAGGTCTTTGAAGATGCTGTCTCTTCCCACAGTTTTTAAAAATTTGCCAGCCATCAAGCAAGGTTGTCTTCCTTCTTTCCATGTTCCTAAGAAGGGCAGTGGTTATCTATATCTCATTGCTAGAGTTTTATTTTAAAAATAGTTCTAGACCAAAAGATTTCCACTAAAAAATATATGTATGTTTTCTGCACATGTATATACAAAAATAAAATTAAATATTTTTGTTTCAGATTTTACATAATCAAAACTTTAACCATGGGCCTAACTGGGCTAAATTTACCAGACAAATGAACAGCAGAATTCTTAGAAGAATAAAGATTTCTTAACCTCTCTTAAAGAGTCTCAAGAATTTCAAACTTTAGGGATGTCTGGGTAGCTAAGTTGGTTAAGCTGCTGCCTTTGGCTCAGGTCATGATGCCAGGGTCCTGGAATCGAGTCCCGCATCGGGCTCCTTGCTTGGCAGGGGGCCTGCTTCTCCCTCTGCCTATCACTCTGCCTGCTTGTGCTTTTCTCTCTCTCTCTCTCTGAAAAATAATTAAATAAAATCTTTTTAAAAAAAGAATCTCAAACTTTAGCTATTTGAAATCAATATTAACATTAATGAAAAGTTTTCCCAAGTAGTGTGATGATGAACCCTACTGAAAACTTCTGAATCATTTCCTTTTAATTATAAATATAACTGAAATGTGCCTGAACATTTATTTTATCTTTACCCCAGCACACTAGACCCTTTCTGTCCTCTTCTTGCTTCCTATTTAGCTTTGACTCCATGTGCATAATTTCAACCACTCAAAAATGCCTAATTTTTTTTTGCTCCCCCTTCATTTGGTTGTATCCAAATGTCATACTCACGGCCACCAGTGAATTTTCTTCATGTCTGTGTTTGAACACCTCTGTGCCGCTGGAGGACGTTATAGCAGAAGAAGTTGAGCCAGCTTCATTTAAGAACTCAGCAGTGCCCGATAATTGCAATATTTTTCTCTTACCAATCTTGTTTCTACTCTCTGCAACTTTCGTTAGAGACCTCCACTGTCCTCAAACCTGCATCTTCTGCACATGAGCTCACGGTCTGCCTCAGAGGGAGAGAAAAAGAAACCAGCAGGGTACCCTGAATTATTTGCTGCCAAATACTAACACTAGTCCCTCTCCTGATTTATTAAAGGAAAATAGGATAGTCTCTTCTTGCCCGAACCCATCACTTCACAGTTTCTCAGTCATGTTGTGCTGACTTCTCATTTGCTCTTATGCCTTCAAATTCTGCTCTCTTCTGTGTTTTGGCTGTCAGCATTTAAACATTCTCCAGTTTCACCTATTAAGAGAAATCTCTTTATTGCACATTTCCACATCAGTTACTGCCCATTCACTTCCCAATCTGGTGTTAATCACTGATTTTAAAATCTTTCTGAGTCACCAGCTTGAACCTTGAGAAGTGAGAGACAATCACATTCCACATATGAATCTCATGTTGTGACTTACTGATCATGTGAGGTTTTAACATTCAAAGTTGACTCTTTTACAAACGGGCAAAGGCCCATTCATTTAATAAGATATCTAGAAGATGAAAGTGAGACAGCTGAAAAGTTTCAGGTACCCATTTTGGACTATGACATATGTTAGCTGGTAATGTCTCCCTGTGTCTGGATGTAGGCTGATGTTCCCAAGGAAAACATGCCAATCATTGGTTTTGATCTTATTCATTAAATGATAACTTAAAACCTGTTCTTTTTCTCTGTCAATTAAAACTTGTTACTTGCCTGTTACTCACAGTGGTCTTTAACTGAAGAACATTTATTTTTCACAGAATCTGTCTTGCTATTATCATAACCTTGACAATCTGGAGTGAAGAGAAAAAAGAATAATGAGGTTATGTGTTATTGTAAATAACTGCTTATAGGAAAGAATATAGAAAGAAGAAATAGTAAACACTTTATCTAAATGAAAAAACTCTGCAAATATATATTCTCTCTGACATGAGTTTATAGTCAGAGAGATATATGTCAGAGAAATATATGTCAGAGTCAATTATGACTCTAGCTTTTTGTCCTTTGCAAAACATTTAAGTCATGAGCGGAAATACTTAATATTAGCAAATGAGATGACTGACTGCTCAGTATTGCTTTAAATGACTTGACTGTGGAGAACAAGAAAGTTCACAAAGACTCAGAGAAATCAGACAGCTTACAAAAGTTGGTAACAAATATATCAGAACTTGAAACAGTCCTTTTTGAGTGTCTCCTTTATGTCTGTGTTTCCTGCTTATTTTCATAATTTCTCTTATATTTTATATTTAAGGTATTTTTGTTGGTATAAGTTTTCTGTTTTTGAAAATGACAAATGAAGATGTGGGGGCTATTAATAGTCCACTGTGTGAAGATTTAATCAACTTGTTTTATTTGAGAGCAATTCCTAGATAGCTGGTAGGCTGCGAAAGATTATTTTGTCCATGGGAATAACTGGCCCCAAATACTTTTGGCAATTTTCCTGGAGAGCTCAGAAATTGCCTTTTTTAAGAGCTCATCAAAGAATTCACAGGTATGTTGACAGGAAAGCCATTTTAATCCCTTAGAAGCAATCTCTTTTTGGTTTTAATTTTCTTTCTGTTGCATGTGTGATGTAAAAAAAAAGATGCCTTAAATTTCTTAGAACATGGTGGTGCCAATGCATATGGACATTTATGGGTTTTGTTCCTGTTAAAATTTGAAGAGCTTCCCACAGCTCTGCCGGAGCCAAAGGCCTATCTAATAAAACAATACCTGGTTTCTCTGAATGAATGCGTTTAGATGAGGCACGTACAGGGTGTTCCATTGCACGTCAGCCTTTTTCTTTACAATGATTGAGCAGTAAAAATGGAAACTAAGTTGCCTAATTTCTGAGATATGAATTTCTGCTTCATATTTTGTTGTACTTAATATATTTTATGAGTTGTAGTAAGTTTTATTTTTTTGAAGAGTTAGTCTATTATGCTTGTATAGAAAAATTTAAAATAATATTCTCATTGCTTTTTGTTGAATTATTTAAATTCCATATTTTCCCAGTGCCACTACTATATCCAGGGAGCAAGAGGGCTACCTCAAAAACTACATTTAAATTAGTGCTGTTTTGTGATGTTTTATGGTAATATTGGCGAACCAATCAAGCTTTCTTTTTTCCTCAGAGAAACATTTATAAACATCTGTCCAAATAAACATTCCTATTGAAAGAGACTCAGTTGGCACCAACACCATTTATTTTGCCAGCTTGAACAGTGGAGGAGGAGGAAGTAATGTAACAGGAGGGCAGGAGTGATAGAATTCTTTTATGCTTTCTCACGTGCTGAAGACTGGCAAATGCATACTTATAAAAATAACAATTATTATGACATGTGTGAGGCTACTAAAATTATGGACCCAGAATGTAAAATTTCTTCCTGCCCCAGATTAAGGTGAAGAAACTGAAAATCAGCACTTACTAGTAATTTTGACCAAATCATGTATGAGAACTGGAACCCAGATATTCTGACCCTCACCCTAACACTCTCTTAAGTCGCTGGCTCTCCAGGGGTCCATCATACTTTGACTTGAGCTCTAACAATAAGCATGTAAGGCCATATGAGGATCTGAGCACTGTTTTGTAAGTATTGCTTCTATTTGTAAAACAAGCCAGGAGTGGCCTGAGGTAAAGAATGTTCTTTAAAATAAAGTGCCTGATTTCTTCCCGGGGTATACTAGAGGCTGGGAAAAATGTGGTCATGCATGTTTCAGAGTGGCTCATTTTCAAGAGACAGACTTACTAGTCAACAATTAGAGCTGCCCTCAACCTGATCATGCTTTTGGACGCAGTGAGTATGTGTGTCATGGTGAAAAAACAAACAAACAAAAAAGACACCATGTCTTTCTCATACCTGAGCTTTTGCACATCTGAAATGATGCTCTTATTTTATTCCATGGCTTTCTTTGGACTGAAATGTATCCATTAACATTTGTGTGCTTTTCTTTTCCATCCATCCTTCTCCATCTCATGAAAAGCACATCTGGGTAAGTTGAATGACAACGGCTGCTGAACATGTTTATTTTCAGCACCATCCTTTTTTTCTTTTATCTTTAGTATTTCTCTTTTCAGTTGTAACACAAGCTGCACTGCCTCTGACCTAAAATGAAAATTGTGAAGTGTATTCATTTCTACACCATAAAGGAATCATTGGTTCAGAGAAATGTTCACACTCAAATTTATGATGGTGGCCTTGCAAGCACTTCTGTTTCTTCACTTCTATTAGGCACATGTCAAAGGCATTCCAGATGTCATTTCCTTACTTCTCGAGTCATTCTCTAGGAGTTAGTATGGCACTCTGTGAGGCTTAAGTCATAGGCCACTTCAGTATTTTGGACAGTGCTGCATGATTGGGTCCTCCTGTGTGTTCCCTAGTGCTCCTTGGTTCCCCACTGACTTTGTGTTCATCACTAGAACTGTGCTTAAATGAAGAGGGTTAAATGCCGGGTCCTCCTCAGTAGGACTTTTATGCCTAGATTCCAAAGTAATCCTTAGTTTTGGTTGATTTCTTTGGTTGTGTGTGTTCTTTCCAGTATTTCATATACTACGGGTTAATATTCAAAGTTTTAAAACTCTGAACTACTCAGCCCTGCTCTTTGAACTAAAATTAAAACATGTTAATATCTATTCCTAAGACAAATTGGGTTTCAAAGCAAAACAAGTTGTGTACAACATTTATAAAATATTTACATTGGTGTAAACTTTTGCATTGGTAACATGGTGAGCTTTTAAAAACACTTTAGTTTGGGAGAGGTATTGCTTTTAAATTAAAAGCGACACACACACACACACACACACACACACACACACATATTTGGCAAATAAAATGGCTCCATCGAGATGCTATTATCCAGGAAGCTATGGAGAGTGCCCCTAATTTGCTATATGGATATTTTATATACCAATACAAGGTCATGTACTTTGTAATATTGCTTAGTTCATTACTATGGCTTATATTTGTTATGCTTTATAATTCTAAGCTATAATTCTAAGCTTAATTATAAGCTAAGTTATGCTCTAATTCTAAGCTATATTTACTATTACTAATTATTTAATAATGAAGAATTTACTTCAGTTAGGATAATTTATGATATTAGGGAAAGCTGTAGTGAGTGTTCTTAAAAATGCAAGGCGAGCTGTGGTTAGGGTACTGTTCAACTTTGCTAGCCAGACTTGGAAGCCCTTACTTTTTAAAAATAATGAATATTCTAGACATTAGATTTAAAATATTGTTTTCATGTCATCATATAATACCAGTCTTCTGTTTCCTAATGACTTTTAAATTTCATGAGTAAAATAATCCAAATAAATAAAATTTCATTTCCCTATCACTTTTTGAATGAAATTCTGAAAAAGAATAAATGCATGATGCATTGTCATTTATGGACTTTAAAAAGCTGATGTAATTATCTTCATTCTAAAATTCACATTCTTGTAGTCTTATATATGCTCCTGGAACTTAACATTTACCTAAAATCAGTTACCTAGTAGAATCTCTAACAGAAAACTTAGGAAGTTAAAGTACAAATATAGTAAAAATATGGAAGATCTGAGGTGGAAAGATCATTCATTAAATTAGGAAACAGAAGATAAGAATTTAAGCACCAACTTTCCCATGTGTTGCATACCCTTGAGTGAGTGACATATTCTCTTTATTTATGATACTACCATCAACTTCCTGTACCTCCTAAGAGCATGAGAAAATATGTGTAACCTCAGAAGCACAAAAACTAGAAACTTCAAAATCTGAGTTAAGGAGGGCTGAAAATTAGATCAGGCACAAAGGTAATCTAGTCTAAATGATAGCCAAATCACCTGAAAATTACCATTGTTCCTCCAATAAGTCCCCACTTTACTATCAGGAAGTGACTAGGGAGAACAGACCATAGAGTCTTTCGAAAGTGAAATTGTTCAGTAGAAAGTAATACAAGTCCCTTTCGTTTTCAAGAACAGCATGAGTGATTGTATTGCTCCATCACATTTGTGTGGGTGTGCGTGTGTGTGTTTATACCTTTTTAATGGTTTTGAAACTGATTAAATTCAAAATAAAGTGAGGAGAGAAATTATGTAAATCCCAATTCAAATTCACAAATAAATTAAATTTCTGAGACTAAGCCCTCCATTTCAGAGCAGCTTGAAGGAAAAAAAAAAGTTTCAATATGAATAAGCTTTGGTTTTAATGTAGTCAAACTATTTCAGTTCCAAACAACCTAGCATGTGTTCTTAGAACCTAAATAGAATGCGACTTAGATGTGTAATGGTCTTTTATATGCACTTCATGTGAAAATGTGCCGTAATACGATATACAAACACACGTTCACTTGCACACACACACACAAAATCACAGTATGCTGTGCTTTTAAAACCAAGTCAACTGTGTTAATGTTGAATTCAAAACTCTTAATTTTATGGAGCTAAATATGTGTATTTAGGCAATCAATGTTCTGAAGCAGCTGATTGGGAATTTGACATTTCTGTTTAGAATAATTATGTGAGTTAAGATATACATTTCCAGCTTGCACATGTTAGAAAAAACGTGGGTGGCACCACATTTTGTTCATATTTGCTGACCAGAATTTCAAATAGTTTCTCAAATATGTAATGTTGCTTTTCATAGAATTGATCAACAAGTCTAGATTTCTGAATGATAGAGCTATAGCCTGTTGTCTGTTTGAAATTTGAGGAGAACATTTCCTACTTACCCTCCTGACTATTGAATTTTAATGGGACAATTAGTAATGATGTGAAGCAAAGTGTAAGTAAATTTACTGCTAGCATTATGTAAGGGAGATTTATTCTCTGGCTTACACTGTTAATAAGAGATTCAGCTGTCAAATTATTGTGACTTATATTTTATTCTTGGTTCTTATTGAGCCACATATTTATTTCTTCTGGTTATATCAATAATTACTTGTCATGTGCTACAGTAAATAAGTAAGCCCTTAAGATAAATTTTTCAGAATTACTTTGTATTACAATTACACAAAATCAGTTGAACTGAAACAAGTTACAAGAAATTCAGCTTTTCCTTCCCAATTAGATGAATGAGACCAACCTCCTTCTTCTGACAGAGGTGCACAACCTGATAGTAAGGGGGCAATGACTATACATATTAGCCAGGAGGCCAAATAAATATATACCACTTATGAATATAAGCCAACCACAAGAAAAGTGGGAGACCATTATTTTGTTTAATACTAACAATGAAGTAGATGCTTTAAAAAAAAAAGAATTAAAGAAAGGAGACTTTACTGGCCATGGTCTGTGACTTTTTTGAGTAATTAATGAACTTTATTTCCCAGAGTTTAACACTTTCTTGAACCTGTTGATTTACAAGTTCTGAGTTATGTTTCCCTATTATGAGGGTGTGAGGACAGGGAACTTTGCATTCCAGGATTAATGAAATTTGTTAGGTAGTCAGTCCCCTGATTTTTTTATAGACCTACTACGTGCCAGGTTTTTGTGTTCAGCAAAGAATAAAACCGACTTAATCTCTGAGTCGATAAAATGTTAAAGGTACTCTAGGTAGGAATGCTTAGTATTCTAGGGCACTTATAAAAAGAAGTAGTAAATATTGACTCAGGGGTAAGGAAAGGGTGGCTTCAGAGAAGTATTTCTGTATGTCTTGAAAATCAAGACAAAGTGAGTGGGGAAACAAGGCAGGGAGGCATGAGTACATTGTTGAGTGTGTTAGAAACACAACTTGCAAATACGCAGACATTCTCCTCCAATTAGGTAAAAACTGCAATAACTGAAGAGAGACATAAAACCAAAAAAAGGAGAAGCCAGACATTTCTGTTTGGATTGAGTCACTGAGGCAAAGTCATACTTGCTTAAATTCTTGTGGATTAGGAGTTAGAAACTACAAACCCAACAAATGCCCTTGATTCATGTACATTTGTTAGACACTCAATCGTTTATCCAGAAATCCTTGGGGCTGGTTATGCCTAGGGTGCCCACACCTTGGTCCTCGGATCAGGCCTAGCATGCACAGGCTCCCCTCCGTAGAGTGATATATGGGCATGCAAATGACTCGAACACCCAAGTGTTTCTCACCTGTTGGGCCTCTTAAGGTGTCACTTTCCAGTCACAGTAACTCATTGACACCTATTTCAAGAGAGTCTGACGCCTTTGGGGGAATCTAATGGCATTCTTTATTTAGATGAGACTGTGTTTCTTAAAAATACTCGATGATTCAGAAGTTTTTCTTAGTCAGTACAATTAGTACATTTCTTTGAGTTTTCATACAGGTGATGACAGCCCTGAGTCAGATAGATTTTCTAAAAGGAAATGTTACTGATATCCTCTAAAAGCTATTCCACATCTTAAAACAAAAATGCATACCAATAACAACGGTGATATATAAATTATCCTTTGGGGAAAGATGGTTGAATATTACATTGTCTGAAGGAAGAAAAAAGAGAAAGAAAAACAAAAATCTTTCTTCAGGTCTGCAGTAATTTCCAGAGTCACACGTATACTAGGATCATAGCCTTGCTCTGGAAGAACTCCCCTTGACCTTTGAAAAGGCTGAATCTGGAGTACAGAAAATATGCATATCTTTCCACACATGGACTAGTGCAGCAGAGAACACCGGTATATTCAAAATGCCTGTTCGTGGCAAATCAGTTTTTTATTTAGTATTTCTTAAAAAGTTAAGGTTACTATTTCTCTGTGGGCCCAAAATATCTCATGAGCAGAAACATGCCCCCCTACAATTAATGTTTACCCTTAATAGTCTGCTAGAAAATCATCATGTATCAAACTGTGATTTCCGATTATTATAGTTTCCCTGTATTTTTTTTTAACATTACTTCTGTCTCATGCCATACACATCCAGATATATGTCTCTTATAAATTCTGCATGGTGCAGTGTTTTTTAAGATTGAGAAGAATTAAATGTAATACTACTTTGAGAATTTCAGTGCATTCCTTTACACAGTTGATTCTGCCCTCAGATTAAGGGAAAGCGCTGCGCATCTGAAGTTAAAGTCATGTAGCCCTCAGTTCTGCTACACAACCCAGCCTGCCGCCCAGAATCTGGCAGCTGCTTTCAACTCAAGGGCCTTTACATGGGCTCCAGCCCTGCCAGCTGGGGACCAAAGGACAGAATCCAGTGGACTAGAGCTCCCTTTTCTTATTATCTTAGCATATTCTTACTAAAGTCATTATGGTTACAAGAGCTTGTGATTTTAGCAAAACAAACAAAGCAAAAACAAAACAAAAACCTTTTTTAAGGGCCAGATTGCCCAAGGATTTCACAAACAATCGTGTGATTAAATTTCCGTGATGACAGAAAATAGAACTCTCTGAGCACATTGGGACTGCGTCTTAACCAGCCTGCTGTCAGGGATCCTCAGCCAGATCAGACTCAGGATCAGCTAGAATGGGAGTTACTCTGACAAACTGGCTCAAGAGGAAACAGAATTTAAGGATTTGTTTTTAAACGAAACTTTGAATGGCGTTGTAAGCCAAAATAGAAAAAGGTAAAAAGGTATTTGGACTACAAAAAATACATATACATTATGGCGCTCAATTTACTCTAACAAGGAGCACCTAACTGCTAACACTGGCAGACAAGTTCAACATTCCCAGCTATTTATTGAGCGCCTTGTCTGTGCCTGACCTTGTTCTAGATGCTTCTAATTATCTCTAAACAGAATATGTGAATACATCAGTCCTCCTTGAGCTTGTATTTGATTGGGATATAATAGATTGAGGTGTAAATGATACTCTGTGTTTGAAGATAAGTGCCGTGGAGAGAAATAAGTCAAGGAACAGAGATAAGGAATGTATGGTGGGGGTGAAGGGAGAGAGAAGGGAGAAGAGAAGGGAGACACTCAGAGAAGGTGACATTTGAGTAAATATTAAACGCAGGAGAGGGAGTGAGCCATGTGGAGATAGAAGGCACAGGCATTCGGTACAGAGAGAATAGTGGCACCTTCTCTGAAAGAGGCCCGAGCTGTTTTCCAGGCAACAGGGAGGAGGCAGTGTCACTGTGTGAGGCAGCAGCTGAATCTGATTGCTGAGGAGGGTAGGAGAGTGGATCCTAACTGTTGCTTTGCCTTTTATTCTCAGCCAGACAGGGAGTGATTGGGGCTTGTGAGCAGAGAAGTTACAGTATCTGACTCAAGTTTGAACAGGTTCTCTCTGGGTCGTGTGGTGTAATATTTTTAGAGAACTAGTCAGAAGTTTCACAATTAAAGTCTAGCTATTAAAAATGGCTTCTGTCCAACTCCTGAAATTCACCTGTGACAATGTCATTTGCTTCCTAGGTGCCAAGTACATATTTACTTCCCTTTTTACTAAATGTAGCAAAAAACAGCTGTAAATGTATGTTTGTCTTCCCCTTTCCTGCCACTCAGCTGCTACATCACAGGAAGTGTTTCTTGCCCCCTTGGGTATAAAATTACAACTCTGAATAAGGCTCCTCAGCTCCATGGAGGCCTGCTTTCCATTGGCTTGCACACATTCCATGCCGAGTCCTTCCTCTGACCTACCCTTACTGCTTATCTTGCTTTGAATGACTTTTTTTTTTTAATATTTTATTTATTTGACAGAGAGAGAGAGAGATTACGAATAGGCAGAGAGGCAGGCAGAGAGAGAGGGGGAAGCAGGCTCCCTGCTGAGCAGAGAGCCCGATGTCGGGACTCGATCCCAGGACCTTGAGATCACGACCTGAGCCGACGGCAGAAGCTTAACCCACTGAGCCACCCAGGCGCCCCTCGAATGCCTTTCCACATGGCCTTCACAGCCAGCGTGGTTGCCACAATGCCTTCACCAACTGTTTCCATTGCCAGTGACCCATTTTCCAAAAATCCTCCCACTCAGAACGTGCATCATCAAGTCTTACCATATGTTTGTGTACCATGTTGTGGTTTTGGACAGTTCGTGGGTTTGATTTTTCTATCTAACCAGGGATCTTGTGAAAAACTGGGGCCAAGCCTGTTTTTCTCACATTGAGCACAGGTCTCTGCTCACAGCAGGTGCTTACCATGAGTACCTGATGGTTGGTTGGTTGACCCTTCAACCCCTTTCTCTCAATACCAGGAACAGTGAGACTAGGCTAGTTGAGTCTGTTTTTCAGTGAAGGAATGTTGGAAAGCCCGAAGGAATGGGGGATGGTACAGCAGTCCAGGTGAGAAAGCCCCTCTAGTTTTCACCTTGGATTCAGGGCACTGGTCACTCTTCCCTGTCACAGGGGCTGAATGACTTACACGTAGAATTTACCCGTGTTTTCCTTGCTATTCCCTCAAATGAAACAGCAGTTGACTGATATGTCTCTTCAGCTGCTATAACTTCAGTTTTGGTTTTGTCTGTTTCTTTTTTCAAACTGAACGAGTGTTGGCAGCATCTGCTGCAAGTAGGGAGAGTTCTCACCGAAAAGCACTTTCAGTTATGTGCAGTTGACCTTGAACACCACGGGTCTGAACAGCTCAGGCCCACTTATCTGAGAATTTTCATTGATAAATACACTGCAGAATTATAATGTATTTTCTCATCCTTGCGATTTTCTTAATAAAATTTTTTCTCTATATTTACCATAAGAATACAGTGTAAAATATATATAACATACATAATATGTGTTATTCGACCGTTTTATGTTGTTAGTAAGGCATCCAGTCAACAGTAGGCTATTAATAGTTAAGTTTTTGGAGAGCCAAAAGTACAATTCAGATTTTTGACTGTGCAGGGGGTTGGTGCTCCAGCCCCATGTTGTCCAAGGGTCAACTGTATCTTTACATATTCTAATTAGCAATTGTTTGTTTGATGGTAGGAAATATCAAATGCTTCATTTTGGAGTTCATATATGATATTATTGATATAGATTCCTAAGCATGAAAGACACACATTCAAAAGAGCAAATTATACACTACATTTTTATCATTTGTATGTAAGATCAAAGCATACTAAGGAACAGAGAATATATTTTCCAATATAGTCCTGGTCAGGTATATATGAATTTGAGTTTCAGCACATATTTGCTATTTCAGCAATGAACAACTCAAATTGGTTTTGTAAATGGATGTCAGTTATAAGGCTCAGTAGTAGAGACAATGATTAATAATGCATTTGTCAAGGTTTTTTACAACATTTTGCTATCAGAAACAACCATTTGTTGTCATCGGGGTGTTTCACTTTCATTAAAAACAGGAGTGATTATAAATGAAAAGGAATGTAATATTGAATTTCACACCTTACATTGCTTTCTCGTGATAGAAGTTAATTTCCCTCTGAGTTCTCTTTAAATGAGAGGTAATTTCATAGTTTAGATTAAAAAAACAAAAAACTCTGAATATAGCTACCTGGACCTGAAGAGCATACTAAAATGAAGCACATGTCTTGAATGGGACTAAACAACCAAATTTACCTACTGCCTCTATACAGACATTTTCTCTATCACTGAAATTTTAAGGAGAAGTGAGCAAGGCAGATGGAAGAAGCCTCATTTAGATCCCATGATGTATGCTTGAATATACATATATGGGCCATTTTCTTGTTAAAGAGATAAGCTATTTGCTGATAAAATAATTCAGCTTCTCAGTCCATTAACAATTTAACATTTGAATATTGTAAATAAATGTTGGAAGAAATTATCTTTAGATGTCAGTGTTTCACTCATAATATCAATTGGTGATTTCCATGTATTACTAAAAGGAAGGAAGAATTCTGTTATTCTGTATTATCTTAGAAAAAGTGTGTAAAAGATTATTGGTTTTTAAAAATATTGTCATTAAAAATAATCGCTACTATCTTTTTCCATGCTACCTAATTAACAATCTTTGCTGTGTACTTCAGGCATGAACTTCTGGAAGAAGCTCGGAGGAAGGGATTACCTTTTGCTCAGTGGGATGGGCCCACAGTGGTTGCATGGCTGGAGGTAAGAGAATTAAACCAGAAAGCTCTTAAATTCATCTTTTCAGTTTGATACTTTTTCTAGATACAGGTAAGGATGGGTTCCAGAAGTAACAGCTTTCCAGTAGCCTGGAGTAGCTTATAAAAGAGCTATTTGCTTTATCCAGGAGGTTGTGGGCATTGTTTTGATCTTAACTCTGATACATTCCTGTGATTGGGGCAGAAGGAAGCACCTAGTGGGATAAAAAGAAGTTTCTCTAAATCTCACCGTCTTCATGTCCAGAGAAAGAAGACAGCTATTAAGCCACGTATCTGTTGTTGCAAGAAAACATCTGTCCCCACCCATCAGTCCAGAGTTCTTCCTCGTCCGCAGGTTACAGAGAAGAGCCATCTCTGTATTCAACACTTCTGTGTTACCCAAGAGATCACTGTCACCTGATTGCGTGGAGAACCAACCATTCCTTTGCTTGTAAATTAATTCCAGAACTTAATTCTCTAAAACCTAGAGGCCAGCTAGATTTAGCTGTTTGGAATAAAGCAAGAGAATAATGTGTCCCCTTGTTCTCCTCTGAGTCTAAAGTGAGTGTTACAATGAAACAAGATCTACATTCAGCACTTTCTACAGAACACTGGGGCTGGGAAAAATAAAAACAACACCTGAGCAGAGTGGGGGGCAGCAGAAGCAGACTGGGACAGTGAAGGAAACACACAGATGACCACAAAAGACCCCTTCATACCACATATTAGTAGTGTTCACTGCCTGTTTCATTCAGTTCTCTAATGTGGGGCTGCTGACAGGTGCTGGGAGATGCCAGTATCAGGGCAAAGAAGAAAATGGGCTTTTCTTGCCTGGCAGAGGCTCTTGGAACCCATTGTTTTAAGTAGTTGGAGATGATAAAATCCGTGACTTTCATTATCCTGTCATATCCAGAGCTAACAAATTAATCAATGAGGAAAAATTAAAACCCAGCTTAGTTTAAAAACTAGTCTTATATAGATAAAGACATTCTTTGCATTTTTTCGCGGACTGAGTGAAAGAAGCCTGCGTCTTGCTTTATTTAATTCTGTTGTGTCAAGGGATTTTTCAGAGCTGCTTCTTCCAAATGTGCTTTTAAAATTACAATACTTTAAAAATCAATTATAAATCAACATGCTTAAGAAAGCGCACTTCAAAATTCGTAGCAGTTTTTTTGTTCAGTGTCACTCTATTAAGATGAGCCGCAGTTCGACAGAAGGTCAGCTGCTGCACTGGCAAGTGATGAACAAACCCTTGTTCATCGATAAAAATGAAGAAAGCCTTACCGACATTAAGGAGCTAGGAAATGATGGGCAGTGAGGTTTTGTGCTAATTAAACCTATCCTGAACACACAGAAATTTCTGGTAATGTGCTTCCTAAAGTGACTCAAATTACAAAATGGAATAAACAAGATGAATGAGCGGGGTGATCCAATGAAGGAGAGCCCTTAAGCGTCACCTCCTTTAGCACCTCCACGCGTGCACAGCCTGGTAGGAATGATGTGCAAACGTAAGTCTGATGCTTCACACACCATTTATCCACACCAGAAACTTTTTGAAAGCCTAATTAGGGATGATACTGAAAACAATTGGTGGGCAGTCCTTTGGGTAATATTCAGTATAGAAATTAAATATCTTTAAAAAGGGGAGTGGTGAAAAATCATTAGGGTTCAGTGAAGGTATATTTAGATATTTACTTATTTTGAACAACTTGAGTCTATAAATTAAGAAGTCAAATCCCATCTTCCGTCATATCTAATGGTGCATGTCAAGGTGAGGTCAAAACCTTGTGCCTCACCTGTTAGAAGATAGTATGAACTTTTCAGTCATGTGCTATACTTAGGTTCCCCTCTGTCTTGTCTTTTATCTGAAGTCACAGCCCAGGCCACACTGACTCAAAGATTCGGCTTTTGGTTTATTTGTCTCCCCTATAGAGACAAGTAGTGTCCTCATATGACAGTTTTTTTAAAATAAAGGGATATCTAGGTTAGTTATCTATTACCATGTAACAAAATATCCCCAAATGTAACATTTATTTTCTTCATGGCTTTTGTGGGTCAGGAATCTAGACATGACTTAGCTTGGGTTTCTAATCAAGGTCTCTCACGAGGCTGCAGCCAAGGAGTCAGACAGATTGGCAGGCATCTCAAGGCTTGATGTGGAGAGAAACCACTTCCAAGTTGACTCTTGTTTTCACAGTCATAATTCAGTTCCTTGCCAGTGACTAGCCGGAAACATCATCTCCTTGCCACATGGGTATCTCCACAGGGCTGTGCACAACATGGCAGCTGAATTCTTCCAGAGATTGAGCGCTGAGAGGAGAGAGGGAGAGAGGACTAGCAAGAATGAAGCTACCCTCTTTTTGTAATTTAATCTGGAACGTGGCATCCCATCACTTTCACAATAGTCTATTTATTAGAAATAAGATACTCATTTCAGTCCAAACTCAAAGGCAGAGGATTACACAAAAGCAGAAATATCAGGAGGAACTCCCTGGGATTCATCTTAGAAGCTGCCTTACCACAGCTAGAAGTAATAGAGCTGAATCTCTGTTTTAAAAATGAAGAACATAAGGCCAAGGTTTAGAGAAGTTCACCAGTGCCACTGAAGCAATTAGATCCTAGCCTTCTGGTCCAGAGCTTTAGGCATTGACTTTTGCTGATTTATAACTTTTCTTCTTTCTCTTACTCTCACTATTCTCACTCATGTTCTCCTTTTGCTAAGTCTGTTCATATCAACAAATAAAATAGTGCAAAAAAAAATCACTGTTTTGGATGTTTAAAGACCAAGATTTAAACTGCTCACTTGCATATGCCCTGCTTCTTATTTACAGCTCATGATGGGAGGAAGGGAAATTGGAGAGAATATTCCTTTTTCAAATGTGCATAATTCAAATGCTACACCACCACCCATGTGAGTTGGCGTTCACTCAGCACTTAAGATGTGTGCAGACACTGTGTACCGATTCCATTGTCTTTCAAGAGCATCATAGCAAAGTTGAAAAATTGGAATCCCTAATTCCTAATGCATTATTCATTTTCTTACTTTCTTTATCTAAAGTTTTCCAGATGCTTATAACTTTAATCTCCTCCTTTAGCACATCATTTTATCCTCCAAAACTTTGTTCATGCAGAACATCAACTTAAATTCACACAACTATCACATGCTCTAGGTAGGTATGTGAGAAATGGGGCTTAACTACAATACACGCTTGCATCAAAATCACATGACTGGAGGTGGTAAAGCTGTCTCTTTCTGCGACAGAACTCCTTTGCCCTCAGAATTCCAAAGGAGATTGATAAATTGAATTCATGCATTAAACAAAGTCGATAGAGCCTTTACCAAATGCAGCTTGTGGCTGTTCTTTCCTTAAATCCAAGGGGGCAGGGGTGGATTTGGTGATGTGCAGCTATTATGTTTAACCTAATAATATAAATTAGTTGTTAAATTGCACACCATAGAGATTCAATTTCAAATCTTTATTTCCATCCCTGCCTAGCTGATATCTTGTAATAAATTGCTTAATGCCTTTATGCCTCTATGTCATCTGGGGAAAATAATAATAGCATCTATCTTTTGGGGTTTGAGCAGTAAAAGAGTTCATATGTGTAAGGTACTTAGAATAGTGCCTAGCACATAAGTGACACTATTAACTGTTAGTATAATCTGTGTGTGTATTTCTTTCCCTATCCAACAGCTGTGGTTGGGAATGCCTGCTTGGTACGTAGCGGCCTGCCGAGCCAACGTGAAAAGTGGTGCCATCATGTCTGCTTTATCAGACACTGAGATCCAGAGAGAAATCGGAATCAGCAATCCCCTGCATCGCTTAAAGCTGCGACTAGCAATCCAGGAGATGGTTTCCCTAACAAGTCCTTCAGCTCCTCCAACATCCCGAACTGTGAGTCAGTTTTTGCCCCCTCCCTCTCCCAACGCTGGGCAAAAAGCAGCCATTGTAAGTCCACAGAGCCAAACTGTGGCAGCACACATTTCAATGTCAGCATGAATTATTCTGGAGGGAGTTAGCTTGCTCTTCATTAACCTTGCTGCTACTTTTAATAGGTTTTCAAGTGAGGAGTTGTGATTCTGATCAGACTTGAAGGCTGCGACCAAGATAGATGTTTGAGCTAGTTTCTAACTGAAGTCTAGGTTTTTCTCCCAGGCAACAGGATCCCAACTTTACTCTTTTTTAAGATGTTCCCTTCAAAACAAAACTAAAAAAAAAAAAAAAAAACAACCAGGAGATGAGATGTTGGCATTAGTGCTTTCTGAAGATGCAGTGCTGAACTCACTTCTTCTTACATAGTTTTCATAATTATGCAACTATGCAGATATTTGATATTTTATAAATACCAAGCAGAAGACCTTCCTTCAAATTCTCTTTGCTTTTCCTGTATAAATCCCTATTCTTCTCATAATCTTGTCCCTACCCTAATGCTATGAAAGAACAAAATGTCTAAAAGAAAATGCATGCCAGATGACAAATTCATATACTCAGAACAACTCCAAATAATATTCATTCTTTCTTTAGTCCATTGCAGAATTATATAATATCTTTTGCTGGTAAAGCATATGATTTCTGATGTTAACTGAATTTCTCTGGTCCCATGTCTTATTGCAGAATAACAAACTATGGAAGAACGAGGTAAATTTGAAATGTGCATAAAAGATAGAAAAGTGGCATTACTTTATTGCAGTTTTCAGACATAGAACTAGACTTGAGTATAGCTTTTTCTCTGTGACCTTCAACCGTCTAAAAGAATTGGCTTCATGTTGATTGTATCTATCTTTACATTCCTCTTTACATTCCTTCCCAGTATATCAGATTCTAATGCCAGAAATACCAGGTCAAATTTAAAAAGGTTTTATCTTTCTTGTGTAATTCCATTTTAACTTCTTTCTAAGTAAGGTGTATAAAAAAGATATAATTTAACAAACCTTATGTATAACATTATTTTTAAATGTCTATAATGTTGCATACTATAGCTGATGTGTTACTTAAGCTAAGAAATAATACAGAATATGTTTGACATAAAAGCTGAATAGGCCATTAAAATAGATGTTGTAAACCAAATTCAGATCTGATAGAATTTAGTTTCCAAGGGAGAGAGAAGCATAACAGCTGGCTTGTATCAACACTCTTTTCCTAAGAGCAAATGCATTCACAGTTATTGAAAATGCAAAATTGGAGCATTGGAAGTCCCAGTTTCGAGAGGAAAAGTAGAATATATCTTATGATTTTTATGTAGCACCCAAATCCATTTCTTAATGGAAAATAGAATAATTAAGCACTATTTTTCTAAAAATGTCTAACTGAACTTAAAACATTTAAATCACAAACTATTAAAATTAAGAGCATATTCAGTTTAAAGAACAGTCAAATGTGAAAAGAACTTACAAGACTCTTCACAGTCTGGTGATCCACCTCAGTTCACCTCAAAGGCTTTATTAACTCTCCGGGTCAGGATCCTAGTGACACAGAACTATTTTAAGCTTGCTAAACTTCCATGTCCGTGGGTGATTGTGAGCTTTGGCAATTGCTCTTCTCTCTGCCTGGAACATTCTTCCCACTCCAGGATCGCCATCCTTCCCCAACTCATCCTTCATTGAATGATTCTTGAATGTTTTCCCTTGAAAAAGCTTTCACTGTGCACCAAAAATCTGGTTTACTTCCCTTCTTCATTACCACTCCACATACTTATAAAAACTAATTAAAATTTTCTCTAAATTTATCCTCCACTCTAGCCAACCAAGAATAGTATCAGTTTTTCATGGTTCCCAGGCCTTACTTAATTCACTGCCAGGCAAATTGTAGAGAATAATCAATAAACATTCATCTTAAGAATGGTGATTGTACACGTCACTCTATCAGCCGTTACAGAGACTATGAAATCTGTATGGCCTTGACTTCAGAGATGACGACTACGTAAGGAAAGTAAGACTTGCTCAGCACTAGGAGATGAGATAGTTTGGTTTCTTAATGTTAGGCAGAAGCAAAGAGTTGTGAAGTTCCAAAGAAGAGGGAACCATTTCTGGTTGAATAAGGCTTCAAAAAAGAATTAACAGAAACAAGATGGGATCGGGAGGGAGACAAACCATAAGAGACTCTTAATCTCACAAAACGGACTGAGGGTTGCTGGGGGTGGTGGTGGAGAGGGTGGCTGGGTTATGGACATTGGGGAGGGTTTGTGATATGGTGAGTGCTGTGAAGTGTGTAAGCCTGACGATTCACAGACCTGTACCCCTGGGGCAAATAATACAGTACATGTTAATAAAAATAATAAAAAAAAGAAAAAGAAATAAATCAATGAATAAAAAAAGAAACAGTTCAAAGGTAATGTATTATTAATTATTAAAAATTATTTTGTTTAACATTAACTTTTGGATGAGACACCTGTTCAGTCTGCTCCCTTTATCTTTTTATAAAAATAAATTATTTTGCATCATTTATTATTTTATATTTTTTTAAATTTAGTATAGCATGAACATTTTCCTCATATTATAATATATAGTTATAATATCATGTTTAATTGCTGCATAATTCCTTCATGGAAATACCATAATGTATTTAACCAAATCCCTAATATTGGACATTTTGCTTATTTAGCAATTTTCATTGTATTCACAATACCATAGTGGATACACACATAGTTATACTGTTGCATAAACTTTTCATAGCAACATTTATGTATAGGGCATTTATAGGCTTATTACTTTGAATCTTAATGACCAGATTATATTGTGTAACCTTTCCTCATCATTTTGTTAATATTGTTACCTTGCTTAAATTTATATTTTTATTTTTATTTTTTACACACAAACTATACCTTTTATGTGTAAGATTTGTTTAGGTCAAAAGCTCTTTTATATATAATTTAACAATTTTCATATGCATATTGATTTAGTATTTAAATGAATTACCTATTGGTAATTTTTTCCATTTTTTTAAAGGATACAGGAATATTCCTCTTTTTACTAATGTGTAAAAATTCTTTATTCAGAGAGGATATATACCATTTACCAAATATTGATACAAGTTACATAAAAAATAAGTTTTATCTATTTGTTTTAAAAATGATCTACTGAATACTTTTTCTTCCTTTTACTCCACCATGGAAATATTTACTCATATCTAATACATTTTAAATATGATTTGCTTTGCTTATAAATTTCTAGTAATGAATCCACTACATAAAGTGAACACAAAAACATCTTAAAGTCATCACCTAAGATTATATATTAGGATTCACATTGTATTTATTTATTTATTTATTTATTTAATTTTTATTTTTAGAGGGGGCTAGGGGTGGAAGGAGAGGGAGAAAGAAAATCTTAAACAGGCTCCATGCTGAACGCAGAGTCCAATGCAGGGATGTTATCATTTATCCCTGAACAGTGTAACTATTTCAGACCATACATGTGTTTCTTTGTGTTCAGGTTTGAGTTCGGGCTCCTCAGTCAGGTGTATCTTTCTTATTTCCTCAAATTGTCAAGAGAAGAAGACAAAGTCATTTACTTAGACTTTTTTTTTTTTTTTAACTGAATGGAACTTCTACCTGATTCTGCCTCCTTTCCTGTTGGCATGAAATGGGCCAGACCACCCAAAAGAAAATCTAATATTTACATTTATTACTTTCTTGGGTCAGCTCTAATTTTCCAGCTTTCTGTTTGTTCTTCCTGAGCTGCTGCTGTTGTGGAAAGTCTCTTACCTAATACGATAGCGATAGAAATACCAGTTCATTGAAATATTTGGTTAAAGAGGGATGTCATAGAGAATAAGTACATGCTTTAAATATTTTATCTTCAATAAAAATATGTAAATGTTCAGACACTTGCAAATTTAGATGAAACACTTAGGATTTTTCTTTGAGTCAATTCCAATGCCTGGAGTTCTACATTATCTCTTAGAACTTCATCCATAAAACATCTTCAATTTTTCTAGTTTGAGTTTCCTTTTAAAGTGATAATTTCAAGATACTGAACAAGCTATTTGAATGCAGGATCCTCCTGGACACTTACAATCTTTTCCCCAGACTTTGATGAAGTTGTATCTCACTGATAACGTGCTATAAGATTTGCCAATATCTGTCTTTCAAAATAATTCAACTCAGAGTTCATATGAATGAAACTTTTATTTTTACTTTATGTAATATTTATTTAAACTGCCTAATTAAAAAAAGAGTGCAGTAGAAAAAAATAGGCCTGGGAACACAGAATTCAGCAAATTCGAGCAGAAATGTAAGGCATAAAATAGACATCAGTCAGCACAATATACATGGGAAACAAAGAGCGTTTATGAAATGAAAGATTTACTGGAGTGGAGATTGCTTTAAAAATTTTCTAAAGAAATTGTAGTGAATTTCTAATGAAATTGTGATGATACCCAACATCAGTGGGCACCTAAGTGCCAGGCGCTGTTCAAAGTGCTTTACATATTATCACTCATTTAAACCCCACAACAACAACACTATGAGATAGATACTTTTTTTTTATATCCTTTGTATAGATGGAAAAAAACTGCTGTACAGAGAGGTTAAGTGACTTGCCTAAGGTCACATCGCCTTGTGGCTTGCCCCAGAGTTTATGCTATGATTTAGTACACCCTCCTGCTTTCTGCATCGACCTGTTTTCTTCTCTTTTACGGCGTTCTTCCAATCTGCTTTCGTTCCCCTTTTCATTATTAATAACCTCATAATAAAGTGAGGTGCAATTGTGCAAATGCACCTCACTAGTCTTCATATAATGATAAATATTTCTTTTCTTATATTGAGAAACATATAATCAGATGGGGAGAAATGTGGATCTGGGCCATTCGAATGTGGAAAGTAAATGTCAAGTTTATTTACTTTGCAACTCAATTACCAAGTAGAATACTACTGCAAAATGATCTAGGAAGTAACAGAAGTGACTTCCAGGTAGATAAGGTTTAGGATTATCCTGAGATCTTGCTGCTTTACTTATTTTCTATTTCTGCCAGCAAGAGAAGTGATTATTTTCCCATAATTAATTTTCATGAGTTATACGTTAAACTAATTTTAATATTTATTTTTATGCTGTAACTCTCTCCTGAATGATTTAATTAGGTAAGTGCTTTAATCCAAACATCCTTTAGGAATTTTCCTCCTAGTTCTCGTTTGATAATACTATCTACATATTCTTCTCTGATAGGACTAAGGTGAGGCAATCAAGGCAGGTCAAATACAAAATTGAGGGAGGCAAGCACTGTCAGTTGCTGACCTTGCATTTGCATAGCCATGAAGGCCCTCTACCTTTTCTCTAAGATACTCTCTTCACTGAAATGCTTGTGCTCTACAGCACCCCTTTATGACTTACGCAGGTGAAAGTTCCAAACCTTTAGAAGGTGGTGAGGAGAAAGAAATCTGAATAATTGACTTACAGTGCATGGGCTTGCTTATAAAATCAACTTATCGAAACCTTGACAATGTCTAAACGATTTGGTTGTGCCAAAGCTATTTTATGAGTTACTTTACCAGATTCTGGAACAGACAGTGCTCCTCACAGGTAAAACCACAGATCAAAAGAGAACACACACCTTGGGAAAGTTTGCCAGCCATACTTTAGAAAATTGCCCTCGGTATATGTTATTTTGCGTTTAAAGCTACAGATAAAACCCTGGCTTCCAGCATCTTGCCTGTTCCAGAATTTGATGATAGACCGACCAATATAGACTTTCAGATAAACTCCGGAGGGGATTATACATGTACAAATTTCAGTATGAGATAATACTGGTCAAGTTTACTATAGAAGGAGGGAGATCTTAATTATTTGGATTCACAGTTAACATAAGCTACAGAAATCATTATAAAATGAGACTGGCTAGAGTGAATTTC
Source organism: Mellivora capensis (assembly GCA_004024625.1). NCBI lineage: Eukaryota > Metazoa > Chordata > Mammalia > Carnivora > Mustelidae > Mellivora > Mellivora capensis. Next base: position 31,079 of record PISX010001323.1, on the reverse strand, counting down.
AGGTAATCATCACAGCAACTCACTTTGAACAAACAGTACAGCCATTCAGGCGGAGCACTGTGGTCACTGGGTGTAAAGGGTATGTGACACATGAGTGTTAAGTTCTTTTTAGTAAGTACCCTCTTCACAAAGTTAAGAAAAGCAATTTATTCTGTGATTTAATGATTCATACATCCATATGCCTCTGTCTCTTTATATTGAGCACGATTCCTAAAAGTTTGGTGTAGAGGGGAGGGTCTCTTAATAACATAGGTGACTCCAGTATGCAAAATAGTTTCTAGGTGCACATAGTTTTATCTTATAGGGAAAAATTCAGATATACCCTAAACTCCAAAATGGTAGGAAAATGAGAATTTTGCACATATAAATTTTACAAATATGATGGCTGTCCTCTGGGATTTTTTTTTAAGTATGCTCTATGTCCAATGTGGGGCATAACTTCCCTTTGTTACTGAACTATATGTATATATGTTCTTATTATACATTATGCATTACTCATATATATATATATAATTCCCTTATAAATGAGATTTCTTTTATATTGAATTATACTCATCAATTTAGTTTATATGTTATTTTTCAAATTATACTAAATTACATAATTTATAATAGAAGGAAAATTTAAGCAGTACTATGTGTTGGTAGAAAAGGCCAGAGAGAGTTACAGTGGAGGCTTATGTTGGGGCATCAATTTTGCTACTTCTGATTCTAGACCCCTTCCAAAACAAGTAGTAAGCAGTGCATAGGATATAGATTCCATTGTAACTATAGGATGGACGTACTTGGACAACCTTGCAGAGTTCATAAGGATTTCCCAGTGAAACGGTGAAATTTAGTGAGAAGTGGTTCCCAGTAACCATTCCCATCAACAATATGTCATATCTGTATGTTACTAACTGGACTTTGGTTTAGAAATTGTGCATTATTCAGTATAGAGCAAATATCATGGGTTATTTTATTTAGTAAGCAAATGAGACTTTATAAAGAACAGTGCCTACAAAAAGGAAAATTTACCTTGACATCATGTTCTTCTCTATAATGGTATAGGGCACTGCTGAGAAATTGGGAATCCTAGGTTTTGTAATTTCTGACAGCATTTAGTAAGGCTGAAGCAAATAGTCTTTAAATTAAACATAGCATCTCACTTCCTTTTCCTCTCCAAGAATATAGGAAAACAACATGCTTAGGGAATTACAGAAGGAAGAAATCATTTGGGAAAAGCTGATACTAGTTTCCAGACAGGTGATGATAGTGCTTTCCGCTTTGTACTGACCACCAATTTTCTCTTTTCAAGGACATGGAAGAATCAAAACTTTATGAATGACATACTGGTAATTGCACAACAAAATACCTGTGCCGTTGTTTTCTGAAGAAAAATAAATACATTCCTCTACAGATCAAGTTTAATCAGTTCTTTATGATTACAAAAACAAAACAAAAAAATGGATCCATTAGCTACCTACCTTTGAAATGCAAATCTTGGTGTGGCCTTTTTCCTAATTAATAATCACAGGAGCATCATTTTAAATCTATCCTACAGGAGCTTCCCAGCATCCCTCTTTCTATTTAATCTTTTTAAGTAGAAGAAAAAGGAAGCTGTGAGCAGACCAGCAATGCTGTGTCTCCTGTGCATGTTGTAGAAGCAGGAGCACGGTCCTGTTGCCATGGGGCTGGTAACTTACAGTTCTGCTGCTTTCTTCTTTACCACTGCTTCCCTGCCTGTGGACCCCACTGCTTCCCCCCGGACCTCCTCCCTAGCCTTCAGGCAACGTTTGGGTGACCCATGAAGAAATGGAAAATCTGGCTGCTCCAGCAAAAACGGTTAGTCTTACGGCTTTGTTAAACATGAAGAAAAGTCCTTTGGCTGCTATTGGGATGAGAGAGCTATTGTGTGTATGACAGATCAGAGTAATGGGTATGTTTACATAATGAAATGCATGAAAACTAACATTTTTCATTAAGTTTTCATTTTACTGCACTTGGACATTGTAAATGAAGCAGGGCTAGATGGTCATAATGTGGTTAATATCGGAAGAGTTCGTAATATGCAGGCAATAATCAAGGATTTTATAATGCTTATTTATCCATTTTGCAACACTGGGAATTTTTGGTAACAGGTATCTCTTAGTATTGGGCATATTCACAGGCAATGCATGTTCTCAAACCCAATTAAACGTGTAATAGAAAAGTTCAGATTGAACACTCCTTTTTTTTTCTTTTTATTTTTTAAAAAAGATTTATTTATTTATTTGAGAGAGGGGGAAAAGGGGAGGGGTAGAGGGAGAGAGAATCCCAAGCAGACTCCCCGCTGACCATGGAGCCCAGTGTGGGCCTCAATCTCACACAGCCCTGAGATCATGACCTGAGCTGAAATCAGGAGTCAGATGCTTAACCGACTAATCCACCCAGGTGCCCCGAAGACTCATTTTTAATATAATCATCAAGTTTCTTGTACTTTACCAATACAGAACTTAAACTCCACCCCTCCAGAAAATATTCTGTTCATCTGATACTCAAAGCACAGGCTTAAAGAAATTTTTAGTGACTTTGATTATAATTGTCAGCTTTTAAAAATATAATATAACAAATAGTCATTTTTCATTTCAAGTAACAAAGTTGAGTATGTCATACATTCTATTCTTAGCAGCTTTAATTTAATGTCCTTTTGGTTGTATCCACATATGAAAAATTGATTATCTGGTTTATGAAGGATAAAAACGTCAGTGTCATTTTCTGACTGTATTTCTAGTTCAGTTTGTTGGGTTTGGCTTTACTCTTGTTTACTTTTGTTTGTTGTTGACCGTTGCTGAAATCTCCTTGATTACTACAAAGAGTTAGAGGGAAACAGTTACTTCTTGTACTTCATTAATTTACTTTACGTTAGATTATGTTTCATTATGTGTGTGTGTATATGTGTGTATGTATACATTTACATGTGTTGTGTACTTGTGTACATATATAATCGGGAATTTTTATTGTAGCTTTTTTTTACATTGACATTTGGAAAATAACATACTTTTAAGAATTAAAAAAAAGTTTAGGATGAACAGATCAAAAGTATCATGAAAAGTCCATATGTCATATGTGTGTATGTTTAATTAGAATTAACTAGAAACTATGTGGTTGCTCTTGAATTGCTAAATTGATTACTGTGGGTTTGAATAAGGGTCAGTGTGTTTATCTAGTTAAGTCATAACATTTTCAATAACAAACAGTTTTGCTTCCATTAGAATAATTTTTACTGACTTCATTTGAGATTAATTTATATTTATCATCTGCTTTATTAATCATTCCCTGCTGCTAACACAGAAAGAATCTGAGGAAGGAAGCTGGGCCCAGGTAGGAAATTCATATGCTCTAAAACAATATCATTTAGTATGCTATGAGGATATAAAATAAGAAACTGTAGTATGTCATAATATTATAAATCTTCACTTAGCTTAGGTTAGGCTTATATGTATATTTGAATATGCTATGTTTAATACTATATATGTCTTTTTAAATCTCCATATTTTGCAAAAAAAAAGAATATCATTTCATATCTGGCCTCTTTGAAAGGGAAATTTTATTTCTTTTTCAAAAGAATGAACTGTAACTTAAATTTCTCTGAAATTGCCCCTGAATATATTTATTTATTTTTTTTAAAGATTTTATTTATTCATTTGACAGAGATCACAAGTAGGCAGAGAGGCAGGCAGAGAGAGAGGAGGAAGCAGGCTCCTGGCCGAGCAGAGAGCCCAATGTGGGGCTCGATCCCAGGACGCTGGGATCATGACCTGAGCTGAAGGCAGAGGCTTTAACCCACTGAGCCACCCAGGCGCCCCCCCTGAATATATTTAATCAGGAATCATTCAAGTTGGATATAAAAGGGGGTGTTAAAAAAAACCTTATGAAACATATGCTTTAAAGTACAATGGAAAGCATGGGCGGTCTGGGGTTGAAGGCCATGTGTCCACACTGAGCCTACAGGTCCGAAGCCCCTTCCATTAACTGAGACGGCGATATGAGACAGGAATCTGTACTTTGAAAAAGCATGTGTGTTTGCAACGAAGCATTTTTCAGCATTTCCACATGACATGCAACCAAAAGAATTAATGCCTGTAATCGCACATCTGATTCAAACCTTTGACTAATGAGGAAAATTTGGTAGTTATTACTAGGACTGTATATAAGCATTTTTATTTATTTATTTATTTATTTATTTTTAAAGATTTTATTTATTTATTTGACAGACAGAGATCACAAGTAGTCAGAGAGGCAGGCAGAGAGAGAGGAGGAAGCAGGCTCCCCGCCAAGCAGAGAGCCCGATGCGGGGCTCGATCCCAGGACCCTGGGATCATGACCTGAGCCGAAGGCAGAGGCTTTAACCCACTGAGCCACCCAAGCGCCCCTAAACATTTATATTTAACTAGGACTATATTTAAACATTCCTTAAATTGGGGTGGTATTTGGTTTTGATTTTGGTAAGAATTTCATCCTTTTTAAGAACACACAAAAGAAGGGGAGCACCTGAGGCTTTCATTAGAAATATATGTTATAATTACAAATGTGACTTGGTTGTAACATAAAGAACTGAATAAAAGATGCTATAAAATTAGTAGATAGGATAGTCCTTTTTAATAATTGTTCTAGAGGCGATGGTTGACTTGGTTTTCATTTTGGCTGTCATGAATAATGGTTAGATGAGTTCACTCATATTGTTATATTAAATAGCTAGATTTGTCTTTGTTTTTTGATGATACCCTACTTCTTAAATACAGAGTCTGTATATCTAAAAGAGATTGATTCTTTCCAATGACCTTTATGGAACCTGTCTGCATGCTTCACTAGATAACAGCAGTGTCCACACTGCATGCAGTCTCTTACCCTTGTTGTTCCTCTCTCTATTTGTTTACCAAAGTTTCTATTTTCACCTTGAGATTTGCCATTATACCACAGCAAGGATAGCAATAACATTAAAGAGAAGGAAATGGTGGGGTATTAGCTGACAGATAAAAATCACTTAAATTAAATAAATTTAACTATACAAAGAATCTTTAAGTTCAGTATTTATATTATGCCATTAATTCTATTTTTTAATTTAAAAATGCGTATTTGTATAGAATGTAATTTCTTCTGAGAATACAAAACAAACACAATCATTTTCTGTAAGCAGGTGTCACAATACATGTACCCAGAGTTCCATTTTGTCAAATTAAATCAAATACTCAAAGGCTAGGTATTATTTCTGCTTTTTTCCCATATAGCATATTAATTAAATGTCAGTTATAAGAATATGCAGTATCCTCCTATTACCATCTCATTTTATTGGCTAAGAAACTTGACTGCTATAAAACAATTCTAGTGTCCGGTGTTTCTACAGACTCTGGCTTATGGAGATATGAACCACGAGTGGATTGGAAATGAATGGCTTCCCAGCCTGGGGTTACCTCAATACAGAAGTTATTTTATGGAATGCTTGGTAGATGCAAGAATGTTAGATCACCTAACAAAAAAAGATCTCCGCGTCCATTTAAAAATGGTGGATAGCTTCCATCGGTAGGTTTTTTCAAACAGTAATTAAAATGAAACAGTAAATAATGTATATATTGCTAAAACAAAAAGATGTCTAAGAAGTAGAGAATTATGCTATTCAGAACATCTCTGTACATATATTTGGCACATATTTTCATGCAGCAAATCGCAGTGACAATCTAATACAGAGCTGTGTACATATTATGAGCTCAAAGTTTATGGAACCACACATGTACACAATGCAATATAACTTTTTTTCTGTATCTTTTGGAAATGCCATGTTTGTGATTTATATCTGTGTATGTTTTTATATTAGGAAATTATTTATTAAGAATAAAATTAAGTCAGTTTCAACTCTATAAATATATATAGTTATAAATTATATAATTTAGGTATATATTAGAAAAAATTTGAGAAGGAAATCTCTGAAGAAACTGTTTCTTTGTTTTCATATAAATCTTTTAATGTTTTTATTTGTGCATTAATTTTCAGAAAAAAACACTGACTGAATTGTGAGACAGCCATAAGGACCCATGAATAAAATGTAACCTCTTTTTTCAAGTTGTTTACCATCTAGGAGGGAAGAAGAAGCTCGTTCTAATACCATGTCATAAATGTCATGCTGATATCTTTGTAGGTTATGTGAGAAATTGTTGGTTGGATTATGATTCTTTTTTGTTCACTTCAAGTTTTGATTTATTTGTTTTTTAAATATTTATTTATTTATTTGTTTGAGAGAGAGAGCACACTGAGCAGGGGGGAGGAGGAGAGGGAGAAGGAAAAGCAGACTCCTTATTCAGCAGGGAGCCCAATGCAAGGGCTCAATCACAGGACCTTTGGATTATGACCTGAGCCAAAGGACTGAGCCACCCAGGCGTCCCTCAGGTTTTTATTTCAATTCCAGTTAGCATACAGCGTAATACTAGTTTCTGGAGAATTTACGGTTCATCACTTACATACAACACCAGTGTCCATCACAAAAAGTGCCCTCCTTAATACCATCACCCATTTAACCCTTCCTCCACCCAACTCTCTCCATCAACCCTCAGTTTGTTCTCTATAGATGAGTTTGTTTTATGGTTCCATAAGTAGTTTTTTATTATGATAAATTAATAAATATAAATCTAGATGATTTTGGCTTGCAAACCCCGATTTGTTCACATCCTGTCCAACATTTAATTAACGACTGAAATGAAAATGATATAAAAAATCAGATATGTTGATGACATAAAATTAGGATAAAGAGATAATAATTGGAGCTCTTCAATTAAACTTATGGAGCTGTTTTGAATCTTAATACAGTTGTTGATACTGTTGGATTAAATTTAGTAGAGATAAGTATGATGTGGTTTTTACCATTAAAATGTTGGATGGGAATCCATGATTTAGAAGTAGATCAAGTGAAAAAGTTATGATTTATACTTGGCACAAAAATCTCAGTTTTGGTTAATGGCTTACAGGACATATTTAGACTGTGTTTATTGTCAGACTTAGTGAAGTTCTACCATATGGTGAGATGACAATAAGAAACTGTATTAATATATGGGCATTAAATTGTTATTGATAAAGTGTTAAGAGTCCAGTGGTAAGTTAAATTAATTTTTTAAAATATATTTAATTTAACTTTTTTTTTAATTTTGAGAGAGAGAGAAGGAGAGAGAGCAAGTGAGTTCTCATGCAAGCTAGGAGGAGGGAAGAGGGAGATGGAGAGAGAATCTTAAGCAGGCTTGACTCCCAGTGTGGAGCTGGATGCAGGGCTCAGTCCCACGACCCTGAGACCATGACCCTAGCTGAAACCGAGAGTCAGACATCCAACTGACTGAGCCACCCAGGCACCATGAGAAGTTGAATAAATTAAAGACATTTAGCTTGGATAAGGATAGACTTTAGATGTTTTCGTGTTTTGATATTATTACATGGTGGAAGAATAATATCTGCTCTGTTGAACATGTGCTTTTCTAGTTCAAATAATTGTAGATAGTAGGTGAATAATTCTGTTCAATAGAAAGATCAGCTTTGTAGGACTCCCAATTACCCTATCACATACACACTATTAGGCAGTGAGTTCCCTGTCCCTGAACTCAAATTTTGTGTGGTTGTAGTAGATTTTCAAATATTAAAATCTTTGATGACATATTTGTGGCTGTTTCCCATTCTTCACTGATTGACTTTTGTTTTACATTATAGTAAAAATGATTATTACATCGATCAAGGTTTGTTTGTTTTTTTTACTAAAAATTACAGAAACAGTGGGGTTCTCTTGGTTCAGGGAAATACACAAGCTTCATCTTTATGCTGTGCTTAGTTCTGACTTAAAGCAGGTAGAACTGACTGCATAGAGAATCCCACTGTCGTTATGGCCCGGCTTTCCATCTGGTAGACATTGATGTAATAATATATATCCTCCTTATAGTACAATTTTATATTACGTATACATATTTGACAGAAATGAGCCAAGAGCCATTGGTTTAACCTCAAGCTACCTAACGTCTGTGGCTGTTATTGTATCAGTGTCATCTGTTTTTCCACTACATTAATTTGTTGGGGCTGCCATAACAAAACACCACAGACTGTGTGGCTTAAATAACAGAAATTTATTTGATCGCAGTTCTGGAGTCGAGAATTTCAAGATCAAGGTGTCAGCATGATTGGTTTCCTTTGGCTTGCCGATGGCTGACTTCTTCTTGTGTCCTTACATGATCTTTCCTCTGTGTGTGCACTTTCCTGGTTTCTCTGCATGTCCAAATTTCCTCTTCTTTTTAAAAAAAAAATTTATTGATTTAAAGAAACCTCTATACCAAACATGAGGCTCAAACTCACGACCCCAACATCAAGAGTCGTACACTCTTCTGACTGAGCCCACCAGGTACCCCCAAATTTCCTCTTCTTATAAGGGCACCTACCAGTGAGACTAGAATAGTATCCACCCTAAGGGCCATATTTTAATTGATTTACATTTTTTAAAACCCTATCTTCAAATATAGTCATATTTGGAAATACTGAGGATTAGGGCTAGAACATTTGAATTTGAGGGGACATAATTCAGCCCATAACACTTTGATTTGTTCCCATTTCTTCTGATTCTGAAATATTTTAACTCAGCATTGTCCTTATTAAAATGGAAGGCTTAGAAATGCGTCCACTGCTTGGGTGTAATCTGGCCAGTGTGTGTGGCTAAATTTGTGTGTATTTCTAAACAAGAAACCACTAATAACAATGCTCTTTACTCTTGAAGCCTAGAAATTCTTTTTTCCTATTTTACTCTTTCACATCTTTTATATTTAATATCACCATGTCTTTCTTCTTTCTTCTCTCTGAACATCTCTAGTGTCTGTGTTTTCTTTGTATGCTCATGGCAGTTGTCCTTTCTGTGCCCTTTATTTTCACAGCATTAACCCCTTAATTGATTTCCTTATCCTTAGGTTTACCTATTCTCCCCATCTCCAGTTTTCCTGCCAGGTTAATCTTCTTACACCGAAACCAAAAAAAAAAAAAAAAAAATTTATGATCAATTCTTTTTGCTTTGAAAACCATCCAGACAGTTCTCTGGCTAGATATATTCCACACTTAGGCTGAATTCAGGCTTTCCATAATGTTACCCCATTCTCCATATGTAATCATATTCCTTCTTATTTCCTGGCATGGATTTCCAACTCTGTACAGTATGTCTATCACCACACATTTAAAATTTCATTGGCAACCCTGTGTTCGGGCACTGCATTTTCTTTAATAACCCTTTTTCTGCTACCTGACCTTTAAGGATCTGATCAGTTTTCTACTCTTCCACAATATCCTTTCCACACAGAACTTCATTATCTGCTGACTCATTTCTTTCACATATTCTGTATCACTGAGAGGGGGTAGCTATTCATTTTGGTATGTGGTTCCCTGTCTAACTTTAACTTATTCATTTGTTTATGTTTTTCTCATCAGCTTAAGAAGAAAGTATTCATTTCTTATAAATTTCTTCCTTTCATCATAATAGTGGCTTTAAATTCTTTCCAAATGAGTAAACTGTTCATTTGTCTACAAATAATGTCAAAATAGCTTGATGGAAGAAAAAGACATGGAGGAACAACATAATCCACAGTTATTTTCAAGATTGTGGTGGAAAACAAACTACAGTTTGTTTTCCACCAGTACTAAAGGATTTAATTACAAATGTAATTTATTATTTCATTGCCCTCAGAAGTAGTACATAGTGTTGACTATGCTTAATCAAAGAACATTTATTATTTGCTGAGTAAATTCAATGTGTTTTCTTCTTTTTTAAAAAAATAATAGAACAAGTTTACAATATGGAATTATGTGCTTAAAGAGGTTGAATTATGACAGAAAAGAACTAGAAAGAAGACGGGAAGCAAGCCAACATGAAATCAAAGGTACTATGGCTTTCTTTCATATCAAATGCCTTTTTTTCTGGGATTTTTAGCTTTCACTTTTATGAACCCCAGATGCTCTATATGTTACAAGGTCACTAAGTAGCGTAACTATTTATGTCACTAGTTAGAATAGTGTCATCATTATTTTTTTGTTTTTAAGAAACATTAAACATAAACATAAAAAATATAGCATCACTTTGTAAGGTGAATATCCATCCCATCTAGAATGTATTCTTGAATTTTTTTAAAATTGCGTTGACCCCCTTATGAACAAATGAATCATGAACAAATGAATAAATTGAGATGTACTCCTTTTAACCTGTGAATTATATAGTCTCTTTGTCCTAAAGATATCTTCAGGTAGATATTTTTGTCAAACTTTTAATAGAACATTCTCATATGATTCAGAGAAATATGGTCTATAATTTATTTATAGCAGTTCACCTTTGGTTTATATCATTTGAATTTTCTTTCAGTGCTTGGAAATTTTATTTTTGTACTATAGTTACAGAAATTATACAGGGATTTTATATAGAAGTTACACAGAGATTTCACCTCTATAAATGAGACTAATCCATTAACAATTTTAGCTATAATTGTTAAGTCAAAGAAATGATTTAGAAGCATTACTAATTGCTGCAATTATTGTGTGTACAAAAAGGTTTGATTTGAACAAGAAAAGACACTCTCTATTACAGATTAGAAAAGTATTGTATTTAATATTAATCCTCTAAATGTTGAGAAATACCTTAATATACAGGGGAAAGAATTGTTTAAAAGAACATTTTAGATCCTATATTTATTAGGCACCACTTTACTTTTATTACTGTTGTTGAAAGAATTTCATTGTTGGATATAGGTATCTCTGGGTCTTTTTCAGTAAAAGTCATCAGTCCCCTTAGGTCCATTCATACTTTTTCAAAGGAAAAAATTTCTCATTAAGGGAAATATCACCAAATTTTTTGTTGAGGGTTTTGGATACAAGCAATGTTCCCATTTACTCTTCACCAAGTGTTGATATGTGGGAGCATTTCACCAAATTCAATAAGTGTTTGTACATTAACTGTTCACAGTTAGGCATGAGTCAGTTTTCATCTTCACTTTCTTTGGGGCTCACTTTTTGGGGGGGGCTCACTTTAAATATGAAAATAGTATGTGGTGCACGTTACGTTACCCTTTCCTTCCTATCCAAGTTTAGTGCTGTTTTATTCTTTAGGATTATCTTAGACTTCTATCATTTTCATTTGTGATAAACAGTGTCAGAAATTACCTTTATCTTCGGCAGTTTTGGGACAACACATTAATTCTAGTAGAATGGGCTTGAATGCACATGAAGGTGATTAGTTAATAATATATTTTTCTGTATATGGTTCATTGGAGGGTAGATAGATACACAATAGATTTTTTTTTTAACAGTTCATTTGACTCATTACTTAGGAGCAAGAAAGTGTTTTTCCATTATCAAAATTGAGTTGATTTCACTTTATTTTGGGGCCCCAGGAAATTGCAAGTTGTTTTCAGTACTTTGTCATTCAGTTGAATTGAAATTTGGGAACAATTGATCAAAGAAAGACCTTAGAAAGAAGTCTATACTTGACCTAACAAAAGATGTTTTAGCACACAAATAGATCTTACCCATGGGAAACCACTTTCTAGTTTTCTTTCTGAAGTATTTTTTTCTAATCTGTAATAGGGAGTGTCTTTTCTTATTCAAAGATTTTATTATGCTTGGTCTCACCACATGGAATGTTTCATATATAGGTAGATGTAAAAGAGAAGGAGAAATTACCCATTTGGCCCTATACCAAATATTGTATTAGTTTTTGGCAGCTACTGGTTACAGCATAACCCTGAGAAAAACTGCTGTGATTCACTAGGATTGTACACACAGAGTTCCATGTGATAGGAGGCTGTGAGTGAGAGTGTAAATAGCCACAGTTTCCTGTAACTGATCCAATGACATTTGCAGGAATAAGTCTTGATGCTGACGAGGGGTCTCTGTTATTATCTGAAGTGTTAATTGACCTTGACCTTAATAAACAGCTTTCTGAAATGAGGGAACCATGTGAATATCAAGAATGTGCTAACATTTAATTTGTTGCTAGGAAACAGTCAACACTGATGTCTAGCCATTTATTGTTGAGGTCAAGAGGATCCTTACAAAAAGCTTTAAAGTCAGGGCATAAATTTTTCTTGAAAATAGATTTATAGAAAGGAATCTGATTTACAAAATTTTTTTAAAAAGCAAATTGCTGTTCAGAAGGAATAAAGTTTAGATTAGTGCTTTATTTACCTTCACCTTATAAGTAAATGGATTATCTTCTATTTATAATTTTATAAATTTGAGGACTCTTAGCTACAGGTGTGGCAATGGAATTTTTAATGAAGATATATTGTAGAAATACGGTAAATACAAATGTCTTGTCTATATTTGCAGAAATACAGTAAATACAAATGTCAAAATATAAGCCCATCTCTAAAAAAGAACAAGCTCTTCCTACTTACAGATCCACTTCGTGCAAAAAAAACTGAGCGGTTTTGTTATTTTTTGAGGAAATGGTTGTAGCATTACTTTTAAAAAATACTGCACTTAGTGAAAGCAATTGGAGACTGATGCTGTCAGCCACACCTACCTGCCCAGTTTCTGAAGGGCAAGTTTAGTGCAACCGGTCATTTGAATCAATCAGTTGTTATCAACAGCAGTTGGTTAATTTAATCACAGTATAATACTAACCAATTTATATCCCATTTTCTGAGACTTAACACCTTAGTGGAACAAGCTAATGAAAACTCAGAGGAAAATATATACTTTAGGAATGACCCACGGAGACCCAGTGAATGAATGTGTGTGTGTGTGTGTGTGTGTGTGTGTGTGTACTATAAAATTTCTCTATATAGTAAAGTTCATTAAGAAAGTCTTTGCCTTGTTGAAGACATGAAGAAAGAAAGACCCATAAGTGTGAGGGAGACAGTAAAATTTCCTAAAAGAAATTTCCCTAAAGAAATTCATTCTGCTTTGGCTGAAACAGGAAACGGTAATAAGACTGGGAGGTGGGCATTATGAGTCTTTCTTCACATGTTCCTCATTAACTTAAAAAAAAATAAGGATTAGAAAAGATATATAGAAAATCCAAGTAATCCAATGATATGCCATATGATTCAAATTAATATGTGAATTAAGCAGGGTCTATATATTAAGATTCAATATGGCTAAAAAGAAATGAAATACCAGACCGCGAAAATACCATAGACTCATACCACTAACTGAAAGAAGAGTAGTAAATGATTATACTGTAAGAATCATACCATATGATTCCAACTATATGGCATTCTGGAAGACGTTAAACTATGGACACAAGAACAATGGGTCACTGGTTGCCTGTTGAGTGGAGAGGGAAGAATAAATAAATGTTGCACAGGGGATGTTTAGGGCAGTGAAGCTATTCTGTATGTATGATAATATAATGATGAATACATGTCATTATACATTTGTCCAAACCTGTCGAGTGTACATCACCAAGAATGAACCCTAATGTTAGCTGTGGACTTGGTGTCAATGCCGGTTTGCCTAATGGAACAATGAAGCACTCTGGTGAGGGATTTTATAGTCAGGAGGGCTGTGTATCTACGGGGACAGGGGCTATATGGAAACACCGTACTTCCCACTCAATTTTGCTGTGAACTTAAAAATACTCTTAAAAGTACAGGTTGTCTTAAAGTTTCAACAGAAAAAAAGCCACTATATTTCCCAAAGTATTCTTTATACTTTTTCTGAAATACAACAGAAATATATTGTCTCATAGTTCTGGAGGCTGGATGAAGGTGTCAGCAGGGTTGGTCCTTTGAAGGGCTTTAGGAAGACCCAGTTCCATGCCTCTCCCCTACTTTCTGGTGGTTTTCTGTCAATCTTGATGTTTCTTGACTTTAAACATATCACCTTGATCTCTGCCTTGATCTTCATGTTGTTTTCCTTGTGTGCATATCTTACTTCCAACTTTCCCCTTTTTGGAAGGAAATCATCATATTGGACAGGGGCCCACCCTAATAACCTTATTTTAACTAGATTACTTCAATAAAGAACATATCTCTAAATAAGGCCACATTTTGAGGTAGTGGGGATTAGGACTTTAACATATGAATATTGGGAGGACACAACTCAATCTTTAACAACAACAAATTTACCATAATGGCTACAAACAAGCAAATAAAACAAAACATATGAAAAATACAAAGTATTGGTAAAGATGCAGATTTTTATACATTGCCACTGGAGGTTTAAATTGTGAGAGTAGAATCTATTTAGTATACCTGTGGATATTCAAAGCAGTACTATCCTTAACACCCACAGTGGAATCTAGCCAAGTGTCCATCAACTGTAGAATGGATCAATTGTGGCATAATCGTACAATGGAATACTAAGTAAAGATGAAAATAAGCAAGAGACGTCTGTTTTCCATAGCACAGATGAATCCCATATTGAGTGAAAAACACAGACACAAAAGTACATATTGTATAATTTCACTTATAAAAAACTAAAAAAATCAAACTTCAAAAAACTAATCTGAACTAAGAATAGTTAGAATACTGGTTACTGGGGACCTGAGGACAGAGACTGAGAACCTGACATGAGGGGACCCTGTGGGGCAGAGATATCACTCTGTTGCTTTAATGGTATGCACAATCCTAACTTGATGATAAATGAACGCATTAGGACAAATGAGTAATGCTTTTGAAAAACTTAAACAATATATACTCTGCCCCCCACTTGTGACTTGACCAAGTGCTTGACTTTTGCATTAATATGTGATTGAAAAATAATGAATTGACAAAGTAGTAGGTTAAGTAGCAAACTATGGAATCCTCGTTCCATCTTAGTGCTCAGTTCTTTGATTTACTGCTTCAGGTAAAAGGAATAAAAAGGTATCTCTAGTCCATATTCAATATTTAATGAGTAGTTAAAAAACAATGATGAAGAACCATACTAGCTTCTCATTTTGTCATCTTTACTGAAGAGCTGTGTATCAAGACACAAATGAGAAATGTCCCCATCTGGTGATAAAATCATTGAACTTCAGACAGACCCCTAGAGCTCCAGAATGTAAACAGGAAACACTTTGAGACATTGTGTTCGGGATGATGGAAGTGCTTTTCAGTGATAACAAACACTCTTCCAATGACAACTTTTTTTTTTCTAGGCTATAAGTAGCATAGAAGAGTTACAAGAAGGTAAATACATGCAACACACGGGGGTCAGGTACATCAGCGAGCAGATCAAGAAATCGGCATAAATGCTGACTTGGCCAGACACCTGTGGCTCATTTCAGCCAATAGGTTTATTTATCGTGGAAAAGATTGCAGCCTAAAATGATGCACCTCTTCTCCTAGATGTGTTGGTGTGGAGCAATGATCGAGTTATTCGCTGGATACAAGCAATTGGACTCCGAGAATATGCAAATAATATTCTTGAAAGCGGTGTGCACGGCTCACTAATAGCCCTGGATGAGAACTTTGACTACAGCAGCTTAGCATTATTACTACAGATTCCAACACAGAACACCCAGGCAAGCCCCTTTATGCTGTCACTGCACTGTGTCCTAATTTATATAACGATAAACTAAACTTTTAGGGAAAAAATAAAAGTTGGCTGTGTATTCATGATTCCTAATGAGAGCTCAGCTCAACCTTTGAAATGTGTCACTGGGGCTTTAATTTCAAGCCACTGGATTTCTAGCCAAAACAAAATCATAAAATTAAGCAGGAAAAGGGATTTAGAGGTTATGTAGTCCAACCTTCCACCTGAATGCCAGATTTCCCAAAACAATGTCCCTGGCAGATGGCTTTCAGTCTCTGCCTCTCTGAGAGGTGTTCATTTCTATTTACATGTCTGAATTAGACAGACACTTAGCAATGAGGATGCCATTGATTCCCCAGCCTGGATAATTATCTGAAATCATCAGAGTTCCTTAAAAACTTAAAGCCTTCAAACCATCACAGGCCTAAGAAATCAGATACCCAGAGATATGGTGTAGGAATCCTGAGTATCTCAAGTTCCCCCAAATAATGATCATTGGCCAGGTTTGAGAATAGACATGATAAATATCAGACACAGATGTGACAAAAATTTGGCAGTCAGCTTCACTTTTTATTTTGTTTTTATATATTGCAAAGTTTATATAAAATACTCAGTTGGATTGAAGTAAGGTGACTTACTTTACTTACTTACTTACTTACTTTGGAGTAAAATAAAGTGAGGTCAGTGCCCCTTGACCTCAGACATGTATGCATGGCCATCTCTCCATTGTCCACAGACTAAAAAAATTGCCCTACCTTAGATTTATAACTAAAACTTACAATAGCTTGTAGACATGGAGGACTAAAAACTGAAGCCCCCATAAATAAGATAGGATTTGTAATGTTTTCTTCAAATGAATGCAGTCTTTATCGTTTTTAAAATATAATGTGACTTTTGCAATGATAACTGTACTTTCATGTCAACAGGCAAGGCAGATCCTCGAAAGAGAGTATAATAACCTCCTGGCTCTGGGAACCGAACGGCGACTAGACGAAGTAAGTCCTTCTGTATCATTCACAAGGGATCTCAGAGAGTACAAATAAAACGGCTTTCAAGGAATAGTGCTCAAAAATTAATCAGATGCTTGTTCCCTGGATAGAATCTAGAATTTTCCCCACTATTGTTCTTAAATATTAAATTTTATGACTCATTTGGTTTTGGAAAACCTTTATGAATTCATAAATATTATATCAGCAGTTAGGAACATGAAGGAGTAATTCAGAAACAGACTCTTTTATGAGCTGAGACTACAGAATTATGTTGAGTGACATTAAAAAAAAGCAATGATAACACTAATCCTGATAAATTCAGCTTTTTAATAAGGAATGTGCTTATTTCTTAAATATCAGTATATCTTCACAGGAAATTTTAGGATATTAAAATGAAGAGAAAACTGGCTTTCAGTAAAGGGGAAGCTTTTCATCATTTCATATAGCAATATTGAGTTTTCCTTAAAAACATATGAAAACAGGGCGCCTGGGTGGCTCAGTAGCTTAAAGCCTCTGCCTTCGGCTCAGGTCATGATCCCAGGGTCCTGGGATAGAGCCCTGCATCGGGCTCTCTGCTCAGCAGGGAGCCTGCTTCCTCGTCTCTCTCTGCCTGCCTCTCTGCCTACTTGTGATCTCTGTCTGTCAAATAAATAAATAAAATCTTTTAAAAAAAAAAGAATTAAAAAAAAATATGAAAACATTTCGACAGTCATAGGATTTGAAAGCCATATGGAATGTAAGAATCCCAAGCATCGTATATGCATGTTTAAATTATTTGGAAAATAATAAACATGTAAGTAGCCTCCTGAGATAAAGGAACACAAGAGGCACAAGGACTTTAACAGTCCTTCTGAGTTTTTTTGTTTGTTTTTAAAGATTTTATTTATTTATTTATTTATTTATTTATTTGACAGAGATCACAAGCAGGCAGAGAGTGGGGGGAAGCAGTCTCCCTGCTGAGCAGAGAGCCTAATGCAGGGCTCAATCCCAGGACCCTGAGATCGTGACCCGAGTTGAAGGCAGAGGCTTAACCCACTGAGCCACCCAGGTGCCTCCCTTCTGAGTTTTTTACAGGCCCTTTCTGGAAGAAGTAAGAAGAAAACCAGAGTATGAAGTAAAAAATGCAAAATGCAAATTGCAAAATGCAGGTGTTTCTTGGCTATAGAGAAAATCTCATTAAAATAATTTTGTGAATGAACCCAACAAATCCTCAAGTGAGGCAATTATTCCACATTCAAATGGGCAGGGCAGATGATATTGGATTTATAAAACCCATTAGCAGAGGAGGTTATAGACAGATTAGCTGTACAGTCTTGACATCACCTAACTTCCTATAAATTCATACTCCTGTCCAATCAGAGTAATGATTCATGTTTTTAAAACCCAGTTAATACTGAACTTATTTTTATTTTATAAGTTGTTTGATAATCTTATGTCCTTAATCTTAATTGTTGAATCAAAAAGATAGTCTACATAAACCCTGTATCCTTTTGAACACAATTATTCTACTTGCTTAAAAGTTGCAGAAGGAATTTTAATAAAAACTATTAAAGATCTGTCTATTGCTATATTTTTAAATGTGGATTGACCCAAAGGAGCCAGGTAGAGACACAAGCCTGTATGAGTTAGTGTTGCTTTCTGAAAGAAGAAATAAGCAGAAAGGTCTAAATGGAATGTGACTATCTGCCTTTAAAATACGCTGCATCTTTTTCTTTTTGTTAAAAATATGGCACATGATTTTATCACTCAAACTCTGCACTCTCTTTTGTCCTAGTTTTTTTTTGTTTTTGTTATCTATTATTTATTTATTTTTAATTTTGGGGGTGTGCGAACAAAAAAATAGCTTAAACAACTTACCCAGAACCAGAGTGTGCTTGTTTCTGGGGCTGATTACATTCAGATTCCACTAAAAGAATTTGAGAAGTGCTCATGTGCTTCTACAGACTTTGACTTCATTTAATTGATTATCTTTTAGCCTCACCTCATGGAAACTTTGTCCTCTGATGTTATCGCTTGTAGGTCCTATTAGCTTCCTGCAGTAACACTGCATTAAAAGAGCCACACAATAGACCTCTACCCCTGAAACAAATAATACATTATATGTTAATTTTTAAAAAAAAGAGCGTTAGGTTACCTAAAAAAAAAAAAGAGCAAAAGGAATCATTATTTAAATCCTTAATTGCTTATTTTTCACTCCTTAACCCATACATTATAGGAGCTGTAGATCCCTACAATGTAATGTAGTGATTCATAGAGCTGAAGAATATTTATCTTTATGCAAGAACTCTCAAAATTCAAGAAATCAAAGAGGCCACAACTGTGAAATTCTGCTCCTTTTCTTTATTTATAAACATTTGAGGCCTAAGACCATGCAGAACCTGGCAGCTGAGAAAAGGAATAGCAGAGAACTCTTAAACTATAAACTGGCTACCTAGTCTAAACCAAATTTAGATTTGGGTAATAAGGATTCTACTAGAACAATGGCTATATCTATAGAGATACACAGATTTACATATAATTTCATAAATGATCTTCTCTTCCAAAATGACTCTGAATGTCAATTATATTAGCAGTCTACGATGAAGAATAACTTATAGTCTTACTCAATTATAACATGATAATTTGAGCTAAATGTTGACCTGTTTTATTCTATATGCCAAAATGAAGTCACCTGAGCTAGTAGGGTCAACCCCACATACTGAGCTGGAACTTCAGGGCATAGACAGCCATTGCTTAGATAAGAAACTTAACCATATAAGAAGCTAAGATCTATGTAGAATGATTCATAGATTTCTTAGAATTTGACAATAAGAAAATTTTGTGCTTAATAAACAATAATACTAGTTAGACACTAGGTTACATGTCACTCCTTACAAATTCAGAGAAAGTTCATTGTATCAGAGCAGATACTTTATATGCACAGAGAGAGAAGAGAGTATATCATAATGATGTACCAGCATTACACTTGTAAAACAGCAACCAGAATTATATTCTGCTTTTAGTGGCATATAAGGAGCATGTGGATTTATTAAAAGGATGGTTTCCAGGCTGCACAGGTTTTTCAGTAAACTACAAGGTAATTAGTATCAGCTGAAATCTGACAAATGACAAATTTAGAGTTTCCTACACAGACTATGGGCAGTAGTATCTCATGTGTTCCAGGCTGTATCAAACATAGCTTTTTCCTTTCTCTTGTTTACATAAAAGTAAAATTCATGAAGTGGTTCTTCAGGTTTGTGAGTCAAATGCAGTTCGCCCAACACCTGTTAAACTAAGTATGTCATCTCGGACGGTAACATGAGTTGGCTTAAAGTGTAACAAAGAAGAGGTCATATTCTTTTCAGGGAAACATTTGTAGCTTTACTTTAGATTTTCAAAACTGTTTACTTTTAGAGATAGCAAACCTTAAGATTTGAAGTCACAGGAACATTTTTATAAAAGCATTTCTGTTGCAAATCTCCCATGCTATCATTTTGGAATCAGTAGAACTCTCAAAATAAAGCACAGTGTTTCATATGTATGCTTTACAAACCGAATATAAATCCTCAGTATTACCTGTTTCTAAGCACACAGTTTTAAGTAGCTGGACTAGTTTACTTGTTATCACATCAGATTATAATTCTGTTATTGGCAGAGTGATGACAAGAATTTCAGGCGTGGGTCAACATGGAGAAGACAGTTTCCGCCCCGTGAAGTACACGGAATCAGCATGATGCCTGGCTCCTCAGAAACGTTACCGGCTGGATTCAGGTTAACCACAACATCGGGGCAATCGAGGAAAATGACAACGGATGGTACAGTAGTTTTGCATTTCTGCTTATAAAGTAAAACAAAACAGAACCAAAAAACCTGTTTAGCAAAAGCTAGTATCATTCTCTGACCTTGCATAGCTTTCTGGAATTCTTTTCTTAAGTTGGTTTGCTCTGCTTGAAGTTTACTTTGCTTTCACCAAAAACCAGACTCTTGGAATCGGCTGATGCATGAACCCATGGCACCTCGTTTACATTTTTTAAAAAGAATTTAGAAAATCCTAAAAAGGACAGTTTTGGCTAATGTCCACATCTAGGAAGAACAATACTCATCTGCATGATTTGTGTTTCTTTACTCTTCTATTCTCAAAGTAAAGAATTTGTTTAGTTAGAGGTTGGATTTGGACTAATGGTCCTTAGTGAATGGAAATGAACTCTGTGGTCACCCTACATGTTTGAACATTATGAGTTTTATATTTTGTCTTAGAAACCCAGACTCATCAGATATTTTCACCTCTGACCAAGGCAGAAGGCCTTAAATAAACAAGCACAACTATGAGAAGAGAATTAAACAAACACAAAGCCAACAGTAATTCCCAATTAGTATTATTTCCTTCTGTGGACATTAGACTTGTGTTACATACTTCACAAAGGAAAAAAGCCATTCTGAAGGAGAGACCACTTTGAAATAGTAGTCACAAAGTTATTTCTATTTGGTAGGCATTAAAAAAATAGCTTCCCCCTCTCTTTTAGACAATTGCCCAGAGTCATTATTTCTTTTCAAGGTTATAGCTCTCATGGCCCTTAAAATTAGTTTCAATATAAATCATGATCTCTGATCTACACATCTTCTCACCTGTTAATATTATGGAACATGTTAACAAAATTCATGAGGAATCTAATGTGATTCAAATTAGTGAAGAAGCTCTTCAATGCTTGGAGGGGGGAGAAAAATCCACTATCTGGAATTCTCTAGAAGCAATCTTCGCTTCAAAAACAGAAGCGCGGTGGGGAGCTGCTTTCCTTACAGGCTTCTAAGGAGGAATACACAACTCGAAAGCCCAGCTGAATCACACTGGAGTAACTTTTCATTAGTAACTTGGTCTAGCGGGAAGGGAGAGGAGTGGCTCACATCTGAGAGAAAGCAGGTCTACTAATATGTTAAGGATCCCTTTACGCAGGGGGTCATCCTTCTCATCTGAGATTCTGTACTCCATCATCCAAGTTCCTCTAAAGCCCTTTTCTCCGTTCGCAGTTGCTTCATCAAGACTGCAGAGGTTAGACAACTCCACTGTTCGCACATACTCATGTTGACAAGCCACTCAAAGGAGGCAGCACTGACTTGCTGTGAGTAGCTTCCCTTGGCTGACCAAAAACAAACCATCCCAAGGCGGCACCTCCATAGAGCAGGAAATATACACGACACGCTTTGGGATGGCCTAGCAGTCCAGAAGGGAGATCACCCTTTCGGCTTGCTAGATGGTAGGAGACGAGTCTTAGTATCGTAGCTCTGAATCGAGTCCTTCCGATCACCATCTGCCCGCTCTGACCGATGTAAAGTCCTGCTGTTGGAGGCCTGCCACTATCTTATGACACATCAGCAGGTCGCAGCCCCGGCCACCAGCACCTACTTTTGAGTAGCATTTTATATGGACGCACATAGGGTTTTACTGAGGACAGTTTGACACTTTGAGAATGACACACTTTTAAGTGAGTATTTTATGCAGGAGAAGCTGAAGTAAGCAGAGAGTGATTTTAGTAGGTACAGAGTCAAATAGCAGAGACAGGAAAATGTCCTAGAGGTGGTTTATTATTAAAAACAATAGACTTACAATTTTTGAACTTTTAGCATGTTGTTTTCCATCGCTTTTTTTTATATTTGTTGAAAACAAATAAATGGGTTTTAAGGAGCTGGGGCTTACGGCACAGGAACAAAGTGAAATTATAAGAATGCAAGTAGGACTAAAACCTTGATGATACAATTGTAAGCTAGCAGCAGGCATTTGTTTTAAGAGAAATACTTAGCTGTAAAAAAATCCACTTCCAAGTCCATATAAAAATGGGAGTTCGACTGAAAAACAGTCAGTAGTTAGACTGTGGTTTCCTGGATTATGCATGTCAAGTGCTCATGAAATTTTTTTAACCTAAAACTGAGTTTTACCAAAATATTTACCATTTATAATAAATTAATATTTTGGAAAAATAATTTTTAAAGCAATATTTGGAACCCAGTGTGTGCCCAGGGATGTGGAGAGGAAACAGTTATAGGCAGAGGAACAGCTCATCTTGTGCTGTTTATTCATTGCCTTGAACTAAAAGCTCCATGCAATTTATTGTTGGTCTTTGGGGCCTAATATGGGAGCTGGTGTGCTGCCTTATTTGGGTCACTATTTGAAGCTGCTGATAAAACAAAAAGCTTTCTGATAAGAGATTTAATTTCAGAATGTAAAACCCAACATTAAAAATTTAATTACGGTATACAATTTGGCATCTAATTAGGCATGATCTAAAGTATATAATGATTCGGCTAAATAAGAGGCTTTCCAAAATACTGTTTGTAATAGCTTCTACACATAACATGATAATTTCCCCAGGAACTGAATAGTTCACTAATTTACAAATGACTATTTAATATGTGGAGTAGTGCTTGCTTCTTAGTTCCTGACTGATGGGTAGAATTACTCTTTAACTATTTGCAGTCTGTATTTTGTGCATGGCATTCTAGTTCATATTTCCCAGTTTTTGCCATTAAATGGAATAAAGGTATTTATTTTTACAATGACCTAATCGGGGGCAGCCAATTTCTGTTAGCACTTTTATTAAAATAATTCAGAACATGTCATTTGTTGCTTCATTTGTGTCGGGAAGAGAAACTGTGAGCTTTTCCTAAGCATAGTATGACAGAAAAGAATCAGTGATGGCACATCAGATATGTCATTTATTAGCATTTTGTTTTGTCACAGTTCAAAAAAGGTGTCTTTTGAAGAGCTCTAAAAGATATGAACTAGAATAGGCCTCTCTTCCATGGAATAGGTCAATTCAACCAAATTTACTGATGAGCAAGCTCTAAATTTTTCAAAAGGACAGCTCACATTTTCTGTGAATACCTTTGTTTCTATTTACCACCATGCTTTCCACAAACTTGAGCAAATCTTGTTATTTATTAAGTTGGCCTGCACAAAATCGGAGAAGAGCAAATGTTAATTACCTACAGCTTTCGGTCAGATCCTAGCTGACATTCTGTTTACAGACTCCCAGGGCAGATGTAGGCAGGCTGCATGGAGATCACCAATGGTGGCAGAGGGGGAATTGTCCAGGCTGGGAGCTGTGGGTAGACTAACGGTGTGCATTAAATATTTTAGATGTCTTTTCCGTCTACTCTACCTAAAGTGCACTACCATCTCGGAAGACGAACAGTGAAGACCTTTGTGAAAACTGAATTCTAAGGAAACAACCACAAGTAATGGCTTATTCAGCTGAAAATGTGATCTGGGGGGAGTCCGATATTAAGTTTGATTCGTTTACTACAATTGTAAGAAAATGCTTAAGTCATTTGAATAATAAGCATCATCCACATCATAAATTCTGTACAACAGCTTTTATGAAATGGAGCCACTGTTTTTTTCATGTTTTATTGTAATATACTAGGCATTTATGTATTACTGTGTATGTATTTCTTTTTAAATGTGTAAGTCTTATGTAAATGGATATAAATATGATTTTTAAAAAAATAAAATATATGGTTCATGGAGTCTCGAGTGCAAACATTTGACAATTCCAAGTACTGTTTGTATTTTACCATTCCACCATTTTTATAGTTTTTGAATTGTAACAGTCAAATCGGTATGTTTCTCCTTCAAGTCTGTCAATACTTAAAGCTGAAAACCTGCCTCTGATCATGTAAAAAGGAATGATTTAACCTGGAACTGGAGCCAAAAATAGTCCTTTAAAGGCAATCAGGGATGTCCTATATCTTTAGAAATAGCACTGTGATGGCTCGATCTCCTTTTCAATACAAAACAGAGCTAAACTGTTTACAAGAGTCAGAAGCAATTATCTAAAAAAATTTATAAAGAATAAACATTATCTTCTCTTGTTACCTGTGGACCAAGAAAAAAAAGAACTTCTTTACTAAGAACCACATGCTCATCAGATATCTTGAACCGCCAGCCAGCACTGCTCAGTGAATGTCAACCACTGCAGAGTCTGAGGCTCATTTCCATTGAAAAAAATAAAAATAAAAAAACAAAACCCAGAAACCTTTCCCTTTTGTCAATGTAACAGGGCATTAGCCAGACTCATGTCTAATGTTATAAGCTTCTAGCCAAGATGGCCTTGTTGCGACTTCCCTGAAGTCAGTCTTATCAGAGGAAATAAATGAAAGACAGAATGATTAACATATATAGTGTATAAAAGTATAGAAGAGTAATCTCTTCCCTGTGGCTTTATTTGGTGGTGTTACTGTTGTTTATTCCTTGTTTATATGGGAGATTTCAAAGTAAAACCTATTTAATAATACCATTTATCTAACTGCTGATTTTCTGCTGCTTGATCTTATGAAGCGCAAGACCTGTCATTAGTAATTTCCTTTTTGTATTTAATTTGCTATGTTTGCACGTACATTACATTTGTTTTGATGTCTATTTTTGTTTAACAGATTCAGTCAAAAGGTAATGGTAACAGAAACCCTCTCCATTGTCAATAAAAAAAAATACTTCCAGTTCTCTGTTTAATCTTTGTTTTCTAGTCACATAGTGTTTAACAACTTACTTAAACCATAATCCAAATTGTCCTTTTAGTGACTCAATCTATTATTTATCGTCAACAGTGAGTCAGCCACAAGGGGGAGCACTAAACTTGCTTATGAAGGTGATTGTAAATTTTCTAAAAATGTTGCCTGAGCAGGAACAATGGGAAAGAGCTTTCTAAGCTCATCTGATGATGGGCGTCTTGACTTAAGGAAATGAAATGTAATATAAAAATATGATGTTATAATAACAAACGATTTGTACCTACTCTTATTACATGACTTAATCACATAAATCAGTTTCTCCCCTTTAGAGATCATCTGGTAAGAAATAGTAAAATCATTCATAATACACTCTAATGTAGAGAGAGAAAAAGATCTACCTATTCCCTCAAAAAAAGTATAAAATACTCTTCAACGTAGAATATAATTTCTGCCAAATTCTAAGCTCCAAGTATGGATTAAGCTCAGTATCTCAGTATTTTTCCTTCTGACCATCTATCAACTTTATGAATTTTCACATTTGTAACAATGAGAGCCTTTCCCAATACAATTTTATATAAGTAAAACCGCTCCTGAAATGTAAAGCAGGTCTAATTTTTACATATTTAATGTATTGTCTTGAACAAAATAACTCAATTGGAAAAATTTTTCCATAGATTTTAAAAGAACAACTTTAAATCTTTCCAATGTCTTACAGTAAAAAATTCCATGAAGATAGCAAAAGAAGGCCATGCGGACTTTATTTCAGCACATTTAAATATGATTGTATTTTTAGTAACATATTGGGGTTTTTTTGAAGATACATTTAATCCAAAATATTTTAGGTACTATCTAGTAAAAGTGCTTTATGGTAAGTATTAAATAGAAAATTCCTTTTTTTTTTTCCATCCAAATTTTAGGCAATCCACAACTCAAGTGTATTTTTCTTGGTCACATGATCAAGTGTATCACTCTGGTCACGTGAAAGCAACAGTACTTTTCTCTCCAGGCTCATGAACTGTTTTGCAATCCCAGTCAAATGGAAAATAACTCAAGCCTGATTGCTAACATGTACCTTTAGAACTGACTGCAAGACAAATGTACCTTTCACACATGCCTTTGTTTATACCTTGCAAATGAGCGACGATATACATTCGGCTAAAGAGTTTGCCATTTCAAATTAACTGAATCTTATATGAAAAAATAAGGTAATACATTTTAAACATTAAAAATGTATTATTCGTCAAGATTAAGTTGCGATTATGAGTAAAATGTACCCAATAGGAGACACTTTAAGGAACCCAACAGCTTTAAATTTTAAGTTGAATGTCTATCTAGTTGGTTTAACTCAGGAGAACAATGAGCTGACTATATTTTTTCAGGTTTAACAATCAAGTAGCCGATTTAAGTAAATAGGACATTCCTTTGAGAAGCCATTTATTTATACAGCATATGGTCCAGAAAAAGCTATTTTTCAGAATGTCTTATACTGGTTGTAAGTAATTTTTATGAAACAAACAAGTAAATAAGGTCTTACATGTTATCTCTCACATGTTTCATGTGCCCAAACCATTACGTTAGGACAGCTGCTCTTAAAAATAATGTTCCTGGTCGACCGCAAGATTGGGAAATACTTTGAGCACCATCAAAGACTCAGTGGGCATGGTATATTTTTTTACTTTAAATATATTCTTTGATAACCGATACCATGTAGAAGCCTAAGTAATCCTAAGTAAATCACATATTTAACTAGCTATGTCAAGCTACTCTGGCTAACTGGCACATTACCATAAGCTTAGTAACAAAGATTCATTTTCAGTTACTTAATTTCTCAATACTTTTCTGTAAGTTTAAATGGATGTCACAATATATTTCTCAGTGAGTTATTTAAAAATTAGAGATTTCACATAAAAATCTGGATTTGGGGTTTCGTAAAAACTCCTGGTCTTTAGCATAATGTAAAAACTTTTACCTTTCTTCCTTAAGAACTCTCCTTATCAGTATACCCCATTTCTGTGTCATTTGCTTGTTTTTATAGGAAGTTGGAATCCTTAAGTGTACAGTCAACTAAGAGCTGGAGACAGGAGGAGGATCTCCAAACAGCTCTCATCTCCATGACAAAGAGACTGGATAAAATGACCTCTAGGTTCCAGCAGGAACGTGATTTCCCTTGACTAAGTAAAAATGACCAGAAGGCAGAGCCGTGCTCCGGTAGCCAACCTTCCCTCAGGATATGTATGACAAGCCAGATCCTCCTATCTAGAAGTTCATCTATCTAGATGATTACCTAAGATTTTCCATGTTATCTATCGATTTCATTTAAAATAACCATGCATGAGGACATCTCAAGAATATTAGAAAATATTCAGAATTGCTGTAAGAAAAATTATAATTATTTTCTGACTTCAACTTGAGTTTTAGGTTTTAGGTTAAAGCTACAGATTCCTCATTTCAGGAAGTAACTCTCTTAATGTTTCTCTTTCAACTAAAATGTTTGGGAGGGTTCAATTTTAAAAAATCAATCATTAGATGTATTTTTCTTAAAGTGCTAGACAACCTCTAAGGAGCCATGTTACATGCAACTGAAAATGATGCTCTTTGGGTCTAATGAAACAGAAGGCACGGGTCTTTCACTAGGCTTCAAGTACTGTTTTTTAAGACCCAGCTTTACAATTCATATTTCAGTTTGCAAGTAATTTCTATTTAAATATTTATTTATGGGAAATAGTTCCAAAAATTTGACTTCAATTAGAAAATTGATTCAAATTGACTCAAAATAGGAAACAAAGTCATGATGACTGCTTCAGCACTTCTTCTATGTGCCCAAAAATGCTGGGGTCTTCAATTGTAGGTGTTATCTGGAAAGAAAATATGAGTCAGATGAATGTTCTTCCTTGAACTCCTTGCCCTCTCCCTGTAATTAAACAATTACCTGCAATACTGCACTCTCCATTTTCTTATAAAGGCATACAGAAATGTTCAAAAAAGGGGACTCCAAATTTAATATTTTAAAATGTATGTATAGTCTTCCAGAGTAATAACCTGTTCAGTTAACAAAACCAGAGGTCCTAAGTGGTAATTTCTCTAGTCCTCTAATGAGCCTTTCTATGTGCCTCCCTAGAATTTTTTTTTTTTTGTATTTACAACTACTAGTTACTGCTGCATCACCTGTTAGATCTTGAGGATTAAAGACATGTATATCTATGCACGTATAAAGTGCACAAAACTTAAAAGTATATATATACTTGAATTAGCCAAA
Source organism: Mellivora capensis (assembly GCA_004024625.1). Classification (NCBI taxonomy): domain Eukaryota; kingdom Metazoa; phylum Chordata; class Mammalia; order Carnivora; family Mustelidae; genus Mellivora; species Mellivora capensis. Next base: position 2,885 of record PISX010001323.1, on the reverse strand, counting down.
TGTTTGCCAAAACAATTTTCACTCACAACAGGAGAAATAATTAGCATATGCATCAATTAGAACTGTTAAAGCATGCATAACCAGCCTCAATTGCTTGCTTTTTCATTTAGTAATAGACATTAATGACTACAATAAAGGAGGTTGTATCTTTAATTCAGGAAGATTGCATTCCCACAAGTTGCTTGAATTTAACATATTTACTAATAGTAAAAGTATTCCCACACACAGGTACCTATAATCTCAAAGCATATGCTATTAATTAATCTGTGTTTCCACATCCCTCATTCCTAGAGAGTGGCTATGCCGTTTCCCCCTTTACATAAAAAAATATGCTGATGCCAAAGAAGTGGGGAGAAACGTTTCAGAACCTGACATTAGATATTTGTGATAATTTACCTTATAGGGCTTGCCGTTGACAAGGGCAGACAGAGCTGACCGGGGAATTTTGCCAGACCTCGTTTTGGGTAACTGTTTGACAAACACAGCATTTCGAAAAGCAGCCACAGGGCCAATGCTCTGTCGAACATGGTTTATAATTTCTTCCAAAACGTATTCCTCTGTTGTATTTATGTCTAGGGAAAAAGTTCAGATGATGAGCACTGAGTTAACCTTCGCTCATCATTCAGGGTCCAGGCACTCAGGGGGGACAAAGATTTCTCACCTTTTCTCAACACGCAGAGTGCCAAGGGGACGTGGCCTTTCAAAGGATCTTCCTTGCCAACAACAGCGCAGTCGGCCACAGCGCCATGGGAAAGGACTGACTGTGAGCGGGAAAACCACGCGTTTAGAAAATCCATGTGCACGTATGTAAGAATACAAATACACACACGGATGGATGTACGTATTTCAGCTGGGGAAAAAGTACCTGTCAGAGAACGCAAAACCTGTAGCTGCCTGTGTGGAAATTGCTACTGATTCACGATTCCTATCATTACAACTGGGGTGACGGAATCCGGAATCGTTGGGAGCCCTGTGGTAGTCACTTACAAAGGCTACCGTAATTAAGACGAATTGCTTTGTTTACCTGGAAAGTGAGGACTCGTTTCTTCACCTCACCTGCTCATTAATGAAGCCGGAGCAAATAAGCAGCAGATGCCACATGGGGACAAATTGCAACGGGCACCCGGAAACGGGGGACCTCACGGTGATGTGGCTTTGGTGCTGGCTACCATAAGAGCACTCCCCCGAGAAATCCAAGGCAGCCCCGTGATTACGCAGTGATTTTAGTTATATCTGGTACTGAGCAATGAGCAGAGCATTTCTTTTGTTGAGGGACCATCCCCCAAGAGAGGATTTCCCTCTTTTTGAAAGAAAAGGCTGGGCATGGCTTGAAGCCTGACCTCAGATGATCACGCCAATCGAGGAATCACTTTCATACCGCTTACCCCGAGCTCTAAATATCCTAAGGAACAAAGCGGCTCTCCCTCTGGAATCACAAGAACCCGCAGAGCGACCACATGAGGCACAGAAGCTTAGGGTTACAAACACCTTTCTGCTGTGAGGGTGCTTCTAAAAAGGATTGTTCAAAATTTCTTCTTCCGAGAGAGTGATAGGTCTTTAGTGACTGCAAATCTCTAACAGCTAGAGAAAACTGGGCAATATACTGACAGCTCATTTGGCACTTTTCGTTCTTTCAGCAAATAGTTACTAAATCCTTTTCTGTTCCAACCTCTGCACCAGGCTCAGAGGTGAGCAAAAACAGGTGGAGCACAGTCTCAGGGTGCTTACAGTCTAATGGAGGAGGGCAACGTTAAAAAACAAGCACGAGTACTCATTATTAGGAATGTCTAAATAGAGAAGTGATAAAGGCTCCGGAGAACTAGCCTGGTTTTTATATGAAAGCCCTAGCAAAAGCAGCCAAAAAACCTTGGGAAATATATGGCAAAAGGAGGAGGATAATAAACACGGGTCTTCGCGAAGCCTTCAGGAAATGAGAATGAGCTCAGGTCCGCAGAAAGGGTAGACGCAGCTGAGGCAGGGCGGAGAGGTGGGGCCAAGCCCTGAGGAAGGACTTGGCACAAACCATTCCAACCCAAAAGAGATGAATGTGGAGGGAAAGCAGAAAGCAGGACTGAGAAAGGAGCAAGAGGAGAGGAAGGTGCAGAGGTAGAAAGGGGCTGTGCTAAGGATTTCCAATTGATTTTAGTAACACTGGAAAGGCAATAAAGCACTTTCTGGAGTTGAGGAGGAGATACAGGTTTTTTGTTTGTTTGAATAGACTTTTTTTTTTTAAGAGTAGTTTTAGATTCACAGTGAAATTGAGTGGAAAGCCCAGAGATTTGTCATATATCCTGCTCCCATATATGCACAGCCTCCCCTGCTCTCAAAATCCCTCACCAGAGTAATGTATCTGTTAGAAATGATGCACCAACATCAACAGGTCACTCTCAGTCTAGAGTTCACATTAGAGTTCACACTTGGTGTTGTTACACATTCTATGGGCTTTATGACGTGTGTCCACCATTTTACAGAATAGATTCACTCCTCTAAAAAAATCTCTTGTGCTCTGCTTATTTGTTCTTAGTCCCTGCTAGCCTTTGGCAAACACTGATCTTCTCAGAGTCTCCAAAGTCCTTTTTCAGAATGCTGGAATCATCTATAGTACGTAGTCTTTTCTGTTCGGCTTCTTTTTACTTCAGAGTGTATTCTGAAAAACAAACTTACTTTGCGTTCATTTTGGAGAATAGAGGACTGTTAAGGGTGAGTATTACAGTTTGTTGAAATCGCCCATGAGGCTACACTAGTAGACCAAGCCTATGACAGGAGGTATGAAGATTCTAGAGTTTCTTTAGAGGTAAAATGAACACAATTTTATGACAAATTGGATATGGTGCAAAGAAGAAGGTAGAGAAGCTAAGGATGGTTCTGTGCTTTTCGGCTTGAAC